>JAOTQR010000086.1:16039254-16055543 GCA_025774065.1 Solanum ossicruentum | reverse complement strand
TGGGAGAAACAAAACCGTGCGGCCGTATGGGCGGCCAAAGCGGACAATATATGCACGTGTGGGGTCCGGGCTGTTACCGTATAGCTGGGATCATAGCAAGAAACAGTGAGCTAAAAGTTTGGACCAAGAACTGAAGGCCTAGACTACGAGAGGAGCATATGAATCGTAGCCCAAACAACGACTCGTAACAATGGATCGTAACAGTCAACTCCAAAATTGCCAAGTGCTGACTATGAGACCCCGATTACGACTCGTACGCCACCCTATGAGTCATGCCTGTGCGACATATCTGCTGTCAGCTATTTTTTCTATTTAATATTTAAGGTGAATTGTAAATAGCATAAAAACTTAATGATAGGGTTGTAGAAAGGAAGAGCTGAGACTTGAATATTTTTGGGGATTCACTTTGAATATTCTCTCTAGAATATTTCTAGAGTTTAGTATAAATATCAATTCTTACTTGGAAGACCCACTTTTGGGGTTTGGAAAAATCACATTGTATTCATCTTCCATTTATCAAAGCTTGTGGTTTCCAACTTGAAAGTATTTTTGTTCTTCAGTATTTTGGGTAAACTCTCAATTATGTCTTTTACATTCATTGTTGTTGATTTTGCCTTATCCATGAGTAGCAAATCACCCACTACTTCGGGTTGTGGGAACATGAGTAGTTTACTTTGAAATAACCTAGACTTTGTGCATTTCTTTGATTAGGGTTTTACATGTATTGTTTGTTTCCCTTCGTTTTGATTGTTGTTTGGCGGTGGCCAACACCATACCCAGCCTACTATCGCGATTCCGGCCAAGGTAGTGATGAATAGGAAAAGAAAAGTAAATAACAGGATTCAATTGATGTGTTCTCGTCTAATCAACCAAACCTGACCAAGGGGAGGTTGACTGGAACTATGGGTAATGGTTAGTTGGCAGACCATGGTTGTCGACCAAGCGCCATGGTGAAATTTGACCTTCACCTTCACAAGAGGGATGGAAGAACCTAAGTTATCGTCCTGCATGCGGATTCCCGATTAGGGTTATGTTGTCTAGGGTAATTGAGTCAACGAATCATGAGGAACACAATTCCCAAGTTGTTCCTCAATTTGATTGTCTTTTTTGCATAATTATTGTAGTGTTTATTTTTATTTTTTGTTCTTGAATCACAACTCCCCCCTCCCCATCTTAGAGACTTTAGTAATCAATGCTTGAAATGATTGACAGTAACCTCTGATTAGATTTATTGTTGACTGCGACCGCTTTATTATTGGAGCGTGAATATCAAATAAAAGAAGGTTTAGTTTATTTTCCTGAAGAAAACACGGCTTGTTAGCACAATTACAAGATTTCTGGAAAAGGACTATCTAGTAAACCACGTTCTTAGAAGTAAACTAGTTTTACAGGAACTAAACAAAGAAATAACAAATAAGTCAGTTGTAAATTCATACGCTCAAGAACATCTATTCGGTATGTCAGAACTGACATTCCATTGTATTTAAATAGTGGGAGAAACGTTTTTTGACATAAGAAAATTTACTACCTCAAGTAGTAAGAGTGATGTTGAGCAAATTAAACGACACTACATGAAGAAGTTGTTAATATTCCAACACCAAAAGATTTTGAGGAAAATATTAATACTTGAGAATATGAAAGTATAACTATAGTAGTAGTACTTAGTCTCAGTGGAAGAATCATAATGAAGATTGATTTATTGTATTTTCTTGAGATTGTTTCATGATAGAACTCTTAAAAAGAAGTATACTCTTGGAGAGTTTCATGATAAGGCCCCCTCGAGATCTAGTACAAAATCGATTAGCTACATCTAAGCACTACTAAATGGAATTGCATAAGAAAACAAGTTGGTAAGAGCCTTTTGATAAATCATATAAAAGGAATGTTTGTAGAAGTTGTAAATGCATAGTAAAAAGTCTAAGTGGGGAGATTGTTAAGATATACACTATTAATAATAGATTTAGACACAGTATTCTAACAATTTCTAGGATGGAATATCTAAGTGGGAGATTGTTTGGGATATACTACTAACCATGCATTTAGATATAGTATATTATAATAATTGTGATGGTTAAAGTCTAAGTGGGAGATTGTTGGGATATATACTATTAACCATGGAATATATATTATTAATTAGGAGCTTAGATAAGGTATTAAGTATAGAATAATTGTTTATTTAATTTTAATAAAAGTTTTAATAGATCATATAATCGTTTATGTGTCCATTTACTTATATAGTAAATGATTTAGTGTATAGATTTTTAGCTTATACAAAGAGGATTAAATCATCAGTTCTTATAAGTATAAAGTTTTTCATTCACAATCTAAGATGGAAATTGGACAAGTCATCGGTATGATTGTAGTATTATATATAATTTATCTTGATTATGGGAACGGTGTAGTTCCAACTTCTTGTGCTAGTGCATATTGTATGTATTTTATAGGACCAAGTAGAGATAGTTGTTTTAGACTAACTGATAAAGACATGTTCTCTAAAATGTTAAATGTACTTATATTCTAAATCCTGATATAGTTATTATTATCTGTATATATTATTTATCATTTTGATTTATTAAAAGTTACGATTCTAAGATGGGTCAATGTGGCTAGCAAATGAATGATAATAATATATATTGGTGAAATAATAAGTTAGTTGGCGGAATCCATGTCTCGATACATAGATTGATGATACGCCTTTTGAAAAGCTTACAAGTTTTCATCGTATCAAACCTTGCAAGTGGATTTATGAATCCGACACATGAAGTAAGTTTAGCAGTGCTCTAAACGAAATTAATGTTTAAATTAAATTTATTAATAATTTAATTTATTAATTAGTATCTGTAATCTTAACATGGGGAACTACATAAGTGTTTAATGGGGAATTTCAAAATATTAATGGAGGAGTGCAATTACGAATTTTTAGTGGAATGATTTGTAATTTATTATGGTTAGAATAATTTAAATTAATCATTAGAATTTATTTCCATAATAAAGAGTCTCAATAATTAATTTTGTGGTCCCTACCATTCCCATATTTTAAGTAGAACTTAGAATCCTATTACTAATAAAAGAAGCACACATATTAGTTTCTTGTTTTTCATGAAAAGTTGTTTCCGTCTTTCTTTTGGGTTTCTATGCCCACCTAAGTATTGAGAGAGTTCGGATGTGAATTTGGGATCAGTGTAGAAGATTGCAGAACTGCAGTCTAACTTATGGATTCGTTTGAAGGTATATGTTCATAATTCAAAAGGTATTTATCAAACTAAATTTCATAAAATTTATGTGTTCTAGCATAATTATTTGTGTTCTAGCATAAACTTATGTATTACCAATTATTCATCTTAGTAGTACGATCCTTATATGCTTCCGTTGTGCATATGATTTTCCAATATGCGATGATGTTAGACGACAAAAGTTGAGTTGCAACTGTAATATAGCCTTGGCTAGGGGCAGACTTAGACTTAGGACAAGTATGTAGCAATCATAGTTATCAGGGCAAGCTTCTTAGGCATGGATTCCAGTAGATACTGCTAGGAGAACACACACTTGTTAGATTAGGGCGGGTGTTGGACTCCATGTGTGGCTAAGTTTGTGAGATTATAGCTTTGCTATGCCCGAATCACTACACTTTGGTGCCTCAGTATTTCCTCTAGTGATAATACACAACCTTTTATTCTTAGTTTGGGCTACCTCCTTAGTGTTGTCTTGAGAGCACAAGTACCTTTTTTGCAATAATTGTTAAAACTAATACCATTTTCAAGCCTGAAGCCAATCCAAAATCTCTTCCGCATCAACCTCAAAGACATGAACTGTACCCCACGTCAAACACACATTTACAGTCTACCCAACAACTCAACCACCCACACTAAGCATTGTGAGAGCTAAAGACATTTAAAAGAGCTCCAAAAAGTAATTGTGAAAGATATGTCTGTAGAAATAAAACAACTAGCTACATTTTTTAAAAAAAGATTTATTTTATAAAAATTCAGTAGCTAAGTTTTAGAATTTTTAAATTATTTTTACTAAAGTCCTATTTGGCTAGAAGTTAGGTATTAGCTTCTTTCTGTTTTTATTTGAATTTTATTGATAAAATTATCTTGCATATTTTTTTATCATGTAGTTAGAATTTATAGCTATAAATGTATATCTATAAATTATTAATAAAATAATTTAATTTGACAACACTGCACTATTTTTTCTCTCAAAATCTTTTTCGCTTATTTTCTTAATTTCTTTGTTAAAAAACCAACCTTATATTTTGCTTCTAGCATGTAAAACAAGTCGTGACCAAGATATTTGAGTAGGTCACAAGCATGTCACTCTTGGCTTCCCAAGTAACGATAGCTATTTAAACCTTGGACTTGCGAATTTTCTACTCCACACTGGCCAAGAACGAACTTAGCATTTGAGCTGGGAGGGGGGATGACATGTGCATTCATGTCGTCTGTAATATAAAAGATGAAATAGCAGATGCAGGGATGGCAACTCCAATGGAAAAGCGAGACTCTCACTAATTTTGGTACTAGAATGAATTTAGAGCTTTTAAATGATATCTGGTGAAAAGAAAATTGCCTTTGATCATTTATTTATGTAGGTCAAGAAGAAGTAATATACAGCCACTCCATTAAGTGTCAACGACTTTATTCTCGTAAAAAATGGTAAGGCTTCCATTGATATACACAAACAAATTTGGACCCATTGCATCAATCTTCAAGAAGATACCGATTCTTTCTAGCACCAAATGCGATCCTCTGTAGGGAAATACAAAATCATGATATCATTAGAAAGAAATCAGGCGAATGAAATTAGAGGAGGAAAAGTGCTCCACTTAACTGAGAATATTTGGGAATATGCTTTTAATCCAGTGAGGAAACGTATGTATGTAGCCTTGGTTGATCCATTGGTCGGTATTGATCTTATATTTGGTACTAAATACTCTGCAACCTGTAAAAACAAGCCACAGGAAATAAGACAAGTGTGGTAGGATAGGATAGGATAAGCATAGTTCAAGAAGCTTTTGCATAAGAATAGTCAACTTTATGAAAAAAATATTTTTTTTTAATAATATAAAATTTTGATCAATTTCTTCATTTCGTCCATATTTTTTGACTTATTACCATGTTCCTCCAAATCAATAATTTGAAGTTGAAACTTGAGTTTGAATCTTTTTTAGAAAAATATCGCTACATTTTTGCACAATTAATAATTTATTATCAAATAATAGATGATTGTGGATAATATAATAAATAATCCGAAATCAATTGTTCATGTGCAAATCCAAAAATAAAACACATATATATAAATTTAAATATCAATTTAATGAATTCTAAATTATTTCATTGTAACAAGTAAATAAAAAAGAATAAAATTATTATTATGAACAAATAAAAATAAAAAAATAGAATAAAAAGGAAATACTAACATGGAGAGTTGAGATGCTAAATGACGGTGATTGATGAATGAAAAAAAAAAATTTGAAGAAACTCACAAGTCACAAATATATAAATATAAGGAGTCTAACAATTTTTTTTATTTTTATCTAACTATAATTCTAATTGATAAATAACTCAAAGATTTTGAATTTTATTTCAATTATATTTCTAAAATAAAAATCAATACATTGATTTTGAATGAAATAAGTGGCCTTGTAAATTTTTAATGAGGGGTTAAAAAGAAAAAAGAGGTTAAGGGAAAAAAACAAAGTGTAGTGGGGAGGAATTGAACCCAGGACGTCCAGGTCTCCAGGGGTCAGGAAGAGGGAAAAAAAAAAGCAAATGTTGCTGAATGGATTCCAACACAGGACGTCCTCGGGCCACCCTAGTTTTCATACAATCTGCAGAAAAGTGAGTGGACTCAGGATGGCACAAAAAGTAGGACTTGGCAAGAGCATACTTAGCAAAGGCCGCGCAGAAGATGAAGAAATGTGCCGATGCTAGGAGACGACACTTAGAGTTTGAGGAAGGTGACTTAGTCATGGTGAAGCTCCTTCCTCATCAAAGTAGACGATTTGCCAAGGTGCACAAGTGGTTAGTACGCGTTATGAGGGGTCGTTTCCCGTGGAGAAACGCATTGGAAAGCTAGCCTATCGATTGACCCTACCCTTGCACTTGGAGATGCATCCTCTCTTCCACGTAAGTCTACTAAAGCCACACCGTCAAGATAAGGATGATCCAAGCTCGGGAGGGTCAAAAAGAGCACCCAGAGCCATCACCAACGTGCCAAAACGAGAAGTGGAAGAGATTCTTGTGCACCGAATCGTTCCCAGACGAGGGAGTCATCCCAGCTACACAGAGTACTTTGTAAAATAGAAGGGATCTCCTGATAGTGAAGCAAGCCGGGAGCATGAACTTACGTTGTAGGACTACCAGGACCTTATCAATGCTTATAAGAAGGATGCGCCGAGGACATCGCCAGATTGAGTGAGGGAGAATGTGACGAGCCGCTCAAATTCTGCCCGAAAATGCCTTAAAAACGTCCATGGCAAGCTAGAGCACTCCGGAATTCTCTAGAAAATTCTCTAGAGACATGTAGATCTTGCAAGAAGGACCTGGAAGCTTCCAGAAGACTCAAACAAGTGTAGAGAAAGTCTTGCCTTGTAAATATCTTAGATATTTTTGTAGAAACCTTCTAGAGGAGCATTTGTAGCCCTTGGATCAAAATGATCCTAGCCATCCATTTAGGGAGGGGACTAGTATAAATACCACCCCTAGGCTCTCATATTCATCATCAAGAAAAGCAAATCACAATCAAAGCATTGTAAAGCCTTCAAGAGTCCTTTAATACAAAGATTTTTCTTTGTTCCTCCGAATATTCAAGTTCCTTCATAAAGGATCTAAGCTTAGTCTTTTCAAAGTTCTGCAAAGCGTTGAGAGCTAGGCTAACTAGCAACTTGAGCGATAAAAGTTTGCTAGGCCGCACGGCACGCTGGAATCACGACCAAGTCCGTGACAGTTGGTATCAGAGCAAAGGCTCGAAGACTGTCAGAACATCAAGAGGAATGGAAGGCGGAAGCGAGATCACCCAAGTCAGTAAGGAGAAGTCCAAGGGCCAAAGGTCTCGATCCAGGGAGGCCAAGGTGGAAATTGAGACACGGCTAGCCAAGGTGGAGCTGGCCATAGCCAACGGGCAAAAAAAGTTCGAGGGGGCTGACCAGAAGTTCGAGGAGGTCCAACAAGACCTAGATGGATTGAGGGAGGAGATGCAATCCACCATGAACCAAGTCCTGGCCCAATGTCTCAACAGTATGAAGGCCATGGAGGAGACACATAAGGCGGAGATTTCTTCAATGCAGGAAGAGCTAAGGAGGCTTTTGCGCAAGCTGGAGAATACGGAGGAGGAGCTCAACCTGTGCAAAAGGGCTCTTGCCCAAGGGAATCCGACTACGCCTGAAGTAAGGACTACCCCTTCCAAATTAGATGTTCCACGACCCAAGTCTTTCAAAGGGTCGAGAAATGTGAAGCAGCTAGATAATTTCATCTGGAGCATAGAGCAGTACTTTAAGGCGCTCGCCATGACCGACGAAGCCCTAAAAGTTGATATGGCCAGTCTCTACCTCGAAGACACCGTGATAGTGTGGTGGAGAAAGAGACAGGGGGACATTGAAAGAGGCACTTGCTCTATCAGCACATGGGCGGAGTTCAAGGCCGAACTTAAGAAGCGGTTCTACCCCAGCAACCTTGAAGAAGATGCCCGTGGCAAGCTAAGGTGACTGCAGCACAGGGGAAGCATACGGGAGTACATGAAGAAGTTTACTAAGGTACTTCTTGATATCCCCGATTATCCTGATAAGGAAGCTTTCTTTGCCTTCATGGATGGTTTACAACAGTGGGCCAGGTTTGAGATCCAAAGACAAGGGGATCAAGACTTGACTACTGCTATCTCTATTGTCGAGTCCCTTCTTGAGTTCAGGAAAGTGGAGAAATCGAAACCAAAGGACAAGGGCGGCAAGGGAAAGAGTGGGGGAGACCCACATCGTAGCAGGGAGACAACAGAGAAGGCAAAGGGATCCAAGGAGCACAAGGCCAGAGAAAGACCCCCGATTAGCTGCTTCTTTTGTGAAGAGCCACACAAGGCGAGGGAATGCCCCAAAAAGGGCAAACTCTCGGCCTTGATTGAGGAGCGCGAACAAGAGGCAGCGAAGATAGGGGCCTACGACTCCCAATGCAATCAAGGCAAAGGTGGAGGTGCCCAAGAACGAAAAGAAGGGGAGGTTGTTTGCTGAAGCCAAGATCGGAGAACACACCGTGAATGCACTAGTTGACACGGGAGCCGACAACAATTTCCTCACCCTATTGGAGGCCAAGAGAATGGGCATCCGATACGAGAAAGGATGCAGTTGGCTTAAGGGAGTCAATTCTGCATCGACCGAGATCTTTGAAGTTGCCCGGAATGTAAAGGTCAGCATAGGAAATTGGACTGGCCACATCAACTTCTCTATCGTAACCATGGACGATTATCCACTTGTCTTGGGTATTGAGTTCATGGACCAAGTCAAGGTCATCCCAATCCCCTTTTCAAACTCACTGTGCATCTAGGAGAAAGGTAACACTCATCTAGTTCCACTAGAGCGAGAAACCCAACTCCAAGAAAAGCAAATCTCAACTATGCAACTTGCCAAAGGTGTAAAGAAGGAGGAGCCAACCTACCTCGTAGCATTGAAGGAAGAAACAGTTGTTCCTCCAGCCGAAGATCTTCCCCAAGGAGTCAAGCATGCCTCGGAGGAATTCAGAGACGTGATGCCGCCCAAGCTGCCAAAGATGTTACCACCAAAGAGGGAGGTAGATCATACAATAGAGCTGGTACCAGGTGCCGACCCGCCTACGGCAGTGCCATACCGCATGGCACCTCCGGAGCTTGAAGAATTACGGAGGCAACTGAAGGAGTTGATGGACATAGGCTACATTCGTCTATCAAAAGCGCCCTATGGAGCCCTGGTTTTGTTCCAGAGTAAACATGACGGATCACTCCGTTTATGCATCGATTACCGAGCGCTTAACAAGATCACGGTCAAGAATAAGTACCCAATCCCGCTCATTGTCGATCTCTTTGATTAACTTGGTCAAGCCTGATGGTTCACCAAGTTGTATCAACGGTTCGGATACTACCAAGTGAGAATTGGTGAGGGAGATAAGCTAAAGACCACAAGCGTCACGAGGTACGATTCGTATGAATTCCTGGTGATGCCTTTTGGACTCACAAATGCACCAACAACCTTTTGCACCCTCATGAACCGTGTCCTACAATCGTTCCTGGATAAGTTCGTGGTGGTGTACTTGGATGACATTGTCATATATAACAACACTTTGGAAGATCATGTAAATCATCTAAGGAAAGTCTTCCAAGTACTTCGGGACAACGAGTTGTACGTCAAGAAGGAGAAGTGCGCATTTGCTCAACGGGAAGTCACCTTCTTGGGACACACCGTCGAAGAAGGCAAACTTCGAATAGACGAGTCCAAGGTCCGTGTTATACAAGAATGGGAGCCACCAAGGAAGGTGTCCAAACTCCGATCTTTCCTTGGACCGGCCAACTATTACCGGAAGTTCATCAAAGGTTATTCTGCTATAGCCGCTCCCCTCACTGACCTGCTGAAGAAGAACCGGACCAGGGATTGGGATGGGAAGTGTCAAGCAGCGTTCGAAGAGCTAAAAGAAGTCGTGGTCCAAGAGCCGATGTTGGTCTTACCCGACCACACCAAACCATACGAGTTGCAGACGGATGCCTCGGATTTTGCCTTGGGAGGAGTCCTCATGCAAGAAGGGCATCCAGTAGCTTACGAGAGCCGTAAGCTCAATGATGCAGAAAAGCGATACACGATCCAGGAAAAGGAGATGACGACAGTGGTACATTGCCTGAGGACGTGGAGACATTATGTGCTGGGAACAAAGTTCGTGGTAAAGACGGATAATGTTGCCACCAGCTACTTCCTTAAGCAAAAGAAGTTGACACCAAAGCAAATCAGGTGGCAGGCCTACTTAGTCGAGTTCGACTTCGTGATGGTGTACAAGCCAGGCAAGGGGAACGTTGTGGCAGACACACTGAGCAGAAAGGTTGAACTTGCCTCCATCACTAGCCCAAGTTTCCTTATTGGTCGATCATACAAAGGAAGGGTTAGAGCAAGACCTACAAGCCAAGAATTTACTGGGCCTAGCACGTCAGGGGAAGACGCGCCAATTCTGGCTTGAGGACGGGGTGCTCATCACCAAGGGAAACCGGGTATACGTGCCAAAATAGGGTATACAAATAAAAGAATTTGACGAAGTCATGTCACGTGACACCCCTTCCATACAGGTAGGGGTGGGCATGATACGGTACGACATGGTATTTAAGAATTCGATATGGTAATTTCAGTATTCAGTATCTAAAAATACAACACCATTACCATACCAATTAGTTCGGTATGGTTTGGTATTTCTAATTTCAATTTCGGTATTTTACAGTATGGTAATTCGGTAACCATAATTATGAACAATTAATAAACAAAAGCTAATCAACGATACATAAATGCTACATAAACTATACATATAGCTCCCTTTACAAAATAAGCATCATTCTTTTATAGTTGAATTATGGACGTTGATTTGAGAATTTTTAGGAACTAAGACATCAGACACTACTGCAACTGCTTTGTGGACATGAATTGTATGCGCTTTGTGGACATGAATTGTATAATTGGTCTTTTTTCTTAATATAAATAAAAAGCCCACTGACTATTTTTATATTTAAAACAATTGAAATTTTAATATATATTATTTTGGTATGGTATTTTGGTATTTATTGTTTGAATACCAAATATAATACCGAATATCAAAAAAATTATAAGTCATACCAAATACCATAATAACCATATCACGGTATAAATATCACGCCCACCCCTACATGCAGGTAAATCCACCCCTGGGTAGGAGTAAGGATTTCATATTGGTTTAAGCTGTTCCTGATGAAACTTTCGACCTGCCTACAATCAAGTAAATATTTCATTTCGGGACAACAACTACTACTAGTAATATTGGAATTCTTACCACATCCGCTGGCTCTGCCAAAACGTTAATGAAGAACTTGGCCTGCATTAAGCATACAGTTGTTTTAACATTTTCGTTTTCAAAACAGGCAGAACATAGGGAACAGTTAATCAGCATTCTACCTGCTTCGTGTTGGCACCGGACATTAAAAGATCAGTTGTCACCATCCCAGGCTGCAATAATGGGGACAAATGATACAGAAATTAAGAGATGTCAACCATAGTCACACTGAGAGTCCAAATAAACATACGATATTTAAATTTAAAAAAAAGACCCAAAAGAATAATAAAGGTATATATATCTAGAGCAGAATGATGGATATTCAAGCATGATAACTTTATATTGTTCTATATTTCCATGAACCTAGAAACTTTTTCCTACATTGTATATTTTTCGCTACGTACAAGAACTGATAATATTCAAGCTTATTCAAAAACCAAGGGAAAAAAAACTTTAAAACAATAGTAAGAGTATTTGATGTATAATTTCTCTCGATGTAAAAAGTTATGGATCTCAACTGAAGTAATATAGGTCCTCAGTCCAACTACTTCATATAAGAAACATATACAGTTTGGCAAAATTAAATTTATCTGACACAAATATTTTATATGTATATATGAGAGAATATTAGGCCCATCTACGTGGCACTCTCACATAATTCTTATTTATTTTTCATAAATAATTCAATATTTTAAAATTCAATCAAATAACCCAATCGATGTTAACAAAACTCAAAAGGCATCGTTTCTGATTAAACGGTATTTTAGCTTGTCCCAACTACTAGCAAAAGTCATAGCCATTTGAAAAAGTAACAACTCTTCGCAAAAGTTACAACCCTTCACAAAAGCCACAATCCTTCGAAAAAATCATAATCCTTCAAAAAAATCACAACTTTTCGAATAAGTCACAACTCGAAAAAGTCACAACCTTTTGCAAAAGTCATAACCCTTCAAAAACGTCATAACTCATTGAAAAATTCACAAACTTTCGAAAAAGCCACAACTCCTTGAAAAGGTCAAAACCTTTCGAAAAAGTCGCATTTCATAACTCTTCGAAAAAGTCACAACATTTTGAAAAAGTCACAACCTTCAAAAAAGTTACAATCCTTCAATGTAAAAAATTCTCCGCTTTTAAGATATATTAAATTGATTTTTAAATTCGGGTATTTTAATAATCTCTTTAGAAAAGTCACAACCATTCGAAAAAGTCAAAGCCCTTCGAAAATTCATAACCTTCGAAAAAGTAATAATCCTTCGAAAAAGGTACAACTCTTTGAAAAAGTCATAATTTCTCGAAAAAGTCACAACTCCTCGAAAAAATCACAACCTTTTCAAGATGTCATAGCCCTTCAATGTGAGAAATTATCCGTCTTTAATATAATATATTATAGTTAAATAAATATAATATAAACTATAGAAAGTATACTGAATTGATTTTTAAGTTGAGGATATTATAGTAAATTAATATTCAAGTTAGAGACTTCAAACACTATTGACAAGTCAATTATATCAAGAAATAATGTTATAATCCAAAAATATCATTGAAAATAACTAGTACTTTGGTATTATTACATTAATAAAAGTTTTTGAGATAAATTGATAATGCTAAGTTTTCTATATAGAAAATACTTAATAATTTTAGAGTGTTTTATTAGTTTTAATATGAAGATTTATAAAATTAATTAGATTACTTGTGACCGCATGAAGCATGGACTAATTACCTAGTTAAGTTATAAACAAAATTAGGTAGTGGATCTTGCAATCTATCCAATATGGAAAATCCGCAGCATACAACAATCTTTCATGTTCTAAATACAAAAGCTTTAATCTGCACCACCATTGAGACAATCAAGTATCTACAGTTTATCGGCTACTATTGACATGCAAACCATTCGAGGAGGTTATCAAGGTGGCAAGATATGAGCACCATCAATAAACTATTCAGGCATAATATTTCGGGACCCCTCCTAAACTTAACACCTTTTCTTTAGTGCACATCTATGTTTTTTTTTTGGTTCCTAATTTCTCCCCTTGGCTAATTGCTGGCTTTTGGCAGTACAACAACCACATACCCTCTGAAACCTCACAAGTATAGTCTGGGCAAGGCAGAGGTATGTAAACCTTACTAGACTTTTCTCAAAGACGCTCGGCTCAAGTGCAACAAATTCAAATAAACAAAGAAGAAAGCATAGTAATTAATAAAGAAAGCACTACAGAGCCTACAAGAAAGAATCAATAACAAAACGTGATAATTGAAACACAGTGGACTACATGTGATAGATATCAAAAGTAAGAACTAAAAAGAATACAACTAGTACTATGATACCAACAAACCTAAACCATTGAAAAGTAAGACAACACTCCACTACTTACTAACCTTCGACCTAATGTGTGACTTTCATACCTACCTATCTAAATTCATGGGCTTGGTAATATAAACTGCATCATTTCTTGTCTAATCACCTCTCCTCAATACATTTTCGACCTCACTCTACCTCTCCTCATACCCCTATATCTAATTCCTCGCACCTTCTCACTTAGGATATCTGCACATTTCCTCTTCACATGCTCAAACCATCTCAGTGACTCAGTCTTGCTTTCCTTATCTTGTCTATCTTGAAGATTACTCCCACCTTGTCTCGAATATCCTCATTCTTAATCTTATCGCTCCTAGTATATCTGCACATTTATCTTAGCATCCTTATTTTCGCAACTTGTATCTTCTAAAAAATTTCAACATGTTCTTGACTGGCCAACACTCAACCCATACAATAAAGATGATTTAACCACCACTCTATATTAAGTTTAGGTGGTACCATTTTATCATACAAGACTCCGAAGACAAGCTCCTTCTCATCAATAAGGTTGATAAAAGATACAGATAAATCAACTTCCAAGTGAAATATAATGGTTTACTGTCACATAATTATATATAATGGTTTGCTTATTTGAACTGTGCATTTTTTTAAACTTATTTTTAATATACCACAAATTTTACCTGAACTTTTTTTTGTTTCTTGGAGTCCAAAGGTTTCAAATTGAGCAGGACCAAAACTGAATACATGTAGTGCAAATTCAGTGATGAGAGGGATGAAGCAAACTTTGATGTGAGGCTTGCCACTCAACCTATCCCCAAGAGGGAAAACTTTAAGTATCTGGGGTCCATCATCAGAATAGTGGTGATATCGACGATGATGTCACACATCGTATTGGGGCAGCATGGACTAAATGGAGGCTTGCATCTGGAGTATTGTGTGATAAAAAGATACCACCTTACCTCAAAGGTAAGTTTTACAGATTGGTGGTTAGAACATCCTTACTGTATGGGGTGGAGTGTTGGTCAATCAAAAACGCACATGTCCAGAAGATGCATGTCGCAGAGATGAGGATGTTGAGATGGATGTGTGGTCAAACCAGGAGTGACAAGATTAGGAATGAGACCATTCGGGAGAAGTTTGAGGTGGCTCCGGTGGTTGATAAGAAGAAGGAAGCGAGACTGCGATGGTTTAGACATGTGCAGAGAAGGAGGATGCTCCTGTTAGGAGGTATGAGAGGTTGGTTCTAGGAGCTACACGAAGGGGTAGAAGTAAATCGAAGAAGTATTGGGGGGGAGGTGATCAGACATGATATAGCAGAACTTGATCTCACTAAGGACATAACTCTAGATGGAAAGAAGTGGAGGTCGCGAATTAGAGTAGTAGGCTAATTAGTTTCTGTTCCCTTTTACTTTTTGTCATATCTAGTTTATTTTACTTATGGGTTTTTGAGACAAGGGTTCCCAGGAAATAACCTCTCTACTTCTATGAAATAGTGGTAAGGTCTGCGTACATTTTACCCTCCCCAGACTGTGGGATTCCACTGAGTATGTTGTTATTGTTGTATGATTTTTTATTATGCATATACATGATAATATTTAATTTAAAATTATATTTTGATATTTTACCATTTATACACACATTAGTTTAAAAAGTATTGCTCTATTTCTCATTTTCTTTACATTTTTGTGTAGTCAAATTAAAACTTCTACCCTAAATAATAGAGTTGCAAATATTCTTTTACAATTTACTAGAAAATATGACCCTTAAAAGTTAGTGAATTTAAAGAGGTTAAAAATATATTCTATTATTACAAATGTTACAGGGACAAATAATTCACGTGGCAGGGAGTGCATCTCACCTCCTCTCCTTGGCTGAGGTTGTTCCGAGACCAAATAGTCAAATATAGGAAGCTATAATTACGACCAAAATTAGTTTCAACTGCGCATTTGAATAAAAGATACCTAGTTCAAGGTCCCAAAGTAGTATGCCAAATAAATGGAATTGCATAGTTCTCAAAACAACATTCAGGCTTCAATATTACCACATATCAATGTCATAAATCATGAACTAGTCATAACTATCATATTAGAAATAGATTAACAAGAAGTAAGATGGAATATTGTTTTCGATTTTCTATCATAAACGTGACAACCTAAGGGATGATTTATTAGAAACTTAAAAAGCATCAGAATCAAATCAAACAAAAAGAATGTGTTCAATGTATCAGCAAAAGAAATGTAAATAGCACCTATTTTAGAATTAAAGGGTAAATAACTAATAAAATTAAAAAAGACAAGCAACCTTCTCAATATCCAAGACACACAAGATAAATGAAGCAGGACATACCGACAGATTATGCACTATAACATTTTTAACATCCTGCATTTCCAGTTCTGCCTGCAGAGAAATCAAGAAAATCTATGATTTAATAATTTATCAATAAATTAGACACATTTTGCATGTTAGAATGCTTTGTGAAATGTTGACTAATATTCTTAGATAACAAAGTTGTATCTTATGATTTCATCATTTATGTAATTCCACTTCTCCTTGACGGCAGCTGCAAGGGAAAATAATGTAAGAAGATATATGTATCTATCCTAATCCGGACTATATATGTCCCTTGCGTTCAAAATTAGGGTGCAAGGCCAAGCATATAAGAACAACTATTAAATTACATGATCATCCTAGGACAACAGAATCAGCAAAATCAATTTCTACTATCGAACAAACATTAAGAGTCTATTTAGAAAGTCACCTAGTAATTGGAAGTGGTGTAATTACTACAGCAGTAATTACACACCCTGTATTTACACTGTCATGTTTGTTTGCTAGAGTGTAATTACAAAGTTATATTAAATTTTAAAAATAAAATTTAATTATTTAAAATTAAAATTTTATATTAGACAAATATAGTTATTTATAAATAATATTGAATTAATTATTCAAAA
>JAOTQR010000086.1:16025755-16039154 GCA_025774065.1 Solanum ossicruentum | reverse complement strand
ATGATGGAATAAAGCAAAATGGCTCTTTAAACTGTCTGCGCTTCTTTCAATTGTGAAGTAGCAGTTAATCAATGCAATTTTCGACGCTCATCATGGGTCATCCGGAAACAGTCGCGCTATGTTTTTAAGCATAGGGGTCAGGCTGCGTACATCTGACCCCCTCTTACTCCGCAATGGGCGGGAACCTTTGAGGCATTTGGGTAATGTTGTTGTTGTTGTTGTTATTGTAGATCACTTATTTTATTTTTCAAGTTAGCTTAATTTTTTTTTTTGGGGGGTCGAGATAAGAATGAAAATGTAATGTCATACTGTAACAAAAAATTCATCTAGAAAAATAAATTGTTCTAGAAACATCTTTCTATATATTGAAAGATGAAATGAATTATGATCAACAGTAAAAATGCAATTTTACATTAACAAAAATCTACCAAGAAATGTTTATCTTTGAGATAGTAAGACGCAATGATCTGTGAATTCTACTACTTTGAAAAGCTTTAGAACTTTTAGTTATTTTGAATTTTTCAATACATTTCAGTTATTTTTGACCAACGAAAAATTCAAAGAGCAATTCTGATTTTCATCGGGCAATGAATTTGAAATCTCCTCTATGTGGATGTCCATTTGTAGTGTGGGCTACACAAATACCAAAACAAACTACCATTGAAATCTATGAGCCATTTCAGAAAATGAATGTCATCTTATGACTATTGAGTATAACTTTATAATAGGACTTATAACACTTTTTGATTTGCTAGTTTTCCTATTCTTGATCTCAAATTCACTCAGGGAGCATCGCGAATTGATCAATAGAGAAATTCTAATGATGTATTTAGCACGGCATTTGTACTTCAAGAACTTTTATATTTGATAAAAAAAATAGTTTGACAATATTATTATAGCTTATCCCTTTTTATTATATAATAATAATATTGATCTATGATGATCAAACTACAAAAGTGAAGTCATAGTTATTCTTTCAGAATCATACATATTGGGCTTGTGCATAGCACGCGCATGACATATCTAGTAATCAAAATAGTCCCAAAAAATCACTGTTTCGTTGTTACTTTCTAGCTTTATTAGCAATTTATATTATTAGGTGATCCAAGTTTATAACAATTGGTATCAGAGCCTCAAACCTTATGGTTGAGGGAGCACGCACGAGAATGATAGAGGAACACTACAGAATCATGATCAGCTGCTCGACGAGGTCAAGGGTCAACAGAAGGATCTTCTTACTACTAAAACTGGGAATGAAGGTACCCTTGAACCGATTTTAGATCGACTCATGAATTTGGAGAGGAGACCTGGCGGTCCAGAGCCTTTTCCTCCTGGAGGATATGGCCTATTACCAGCTCCTAGTGCGGAAGGTAGAGATGATAGACCACCACTAGCTGTTCTTCCTCCTCAGTGGGAAGTACCCACTTCCGAAGGACAAGACCCAAACGTTTGGATCCGCAATTGTGAATGATATTTCCATTTGTACAGGGTTCAGGACAACATGAAGGTGGAAGGTACAACACTTTACCTGAATGGTGATGCTGAAACTTGGTATAACTCCTTAGTTTTAAGTAGAGTAGTAGTTACATGGGCTGAATGCACAGAGCATTGTGTATTAGATTTCGTGAATTGTGGGTAGAGGATGTAGTAGAGGAATTTAACAAGCTGGAAAAAGTTGATAGTGTAGAAGAGTTACTGATGAAGTTTGAGGATCTGAAAGCTCACATGATCATCAGAAATCCTGCCTTAAATGAGGCTCACTTCTTATCTAGCTTCATAGGTCTCAAGGAGGAAAATAAGTTTGCTGTGAATATGTTCCTGCTACCTTGAGATATGCCATTCAACAGGCTAGGATGCAAGAGAAAGCCATTGAGGCTTCTCAGAGGATGGCCAGACCAGTGCTTAAACCCATTGCAAACACTGGTGCTTCTGCCAGCTCTCTGTTCCCCAGAGGTGTGAGAGTGGTTGCACCAAAGCCTAGTCCTCTCAGGCTAAGTCCTAAAGTATATAAACACATGAAGGCAAATCACTTATGTTTCAGGTGTGGGGACAAATACCTACAAGGTCACAGATGTAAGATGAAGAAACTGCATTGTACTGTTGGTATCCAGGAAGAACCACCTCTAGGTGCTGCTGAGGAGCTACAAGGAGCAGACAACTTGAAACAACCTGTGGAGATTGAAATCATTGAAGGGCTAGATATGCAGAAAGCTGTGCCTCAGTCCCTTATCGGGCAACAACAATGGAGTCAACACTATCCTGGTCAGTGGGATCATTAAGAAGGCATTATCAGTTCTTCTGGATTCTGGTACACTCACAGCTTTTGCAATGAGTTGACTGTGCAAGAAACAGGCTATCAAGCTATTTACTCCACGCCCATTAGAGTAACTGTAGTTGATGCAACTACATGTATTACAGCACTACTTGTCCCAGTTTCACTAGGAAAATGGAAAGAAAAACCTTTAAAGAAGACCTCAGAATCTTCAGGCTTGGGGGGTTGTGACGTGTTAGGTAATGATTGGATGAAGAAGTTAAATCCAACTAAGTTTGATCAAGAAAAGAGATGTGTCACAATTGGAAAGAACAAGAAGGTGGTGTTACAAGCAATTTCTGAAGATGGAGAACTAAGCTTGATTAGTGGGAGCAGTGGAGCACTATGGGGAAGATACTAAGGACGGACCAAATCATGATAGAGCTCATTTGCTTTGGATGGAAGCCAACTTAGGGCGTGAGCAAGAGCACATAGACAGTGCTATTCGGACATTGCTAGCTAGTTATGAAGAAGTGTTTGCTGAACCCAGATCATTGCCCCCACCTAGAAACTTAAGACCACAATATTACCCTCAGACCAGGAGGCAGGAACATCTCCTGTGAGTCTAAGGCCCGATAGCTATACTTATAATCAGAAGGAAGAACTGGAGAAACAGGTTGCAGAGATGCTCAACAATGGAATTATTCAACACAACCAGTCACCTTTTCCTTCACCTGCTCTGTTGGTTAAGAAAAAGGATGGCACTTGGAGATTTTGTGTAGACTATAGAGGGTTTAATGAGATCACTATAAAAGACGAATACTCCATTCCGATCACAGATGATCTTTTGGACGAGTTGCAATAATCAATTATCTTCTCAAATGTAGACTTGAGAGCTGGATACCACCAAATCAGGGTGAGACTTGAGGACATCCAGAAAACTGCATTCAGAACTCACAGGGGTCATTGTGACTTCAATGTTATGCAATTTGGCTTAACCAATGCCCCAGCTACCTTTCAGGCCTTGACGAATATTTCAAAACCCTACTCAGGAATTTTGTTTTGGTTTTCTTCGATGACATATTAGTTTATAGCAAGACATTGGATGAGCACCTATTACATTTGACAAAGGTGTTTGATAACCTGAAGGAGCATTCCTTTTTTGCTAAGAGATCTAAGTGCTCTTTTGGGCAACCAAAGATTGAGTATCTAGGATATATTATTACTGCTGATGGTGTGGTAAATGATCCAACCAAGATTCAGGCGATGATTCCTTGGGCTAGACCAACAACTATTAAGGCTCTCAAAGGGTTCTTACGCCTTACTGGATATTATAGAAAGCCTGTGTTAAAATATGGGAGTATTTGTAGACCTTTGACTAAGTTGCTTAAGAAAGAGTCTTTCAGATGGAATGAAAAAGCTGACTTGACCTTTGAGACCTTAAAAAGAGCTATAACCAACACTCTTGTATTAGCATTACAAGACTATTCCAAGGAATTCATTGTGGAAACAGATGCTAGTTAATATGGGATTGGTACAGTATTGATGCAAGGTGGAAAACCAATTGCTTTTTTCAGCGAAGTACTAGAATCTAAGTACAGAGGCAGATCCATCTATGAGAAGGAACATATGGCTCTTCTAAGTGAAATTGACAAATGGAGGCATTACCTACAGTTCAGGCATTTTACTGCGAGAACTGACCACCACAGTTTAAAGTACTTGTTAGAACAAAAGGCGACAACAGCTATTCAGCAAAAAGGACTTACAAAAATGCTGGGATAGACTATACTGTGCAGTACAAAAAGGAGATAGAAAATAGGGTAGCTGATGCATTATCAAGGTAGTTTGAAGGGGTTGTGACTCAAAAATCCACTCAATCTACTGAAGCTCATTTTCTAGCTATCAGTTTGTGGAGCCTCAATGGATGTTGGACATCAGTGCTAGCTATGAATGGATACTCAAGCTGAAGCTCTGATAGCTGAAGTTACTGCTGATATACATGGACCACACGTATATTATTGTTCTTCTGGAATAGTGAGGGTGAAGGGCAAACTTTATTTGGCAGCACTGGGAACCTGAGACATCAGCTAATCAGCACATTTCAGGATTCACTAGTGAGAGGACATTCTGGGCAATTACGCACCTTCAGGAAGTTGAAGTTGTCTCATGTGTTCTATTGGCCTAGTATGAGAAATGATCAACTCTTATGTAGCTGAATGTGACATTCGTCAGAGGAATAAAGGAGAACATGTGCACGAACCCTGGACTCTTGCAACCATTGCCTATCCCTGATCAGGCATGGAGGCAAATAAGTGTGGGCCTCATTGGAGTCTTTCCCAAGTCTCGAGGAAAGGATACAGTTTTGGTGGTTGTAGACAGGAGAACTAAGTTTGCTCATTTCTTGACACTGATTCATCCATTTACCGCAGTAACGACTAACAGTAGCCCACAAGTTCTGTAAGCATGTACATGCTTTCCATGGTAAACCTGAATCAATAGTGACTGACAGAGATAGTGCTGTTTCTTAGCAATTTATGGCATGCTATGCACCAGATTGAACTATAGCTCTGTATTCCATCCACAGAGTGATGGTCAGACAGAGAGGGCAAATCAATGCATTAAGAATTGTCTCAGATGCATGACTTCACAGAAACCAGTAATGGAAGCAGTGGCTACTGTAAGTAAACATAGAGCAATAGCGCAGTGGAATAGTAGATCGATACCTCCAGCCATTGTTGGCGATGTAGTTGGAATTGTCGTCGTTTGCTTTCCACCTTCCGATAAGTCTTCTAAGCACTCAAACCTCACTCAAGATGGTGTGGAGTGTAGAAAGAGATTTGTGCTTAGGGACCTTTAACCAGATGCACCTCTATTTATAGCTATTCTACCATCAAGAATAGTAGCGGAGAGTTAGTGGTTAGTGGGAAGTTAGTGGGAGTTGAAGAGTAGTGGAGTAGTGGAGTAGTGGAGTAGCGGGGAAGTTAGAGAAGTAGTGGATTAGCGAATGTGGTTATGTAACTTCCATGGATAGTGGATGTAGTGGTAGTTGCAACTTCCATGGAAGTTACAAACCACATCCACGAAGGTTATTATAGTTACGGACACTATCCATGGAATGTGGCTAACATTCCAACATTCTCCCACTTGGTCCGTCACTCTAATCCCATTAGTGAAACATAATACATGAATCATGGCAATAGTTTCTCTGAAGGCGAGTAGTATCTTCCATGTATCGTAATATACTATGCTTCTAAATCTTAGCCCACATAAATTAATGAATAAACTCAATGTTTATTCTAAGTCCATAGTTTAGTTTAGTGATAATTCTATAGGTAAAACTGAATGTGCGCACAGTTGACAAGAATTATCATATAAAATAGAGTTTCATGAACATTTATAGTTACAAAGAAATGTGACATAGTGAGACACTGGGACTAAGTCCCATTGTGACTACATGATCCTTAAATTTATGCAATGGCATGCCTTTAGTTAAAGGATCAGCTAACATTGCTTCAGTGTTGACGTGTTCAATGACCACTATCTTATCTTTAACACGTTCTCTTATGGCTAGATATTTGATGTAGATATGCTTGTTTCGACTACCACTTTTGTTATTCTTAGCCATAAAAACAGAAGCTGAATTGTCACAATATAATATTAATGGTTTAGCTATAGGGTAGACAATTTTAAGCCCAGAAATGAAACTCTTTAACCATACACCATGTGAGGTAGCCTCAAAACAAGAAACGAATTCAGCCTCCATTGTGGAAGTAGTGATCAGAGTGTTTGGCATTTCTCCAGGATATAGCTCCACCAGCTAGCATAAAAATGCATCCTGAAGTTGATTTTCCTGGATCAACACAACCACCGAAGTCTGAATCAGAGTAGCCAATGACATCCAAGTCATTTGATCGTTTATACATAAGCATGTAGTCTTTTGTCCCTTGAAGATATCTTAAGACTTTCTTTGCAGCTTTCCAATGGTCAAGACCTGGATTACTCTGATATCTCCCTAACATTCCAACAGCAAATGCTATGTCAGGTCTTGTACAAACCTAAGCATACATCAAGCTTCCGACAACAGACGCATATGGAATGTCTTTCATTTTCTCCCTCTCAAGATCGTTCTTGAGGCACTGATTCAAATTGAACCTGTCACCCTTCACTATGGGAGCTACACTTGGTGAACAATCTTTCATTCGAAATCTCTTCAAAATTTTATTGATATAGCATTCTTGAGATAGACCCAAGGTACCTGGATGTCTATCTCTATGAATCTCAATGCCAATAACATAAGATGCATCACCCATGTCTTACATGTCAAAATTTTTGGAGAGAAATTGTTTCACCTCATGTATCATTCCCTTGTCATTGGATGCAAGTAAGATATCATCCACATATAGAACCAAGAAACATATTTTACTCCCACTAACCTTCTGGTATATACATTGATCCATAATATTCTCAACGAAGTCAAGTGAAGAGATGACATTATGAAACTTTAAATACCATTGACGGGAGGCTTGTTTTAGCCCATATATGGATTTCTTTAACTTGCATACCAAGTGCTCACCATTACTAGAGGAGAATCCTTCTGGTTATTTCATATAAACCTCCTCCTTTATATCACCATTGAGAAATGCGATTTTCACATCCCTTTGTTGTAATTCTAAGTCAATGTGCACTACTAATGTCAATATAATTCACAAGGAATCCTTTTTAGACACGGGACAAAAGGTCTCTGTGTGGTCAATTCCTTCCTTTTGAGTGAATCCTTTAGCAACAAAGTCTTGCTTTATATCTTTCTATGTTGTCTGATGAGTCCTTTTTTTAGTTTTAAAGACCCATTTACATCCAATGGCTTTAACACCATTAGGCAACTCGGCAAGATTCCAGACTTCATTACTTTTCATGGAATTCATCTCTTCTTTCATGGCATTGTAACACAATTCAGACTTTTTACAATTCATGGCTTGTGAAAAAGGCTCGGGATCATTTTTGACTCCACTGTCATATTCTTGTAAATATACAATAAAGTCACTAGGAATTGCTGATTTTCTTTCTCTAGTAGATCTTCTTGATGTTGCACCAACATTTTCTTGTGGATCATGTTGTTCAACTGGTTGTTCAAGAGTTTCAAGAATTACTTGAACAACTTGATCTACAAGAACATTTTCAGCAACTTGTGGAATCTCATTGATTGGTTGTTCAACACCCAATTGTACTTGAGGGGAATTATGAACAACAATCAATCTTTGACTTGAAGTGGAAGGTCGATCTCTTGCAGAATTAGAATTTTGAATTTGATCACTCCCACAATCAAGTCATTCTCAAGAAATTTTGCATTTCTTGATTCCACAATCCTGGTGTTGTTAGATGGCCAATAGAATCTGTATCCTTTAGACCTTTCGGCATATCTAATGAAATATCCACAAATGGTCCTAGGATCCAGTTTCTTTTCTAGTGGGTTGCAGATTCTTACTTCAAACGAGCATCCCCATACGCGTATATGTGTCAAGCTAGGTTTCCAACCTTTGAACAATTCAAATGGTGTTTTTGGAACAGCCTTGGCTGGAATTCGCTTTGATACATACACTGTCGTCTTAAGCGATTCAATCCACAAGGACTTAGGTAGCTTTGAGCTACTCAACATACTATGCAACACGTCCAATAATGTTCGGTTTCTTCTTTCCGCTACACCATTATCATCTGGAGAACCAGGCATGGTATATTGGGCAACAATCCCATTTTGTAGAAGAAATTCAGAAAATGGACCATGTGCTTGTCCATCCTCAGTATATCTACCATAATATTCACCACATCTATCAGCTCTCACAATCTTAATTTGCTTTCTGCATTGTTTCTCTACTTCAGCCTTGAACACTTTAAAGGCTTCTAATGCTTCGCTTTTATTATGAAGCATGTAGAGATACATATATCGTGAGTAATCATCTATAAAGGTGATAAAATATTTCTGACCATATGCATCCATATCTGGACAACATATATCTAAATGTATTATTTCGAATATGGTTGAACTCCTCTTGGCACCTTTCTTTGACTTGTTGGTTTGCTTGCTTTTAATGCAATCCACACAAGTATCGAAATTAGTAAAATCTAAAGTATTAAGTACTCCATCATTTACTAATCTCTTAATTTTATCTATGGAGATATGTTCCAATCTTCGATATCATAAGATAGAGGAATTTTCATTCATACCACTTTGTTTGATGCCAGTTTGAACATGCATAACATTATGAGTGGAATCATTTTGTAAATTGAGAGAGTAAGGACCAACAGACAATGTACCATAACCAACACATTTAGATTTATAAAATACTTTGGAATCACCTTCTAAAAGGAAGGAGTATCCCAAAGGTACAAGTCTTGATACTGAAATTAAATTCCTAGAAAAATTAGGAATATAAAAGGTCCTTTCTAACTCTAACACAAAACCACTACTTAGAACTAAATTGCATATTCCAATAGCTTCCAAATGTGACTGCATCTTGTTTCCCGAATAGAAGCTTCACTTAGCTCCCACTGGCTTTCGCAGTTTTCTTAAGTCATGTAAGGAATTCATAATATGGATTGTAGAAGCAGAATCAATCCACCATGTGTTATGATAAACATCAATCATATTAGCTTCATAACAAACAAGGGAGATTGAAGTACCTTTCTTAACAAGTCATTGTTGAAACTTAACACAATCCTATCTTATGTGTCCCTTATTTTTATAGAAATGACACTTGGATTCTTATTTAATGTCAATTTCAAGTGGTGCCTTTCCTTTCCACCTTTTATTGGCTTGATTGGTTTTCTTTCCTTGAGTACTTATAAGTGCACTTTCTCCTGTTTCCATCAGTAGTCGGTCTTCCTCTTGAACGCACATGGCCATAAGTTCATTAATAGACCATTTATCTTTATCTTTATATCTGTTATAAGATATCTTGAAGGGACCATACTGTGCAAGCAGAGTATTCAAAATATAGTGCACAAGAAAATTTTCAGACATTTCAACCTCAAGAGTCTTTAATTGAGCCACTAGATCTCGCATTTTCATGATGTGCTCACACACACCTCTCACACTAGTGAGCCTCATTGATGAGAATTTCATAATTAAGGTGCTGGCAAGTGCCTTATCTGAAGTCTCAAATTGTTCATCAATAGCCTTCAGTAATGCCTTGACATTATTATGTTGTTCGACAGAACCACGAATACCAGCAGAGATTTTGTTCTTAATGAACATAACACTCAAACGGTTAGAGCGTTCATATTGTTCGTGAATAGCAATCTTATCTTGAGTGTTGATTTCATTAATAGGTGGTTCGTCTTTCCTGATAGCATAATCAATGTCCATACATCCTAAACAACTCAAATAATAATTAAGTATGCAACCATAGATAATGTTTAAAATCATATGGTTGTTTGAAAACTGATTTTCATAAGATATCTAACATTAGGTTGCATCAAAAGTTTTAAAATAAGATCTGAACTTTAAGATCCATTTTGAATGATTTTTGCAAATACGAAAAACCAACAAGGCAGAGATACAATAATTGCTCGGATACAAAGGTAAGTGAATATAGACCAATAGCGTAGCAGAATAGTAGATCGATATACCTCCAGCTATTGTTGGCAATGTAGTTGGAATCGTCGTTGTTTGCTTTCCACCTTCGGGTAAGTCTTCTAAGCACTCAAACCTCACTCAAGATGGTGTGGAGTGTAGAAAGAGATTTGTGCTTAGGGACCTTTAACCAGATGCACCCCTTTTTATAGCTATTCTACCATTAAGAATAGTAGTGGTGAGTTAGTGGTTAGTGGGAAGTTAGTGGGAGTTGAAGATTATAAGCAGTGGATTAGTGGATGTAGTTATGTAACTTCCATGGGTAATGGATGTAGTGGTAGTTGCAACTTCCATGGAAGTTACAAACCACATTCATGGAGTTTATGTAAGTTACGGACCACTATCCATGGAATGTGGCCAACATTCCAACAGTTATCACTTGGAGAATGGTATTACAATACAAATCTTGACAGTGGATTAGATTACAGTGCACTCCCCTTTGAGTCACTCTTTAGTTATAAATCCCCCCACCCCACCCCACTCACACACTTGTCCTTGGGGCCAGTGGCGGATCTAGGGTTTAAAGTTAGTGGATGTAGTTATGTAACTTCCATGGGTAATGGATGTAGTGGTAGTTGCAACTTCCATGGAAGTTACAAACCACATTCATGGAGTTTATGTAAGTTACGGACCACTATCCATGGAATGTGGCCAACATTCCAACAGTTATCACTTGGAGAATGGTATTACAATACAAATCTTGACAGTGGATTAGATTACAGTGCACTCCCCTTTGAGTCACTCTTTAGTTATAAATCCCCCCACCCCACCCCACTCACACACTTGTCCTTGGGGCCAGTGGCGGATCTAGGGTTTAAAGACTGTAGATGATCATCTAGCAGGTGTATTTTAAGGTAAAAAAGTCGATGTTGCCAATGGGATTCGATCCCTCATCTAGATGCTTACTTTGAGCCTTAAGAGGGTAGCAAGAACCAAAACACCCATGGATTTCTTGTTCATTAGGTGCTTATCTTTATATTTATACAGTTTATGCATAGTTTCTATATAGATGCACAAAAATTTTTTCAGGGTAAATGGGTGTTCAAGCACCCAGGACAGTCCACGTGGATCCGCCCCTGCTTGGGGCCTACCATTAAGAATACCAATTCCAGCTGCAGAAGATGTCATCATGAGGAGACAACAAATGCAACAGCTGCTCCAGGATAATCTTCTCACAGCTCAGGAAAGGATGAATTTTTATGCTGATTCAAATAGGTCTGGAACTTATGTTTCAGGTTGGTGACATGTTCCTGAAGTTACATCCAATAGAAAGACGTCCATTGCTCTTAGGAGGCACTATAAACTCAGTTCCAAGTCTATGGGCCATATAAAGTAGTGGAGAAGATTGGACAGATTGCTTACAAGCTTGAACTACCACCTACTGTTAAGGTTAATCTAGTGTTCCATGTATCTTTGTTAAAGAAGAAAGTGGGAACTAGAGTTATGGTACAGACTAGCTCGCCTTCCACAAGTGAAGATGGTCAATTCTTAATCATTCCTGTCAGTGTCCTACAAATGCAAATGGTCAGAAAGGGTAATGTGGCTGCTGTCAAGGTCCTTATTCAGTGGTCCAATCTTCCCCCAGAAGATGCAAACTGGGAGGATATGACTTTACCAAAGCTAAGTTTCCTGCTTTTAATCCTTGAGGACAAGGATGTTATCAAAGCCATGGGTTTGTCATGAATGAAGGGTGAAGTACTGAATAAAAGGAAGTAGTGGTAGTTAAAGGTAAATAAAAGTACAATTAAGGGCCATGAATTATTCCTGATTAATGAAGCTCCAACTTTTGAGGTCAGATGGGAGGTTATAAGTAACAGAATTGGCAGAGGAGAGAACTTGTCCAGAGTTCGTCTCCACGAAGAGCCAAAAGAAGATCAGTATTGGCGGAAAGATCCTTTTTGAAACCCCAGTACTTCGTACCAACCACTTCTTTCTCAATTCTCATTATCTCTCCCTCTTCTTCTTCTGCCTTGATTCTTCTCTTACTCTTCCTTTCTTCTGCAGATTCAAGCGATCAATGGAGATCTAGTTCCATTTAGTTACAGTTACAATTTTCATGTTTCAGTTTATATATAATCAGAAAATTGACCCAAAAAATAACTGTTTCATTGTTATTTTCCAGCCTTCTTTGCAATTTATGTTATTAGGTGATCCAAGTTCATAACAAAAAAGTTGGAGTACATTTAATTGTGTGCCTCATGTAAATGATCCAGTCCAGCATAGAGTTCGACAAACACCAGGGGAGAAGGAGGAAAGTGTATGTTTTAATTGTTATAGAGGAGAAATTCCTTTATTTTAGTTCTGTAACACACCCTCTTATATATGAGCCAAATTCGTCTTTTTTTCCCAAGCACAAGGATATATTTTGCTAGTAGGTAAAGAGGAGACTCGAACATAGGGCATCTGTCAACTCTACTACAAAATTGAATTGTGTGAGCTACCTAATAAAAGCACAAATCATAGAGGAAGCATTTTTAGTCATATAATTTAGGTCTGCAACCAGAGAACATGCCTGCAATGATTTGGTTAAGTGCACCACACTGCGCTTAGTCGCTCCATATGCTGCAAATCTGAAGATTGAGAAGGAAACAAGTCATATCATTGAGGAGGACTGGTAGAGGGGCAGCAAGTGAGACTGTATGAAGTTGATAGAAATGCATTTCCCAAAAATTAAAGATCTACAAGGGATTTCAAATCAGAAGGATCAAATCTGAAACAAACAGAAGGGCACATTTGAAAAGGAAAAACGGATGACTGGAGCAACCTAAGCAGAGAGCAAATGAAGAGACTACCAGTGACATGTTGATAATAGTTTACCAGTCTAGCATGGCATGTTACCGATTTTGTTTCAAAGTGTTGTTCCTTGATAGGCTAATGAAACAATATCATGTATTACACAAAGAAGCAGGATACACTAAGATTCACTAGATCATTTCACCTTGCTGTTAGATACTGTTATAATATACTGGTAAAATTATAGCGACCAGTCATGGTTTGCAGTCAGTGTTTTACAATTAGTAAGAGGATGCTTGTGGAGCAGTAAAGGGATGATCATGCAATTGGAGCAGCTATGATACTTTGAGCAACAGGATACAAAAGGTTATACTTTCTTGAGCAAACAACCAAATGTGTCGACCTAAAAAAGAATATTATGTTTTATAGATGATTATCGTTTTATCTTTCTCGTCTTTTAGCTAAAGGTGGAAACTGAAACAAAATTGAAGTTTGTCTCCCATGAATTCTTTATAACAGTTTAAATTAGAGATGCTAGGGTGAGGGAGCTGAAAACTTGAAACATATGCTTTTTATTATTTCCCAACTTCCTTTGCACTTTCACCCAATTTCTGCTATCAAAGGAAAAAGATGGGGGTGCCAACTTATGATTCCAATTTCTCCCTCAGCCCCTTTCCAGAAATTCCTTTCGTACACGTGCACACACTCTCTCTCTCCCCCCCCCCCCCCCCCCCCCCCCCTCCCCCCTCCCCCCCCCCCCCCCCCCCCCCCTCTACCGCCCTAAAACA
>JAOTQR010000086.1:15991833-16009571 GCA_025774065.1 Solanum ossicruentum | reverse complement strand
TTGAGTAATAAAAGTTTCTCTTCTCCAAAATCTTTCTAATCTTCCAAAATTTCCTTAGCCTAAAAACCTCCCTCCTACATATTAATATCAATCCTCTTCCAACATTTTCTTGTAATCATTTTCTGAAATTATTTAAAATAAACATAAATTAATTTAAATTTAACAAATTTATCTTTTTACACATATACATTATATTCTTCATATTAATGTATGTTATCAAAAACTAACTTCTTTAACAAATATATACTTGAAATAAAAATCAGAATAAATAAAGCATTACGTAGTACGTAGATGCACATGTATACTGGCTAATTATTATTTTTACCAAACTAAATCTCTAAGTCAAGTAAACTACAATAATAATTTTTCTAGGCACGCAATAACTCTTCATCTTCACGGTGATTTTATTTTTAAGTAATTTAATTTGTGTTAATTTATCTTTAAACATTTGTTGAATAAGTCAATTTTCTCATAAATTTGGTAACGTGAAGAAACTAATATAAAGAAGGGGAAATTTGTCAAATTTGAATTAATTTGTATTTATTTTAAATAAGTTTAAGGAATGGTTTAAAAAAAGGAAATGAAAAAGAATAAACATTTTACTTTTACTTTTACTTATTCCTATTGATACCATTCTGTTGTTAATAGAAGGCCATCAGACACCATGTCTATCTAGTGATAAATTGGCTTAAAGAAAATAGAGTGAAACCTTAAGGGAGGTTTCTAAAAGAAAAAATATTTGGGCGAGTATATTTTAAAAATAATTACTTATTTTAGCGGTGTTTTTTATTTATTATCATTTACAGCAATCTATAGTAATGTTATGATAAATTTGTATTAGTATTAAAAGTGAATTTAGGCAAGCAATACAAATATATTATAAGTAATTAAACATATATATTGCGCTTGTTAGTATTAAATTATGTGATAAATATACTAAAACTTGTATTATATGTTTTATGAATAATTTTTTGCAATATGTATTAAAATTGTATTATAAGTGTTGAGCGAAAAAAAATTATTGTTACTATAGATGGTAAATATATTTCTTAATATACTATATGTATATATATTTATAAGTTTCCGTTTCTAAAATTATCCCTTGACTAGCCAGACCCATGAACCCGACCCCACAACCCAACGCCCAAATTTGGCGGGCCAGACAACCAACTCTTAACCCCGACCAGGCCAGAATCAGTACCTGACTGGAATAGGTTGGCCTGGATATGTAAGGACGATATATGAATATTTAAAACAATATATCATTGAGATTGAATATTTTCATAATACGAACACATACATTATAATATTTTCATGACATGATATGCTTTGCAAGAGGATCATTAAAAGGTTTTAATACTCTTATCATTTTCTCAAACACTATACTTAAAACTGATTTCTCATAATTTATGTTACCAAATCAAAGTTTAGACCTTTTCAACTGTGCTCTTTCTGGAAGTTCAAAGTAACCCCAGCGATCGTCATGGACCACTTCAGAAAACTGCATTACTGTTGCATCGTCTACTTGCTCCAACTTTGATGGTTCCCACTGTACATGTACAACGCATTCATCACATTTTTTTCAAAAAAGATCTGATAATCCTCTTCTATCACTTGACTATGTTATTGTAAAATACCTAGTGAAGATAGTTGACATTACATATGTAAGAAAAAATGTATAGACACATCTAAGTAATTAAAATAAAATATAAATTGAAGATTCGTCATACCTTAAACTTTTTGTCCTTGTTAAAAAAGAATGCTTTACCACCCTGCAAGTTCAACCAACATTGCTTAATAGAAAGTAAACATTAAAATCATGAGAAGACAATGTAACTGATGAAATTAGGTCTTAAGCCTAACTCACACCCCAAAAGTTAGTTCAAAGGGAGGAGGATTGCCTAAGGAGACAACCATCCCATTAACCACCAATGTGGGACTTTGTGTTTGAACACCCCTTTTGACGCCCAGTGCTTAGCATATGGTGCGTGGACAATCTTTTCGGGGCCCAACATTAAATGAGACGCCCAGTGCTTAGCATATGGTGCGTGGACAATCTTTTCGGGGCCCAACATTAAATGAGCCGGTAGTTCAAAGGGAGGAGGATTGCTTAAGCCTTATAAGGAGACAACCATCCCATTAACCACCAATGTGGGACTTTGTGTTTCAACACCCCCTCTGACGCCCAGTGCATAGCATCTGGTGCATGGACAATTTTTTCGGGGCCCAACATTAAATGAGACGGGCCCTGTTCTGATACCATGATGAAATTAGGTCTTAGGCCTAACTCACACCCAAAAGTTAGCTCAAAGGGAGGAGGATTGCTAAGCCTTATAAGGAGACCACTCATCCCATTAATCACCAATGTGGAACTTTGTGTCTCAACAATAACCTTATGTACCTCGTAAAAATCGTTGTAATTGAATGATCTTAGAACGATGTGACTACTGATATTAAACTCACGAATCAAACATTGTCGGAGTGTTTGCTTTCGTCCTTCTCTAATCTGTAAAACAACACACACTTTTAGGAAAGATAACATTTTTTTCTTTAGGAAAACCAAGTGATTAATGCATCCTAGAAACACTTTCATGCATGAATAGAATAGTCAACAGTTATTACAGATCTCAGAGTAATCTTAAGGCTTGTTGGTGATGCAAACTTGATAGACTTGATTGCATTGGTGATCCACTTATCATCCATTTCAGAAGCTTCCTTTTCCTATCCAAGAGAATATATAGTAGTTAATTAACAGTAAATATAAGATTATTGAAAACTTTTTTGGCACCATTATGACACTCATAGCCCTTAATTTCGCCTGCCGGATAAATTAATTTTTCTAGTGAAAAAGGGTCAAATGTATCCTTCTATTTTACAAAATGATTCAATTAGTCTATTACAAAAATATTATGGTCATTATCTAAATGGTTCAAATATTTATATACCACTCAGCCACATTGGACAGCCTTAGAAAATAAGGAATACATTTGAACAATTTAGGCACTGGTAAAAATATTTTAATTTGTTTTAATAGTATAACGGTGGATAAAATTAAACCTTTTTGCATAGTAGAGAGGTAAAATTGACCTTGATCACCTTTTCTATACCAAAAATCAGAATCAAGAAATTATACTCATAAATTCGAAAATGGGTGATCTATTTTGTTTATACCCCTTCTTGCATTCTCCAAGGGGAAACTTGCAATATTAAAAGTTAAACCTTATTAAAGGCTCTTCCATGGAACAAACAGAGTCAAAACTTAAAGATCACTCACATTCAAAGTCATTCTGGTAATGCCTTGGCCATGTGTTTATAACTAACATAATCAAAAGGAGATAAGAGAAGAGTGGATGATTATTAACTTACAAGTGCAAATAATATTTCTTCAACTGTGTCCTTGCCAAAGCAACGATCGATAATATCAAGTCTATTCGGTCGGAGATTGACAATGTCATACCACAAACAAAGAGGCATTATTGTTAGATAGGGTGAAAGTGGACAAAGGAAATATTACAGAAAATGAAAAATATATTACTCTCTTCTCATCTCATTTTATGTGACATTCTCTTACTTTGGCATGGTGTTTAAAATAAAAATTTTAAAAGTTGTAATCTTAAATAATCCTTAAATATTGGTCTAGTTGAAATTCATTTCATTAAGGCTACAAAGATGTTGGGTTACTTCCTTAATTGGAGAGCTCTTACAAAATTCTAGAAAAGTGTATAATTTTCTATAATGGTTCAGAGAACTCTGGAGAAATATAGAGCTCTCTAGAATCTTATGGAAGCATGTAGAAAAATGTTGAAGCCTCTGGAATATTCTGGAGACACGTGGAAGCTTATGGAAGAAATTGGAAGAGTATAGAAAGGAGCGGAAGAGTAGACACTCTCTAGAATGTGTGGAGCGTTCTAGAGGCATTTTCTGGATCATTCATTAACGAGGAAGAGTAATATAAATAGAGGTAGGAGCTCTCATTTCTAGCCATCCTAGTCATCTAAGTGAAGTGAGAATCCATATCCAAAGAGAGGAAATATACTAAAGTGAGAGTGTAAAGCTTAAGAAGTCCTAATCCTTAAGCTTGTATAAGTTGCCTTAGAGTGAGGAAATCTCTTGTAAACATATTCTTGTAATCCTATTATTCTTTTGTACAGTGGAAGACTCTCATCTTTTTGGAGAATTATAAACTCTTGTACTCTTACCACAACCTTAATTAATTCCTAAAGTGCCTATTTTAACTCCACAAACAGAGAAGGATCGAATTAATTTTCGCAATAAAAGAGAATTTCAAAGCTATATTATTTTTAATTGTAATAAAGTTGGGAGTAATAATGCACTTCACTCCTTTGAAAAATGAAATAAAATTTTCTAATATTTGTAGTCAACAATAGAAATTTCCTTGGTGAGCTAATCTCACAGTTAAAAATGTTTCACCGGCCATAAAATATAACTATACAAGTAATGAAGTGTCATGAAATTCACAAAGCTAGAAATAATTTAAACAGAAATAAATAGTATACTCTAGAAAAACAAAAGAACAGTACCTTTTCAAAATACTTCCTTCCTTCAATATTGGATTACGAACGAATTTCTTTATGATTCTTGAAACGTCCGATTCATGAACAGTTTTCGCTGATGTGTTTAGTGAAAATGCTTCACATAATGCATCTTCCATTGACTCCATATCCTGCAAAAGGTTAAGTGGTTCTGTTTATGATATACTAAAAAAAAATGAAAAAAAAAAAAGAAATATCATGAAAACACCAATTAGCGACAATATCCAACGAACGTAGCAAACAACTTTTTACATTAGCTGCAACAACTACGTAGATGTTTATTTGCATGGAGAGTATCAAGTTACATGAAAATGTTGTGAGCTAAAACAACTTATCATACCGGAAAATATAAAATTTTTCTTATGATAAATTCATTGGAAATTTTATAGAAAGTACTTCATCATAGTACACACCAATACTTGATCACCAATACTTACAAGGAATTCACATGAGACATACTTATTGTCCCTCATGATTCAACAAACTTTTCTATTAAAAAATTAGGAATAAAAAACTAACAAAGATTCGTTAAATTAAAACCCAGCACAACAGAATATTGAAAAAAACCTTAGATCTTTTCATGTCCTCTTGTAAGTGGATTTGTAGAATGTATATCTTATTTTCCTCTTCATCAGAATGACACAAGGAAGACACATATATGTAACACAATGAATAACGGTCATAATGATAATTTTATCATTGTAACCACTCAAACAATAAAAGGTATTTAAGAATATTTTTTGAATTATCAATGCTTATAAGTTGACTAAATGGATGATTGAATAAGAATTGATAATCTATTAAAGGACTAGTAACGAAAGCAGAAAATTACACGCATCAAATGTATTTGTCTTGATGTTTTGCCCTTCATATAAAAAATTTTATAAAAATGCCTTTTTTTCATTTCAAGTTGAATCAATATACACCTCTTATAGGGACATTTTTTTAAGACACTTCCTACGAGATTCAAAATATCAAGACCACCTGTTATGAGGGGTATTTTTGAACATCACTCTAAGGAAAGCCCGTGCTAGCACGGACCCAATATAAATTATTTTTTTATCTCGATTTATGCGACATTAACAGAATTTTTTTTTATTTTAAAAAACTTTAAGTTGTTAATTATTGAAACCTATAGAACATTTTATTTGTTATCTATTTTTTCTAATTTATATTGCACATATAAAATTTTGAGAGTGTATCAAAATTTTATTTATTAATATGCATAAACTTCTTGATTAAATATACTATTATATTTTTTAAAAGTATTTTTTTTAACGCAAATGTAATCATTAAAAAATAATTAAAATAATTATTTAATTTTATTTGTCTAACCTAAAAAGGAAGACTCAAGTTTTTTATTTTATATTTATTTTGTCCTAATTTTGATGTTTACATGCTTAAAATAATTTAGTAGAATGATATAGTAAAATTACAGTTGAAGCAGCTAGAGAAATGATTTATTAGTGATGATATTGTAAAATCATAATTAAAGCAACAGAAGAAAAATAAGGAAGTAGACCAAAAAATATTTTTTATTGGCCCCATCTAATAAAACAAAAAAAGTAGACAGCTCAAGTAGACAAGACAATCGAAAACTGATAAGCAAGCAACACGATCGGAAGCTGCTGAAGTAGTCGCTTATATATTAGTAGTAATAATTAAAAGGTTGACCAACTTAAATAATGTGATTCTTTTAAGAAGATGTCAAAGGAATGAATCTACAAAATAATATGAATATAGACTTTTGAGTTACTAGAATCATTTTTTTAATAACGTTTTTACATATCTCAAAAGAAATATTAAGGAGTATATAATGAAATAAGAAGTCCTATTGGATTTTTAGATATGAGCACAATGCTAAGAATCTGGTGTCGCATAGACTACGAACCAGACCTAAATAAAACAAAATTAAATTGAACTACTAGTGAATTTTAAAACTTTTATGAATCAAGAGTTCGTTTGTAAGTCTTATTGAGGAATATACAAGAGTATAGCTAAGTCTTGAAGACCTGACAAGTTAGTTATTAGATAGTTAGGATATTAGGATTAGTAGTTGAAGGTTAGTTATTAAGTTGGAAGTTCGTTAGCCAACTGTCAACACTCTATTGGACAACTTTTTTTGTCAGTTAGTAATTAGTTATACTAATTGTATATAAATAGATGCTCACATGGGTGTAGAATGTCATCAGTCCATTCTTTTGCTTTTTTAATTAAAAAGTGTGTTCAATTTCATATTAAAGTCATTTTGTCATGTTATCAGAGCAGGTTCATAACTCCTGAAGTTTTTTTTCTTCTTTCTCTGCAACCAATTTAATAAGGACGGATAAGTTTGATCCCAGGGGCATTGGATCAGTTCTAATGGGATACCGCACTACACAGAAGGGATACAAGCTCTATAATCTCCAAAATAAAATTTTCTTCATTAGCAAGGATATTATTTTCACTGAATTCATTTTTCCTTCCCCCCCCCCAGGTTGCTCATGATTTGCAATATTGAGTCATGTGTTGATACTCAAACTTCACCTTTGAAGTTCACCCCTTTTCCACAAGTTCCTCTTAATGATACCCACACTTAGAGAGTGTGTACTGCTAGTGTAAAACTTTATGATTCACGAGTGAAATCATGCAAAGAAATTCAATGTAAACCCTTCAATAGATACTTGGTAACACCCTTAAGCAATATGCATCAAAAGCCTTCATCAAATCTTACAATAGATCTTAGATTCATAGCTCAAAACATAATAAAACAGTCACAATTTCATAAGCCCAACATAGTGTGCAGTGATTTTCATAATAAATAAGTCTCATTAGTAAATCATCTTTAAATCATCCAAATTATGGTAAAAGGAGGTTTGGGCATCATGGGTGAAAGGAACCAATGAAAGAAACCCACATATCTTAGCTTTGGAAATGAATTTGATGAAGATTGAAGATTGAGACGTGAAGCTTAAGTGCAATCCTTATGAATCCAGAAATAGTTTTGAGACTTTAGTTTAGGAGTAAAATATTTGGCTAAGTATTTGAATGAGTATTGGAAATATGTAGAATGATATGTGGGTTAAAAATGGGTAAGATGGATATTTTTACATTTGGAAACACTTAGACCCAAGACTTCAAAGTCTTGGACCGCAAAAAAAATATCTGGAAAGAAAAATATACATGTCCATGTCGCGGACAGGACGCGAGAATAGAGTTTCTTCATCTGCGCCTCCTTGGCGCGTTATGCTAGGGGGGCGAACAGATCTCTGTAAATTGTCACTTGGAAAACTAAAATTGCTAATCGTTTGCTCTTAAATTAGGTTTAGACCTATTTTTCACTCAAAATGACCCCCTGAACAAGCATGTCAAGTCGAATTTTCGATATCACACATGAATTTTGAGATATATAAAAATTACGATTACAGACACTTTTGAGGTACATTTTCAGACCTTTTTTGGGGTTATTACAGCCTACATGTTGTGACCATGTAGGAACCGGAGCTCCACTTAATTATTCTCCTCCTCCATATAGCTAGTACGAATTTTACCAAAGCAAGTTGGTGAGTCCTTAACTCCGAGGATATGCTTCTCTTGATTATGCTATGTATTAACTCCTTTTATGTTGGCTACTATGACTATGAGGGTGAGCCCGATTTCTTGTCTTGGCCTCCGCTAAGTTATATGTTTAGAGGTATTGTTGGAGAAGTTATGTAATGATGCTATGAGCCTTGACTCTTTGATGTTTTATGATATGAGATTGTGCCTTAGCCCGGTGTTCCCTTATTTCTTCTCTTTTATTGTTATTTAATTGCTTCCATGACCAAGAATGTTTAATGATATGTTAAGAGGCTTGATTGGGGTCCCTTCAGGTTCCCCATTTGACGTGTCACGTCTAGGCCCTAGGCTGGGTTGTGATAATAAGATCAAGTACAAAGCCACTCGTGAGATTGAACGATTCAAAGCCAACTAGTGGCAAAAGTCTATAATCAGCAGGAAGGACTCGATTATCACGAGACCTTCTCTCCTGTCTTTAAAATACTTATAGTCAATACAGTATTTACTTTACCAACTACTAAAGGTTGGGATGCTCAATAAATGGATGTTTATAGTGCCTTTTTGTAAGATGATTTGATGGAGAAAGTATATATGTAGCTGCCTCAAGCTTACTCTCACACTCATATTGGGACTCAAACTATGTGTAAATTGCTTAAGTCATTATAGGGTCTTAAACAACCCTCAAGGCTATGAAATGTAAAATTAACTCAGGCATTATTGGCTGCTAGATTTCAGCAAAGTCACTTGGATTATTCTCTCTTAATCAGAAGGTCAAGTGAATGTATAGTCTTGTATTGATTTATGTTGATAATCTACTAGTTATTGGTTGTAGTGTAACACTAATCAGTACTACAAAAAGGGTTCTACAAAATGACTTCAAAATTAAGGATCTAGGACCACTAAGATACTTTCTTGTAATAGAATTTATCAGAGACCAGGAAGGGATCCTAATGCACTAGAGAAAATATGCATTGAAAAAGATATCAGATCTTGGCTTGGTAGGGACCAAGCTTGTTACAGCACCTGTTGAAATAAATGTGAAACTCACTATGGCATTTGACAAACACATTGGTTCTTGTTTTGGCCCACTGCTGCCAAACATTAGTGAGTATCAAAGGCTAATTGAAAGGCTAGTCTATCTCACTATAACATGACCTGACTTGTCTTATGCAGTCTAGATTTTGACTCAATACACGAATGCTCCAAAGAAGTCTCATATGGATGTTACTATTAGAATTGTAAAAATACATCAAACAAGCTCCTAGCTTTGGAATTTTATCTGGCTGTTGCACCTTCTGGTTCTTTATATGCTTTTTGTGATGCTGATTGGGGTGCCTGTCTTAATACTAGGAGGTCTATTATAGGTTATATGATCAAATTTGGAGATTCATTGTTATCCTAAAAGTCAAAGAAGCAACTCACTATTTCTCAAAGCTCAGCACAGGTAGAGTACAAGAGTATGACATCTGTTGTTTCTGAAGTCACATGGTTAATTGTCCTTTTTAAAGAGTTGGATATGCCTCTTAGCTCTCTAGTTATCATTCATTGTGACATCACTGCTGCCATTCAGATTGCCTCCAATCCTATTTTCATGAATATGCCAAGCATATTGGCATTGCTTGTCATTTTATTAGGAAAAAAATCCAAGATAGTTTTGTGTCCTTTCACTATTTACCCACTACTGACCAACCTGCTGATGTATTGACGAAAGGACCTGGTCGTCTACAACATGAGTATCTCACACCCAAGATAGGCATGAAGAACATATTCATATCACATGAGTTGGGAGGGGGGAGGGGTATTGATGAATATACCAAGAGTATAGCTAAGTCTTGAAGACCTGATGAGTTGGTTACTGGAGTTGAAGACCTGGCGAGTTGGTTACTGGACTGTTAGAATATTAGGATTAGTAGCTGAAATTGTTAGTTACTAAGTTGGAAGTTAGTTAGGCAGCTGTCGACACTCTATTGGACAACTTATCTTGTCTGTTAGTGATTAGTTATACTAATTTTATATAAATAGCTGCTCACATGGGTGTAGAATGTAATTAGTCGATTCTTTTGCTTCAATTAAAAAAAAGTGTGTTCAATTTCATAATCAAGTCATATTGTGAAACTCAGTGTCTTATTATATCACATTATACTCGCGCAATCTTTGTCATTATCGTGGTTACGCTCTAAGAAGTCATGTGCACTCCTTGGTATTCATGAGTGCTCTAGAAATGTGTCATAATCATCAAATGTATTCTATAGAGAAATACACCACATATAAAGAATGTGAGTTTGATTAAGAATTTAACTCAACTCTCTATTTGTCTTGCAATTTTACACTATTTTCACTCATCATGGGGGAGACATTATTTTATAATGAATACTTAATCAACTAATCGCTTGTTACTACCCATATGAACCTAATTCATTGTATCGACCCCAAAAAGTGCCCAAAATATGCCTCGAAAGTGCTCGGAATCATAATTTCTATATATATAAAAATCTATGCATGATATCGAAAATCTGACTTCATATTCTTGTTCAGGGGGTCATTTTGAGTGGGAGGTGGGTCTAACCCCAATTTAAGAGCAAACGATTAGCAATTTTGATTTTCCAAGTGACAATTACCAAAGAGCTTTTCGCACCCCTGGCGCGACGCGCCAAGGGTGCGCAAATGAAGAAACTCTATTCTCGCTTCCTCTCCGTGACACGGATATGTATATTTTTCTATCCAATTATTTTTTTTGCGGTCCAAGACATTGAGGTCTTGGGCCTAAGTATTCCCAAACGTAAAAATACTCGTACTTAGCCATTTTGCACCCTCATATCATTCTAAACATTTTCCAATATTCATTCAAACACTTAGCCAAATATTTTACTCCTAAACTCAAGTTTCAAAACCTTTCAGGATTCATAAGGTTGCACTTAAGCTTCAACTCTCCATCTTCAATTTTCATCAAATTCTTCTCCAAAGCTAAGGTATGTGAGTTTCTTTCATGGGTTCCTTTCACCCATGATGTACAAACCTCCTTTTACCGTAATTTGCATGATTTAAAGGTGATTTACTCATGGGTCTTATTTATTATGAAAGTCACAGCATACTACATTGGGCTTATGAAATTGTGACTGTTTACTATATTTTGAGCTATGAATCTAAGATCTATTGTAAGATTTCATGAAGGGTTTTGATTCATATTGCTTGAGAGTGTTACCAAGTATCTATTGAAGGTTTTACATTGAATTTTCTTGCATGATTTCAATTTTGAATTGAATGGTTTTACACTAGCACTACACACCTTCTAAGTGTTTGATAAAATATTCGATTATGGGTTCTTGAGGAATTGAAGGGTCTATGAATGTCTTGTAACTTGAATGACTTTATGATGATGAAATGATGATGAGATGATGATGGAATGATGATGAATGGGAATGCACGTTTATGATGATAAATGGAGTGTATATATATATGAGATATTATCTCTATAGTGTTGGTGATGACCAATCCTAACTCGAGGGGTTGTAGGCCGAGTAACCTTGTTGAGGGATTAGTACCTCGATTATCTAATTTGGGGGGGAGGATGGTAGGCCCGGGTAACCTCGTTGTGGGATTGTACTCATCAACCCGTTGGGGGGTTTGTACTGCATCAACCCGTTGGGGGGTTTATACTCCATCAACTTTGTTGAGGGGTTTGTACTCCATCAACCTCATGAAGGGATATGTACCTCATGCACCTATCCAAAGGAGTGGTAGGCCTTGGCTTGCACTATAATGGTCACTCCTTATAGTCGTATTATGTTCTTTAAAAGCATGATTTTACTTTAAGCATCATTTATACATGTCATATTATTAGTATACTATCTATTACTTATAATTATGCATTTTGCCTATGATACCTATCACTTGTTGCATTGCATCCTACATACTCAGTACATTCAAACGTACTAATGCATACTCTATGCCTACATGATATCACTATGTAGGAACCGGTGTACCGCTTGATCATCCTTCTCCTCCATGTGGCTAGTTCGATTATCCTACAAGCTTGTTGGTGAATCCTTCACTTCGGGGATGTTGCTTATGAACTCTTGCTATGTATTAAGACTATCTTCCTTTTTGGTTATGTATTGACTATGAGGGTGAGCTCGGTTACTTGTCTTGGCCCCCGCTCTTATCTATGTAGTAGAGGTATTGTTGGACATGTTATGTATCTATGCTATGAGCCTTGAATGTCTTAATTCTTGATGTTATGATATGAAGGTTTATGCTTAGTCTATATTCCCTTACTTATGCTTATTTCTCAATGTCATTTTAATTGCTTCCGCGACCAAGGATGTGTAATAATATGCTATGAGGTTTGTTTGGGGTCCCTTCGAGATCTCCATTAGCTGGTCACGTCTAGACCCTAGGCTTGGGTTGTGAAAAAGATGGCATCAGAGCACTAGGTTGATAGATCCTCGGAGTCCAACACGCCGCGTTGATTAGCGTTCTATTCATGGTTGTGTTGTGCACTACAACTATGAATAAGAAGCTATGAGATGTTTTAGAAATTGTTTCCCTTCTTCATATTCTAAGTAATGTTATAGAGTCAAAGTAAGCTTTCCTCCCCTAACATTTGTTCTTTGCAATGCTAGATCATGCCTAATACGAGAGGGAGACGAACCCACACGCCCGACTAGGAACCTTCCAATGGAGAGCTTGGGGATGCTCTCACCTTGCTTGCACAAGTGGTGGCTAATCAAGCCAACCAAGGGGCCAAAGCCCCTCATGCTCCTACACCGGCCTCTAGGCTGAGAGACTTCATGAGAATAATTCCCCCCAAATTTCATGGGTTAAAGGTGAGTGAGGATCCTCAAGAATTCATTCATAAGGTTTATAATATTTTGTCCGTTATAAGTGTGAGGCCGGAGTATAAGTTGGAGTTGGCGGCTTACCAACTCAAAGAGGTAGCACAAATATGGTACAATCAATGGAAGGAGGAAAAGGGAGTCAACTGTGTGGTGCTTAGGGAGGAGTTCAAGGTGGCCTTCCTTAATCAATTCTTTCCCCTTGAACTTAGGGAAGCTAAGTTAGTGTAATTTATGAATTTGAGACAAGGGTCCATGAATGTGAGGGAGTTTTCACTCAAGTTCACCCAACTTCAAAGTTTGCTCCTTACTTGATTACCGACCCAATTCGTTATAGGTATCTCCGACTTGGTTAGTGAAGAATGTCGATATAGCATGTTGATTAGTGACATGGACTTGTCACGTTGATGACCCACGCCGAACAAATGGAAGAGGAGAAATTGAGGAAGAGAAGGGGTCATGAGACCAAGAGGGCCCATTTCGAGGGTAAGTTCCAAAAGAGTGACTAGTTCCAACGGGCCCAAGGGTCTTCTCATGCATTTCAAAGGAGGGTTGCAAATAATTTTTTGAGGGCCCAAGAATGTAATGGTATGGCTCTTATTGATGTGTTTTCGAAGTGTGGTAAGGGTCATGGTGGCCCATGCTTAAGGGATACTGGTGCTTGCTATGGTTATGGAGAAATAGGGCATAAGGCAATAGATTGCCCTATAAATTGCAACAAGGGTAAGGAGATTCTTCCTCAAGGTGCTAATGCAGTCCCTTTGGGGAGGGGTGGTTCACAGGATGGTGCCCCAAGGAACAACCAGTTTTATGCTTTACATGTGAGGCAAGGGGTTGATGAAGTCCCCGATGTTGTTACCGGTATGTTGAATATTTTTTACTTTTGATGTGTATGCATTGATTGATCCCGATGCCACTATTTATTTTGTTACCCCCTTTATTGTCAAAAGATTCCATGTTGAGCCCGAATTATTGCATGAGTCGTATGAGGTATCTACTCCTATTGGTACATCCATCATTGCTAGAAAAGTTTAATTGGAGGCCCCTTTTGAGAGGTGCATTTTTTGAAGTTGTCCTATTTGCATCTTGTATAAATTGTTTCCTTATGATCTTGTTGAGTTAGACATGGTTGATTTTGATGTTATTCTTGAGATGGATTGGTTGCATGTCTACTGTGCTTTTATTGATTGTAGAATCCGTAGGATCAAATTCCAATTTCCAAATGAATCCGTCCTTGAATGGGAGAGTCAAGATGTGGTGGTCAAGTGTAGATTCATCTCTTGCATTAAAGCCTGTAAGATGATTTGTAAGGGGTGGCTTTACCATCTTGTGAGGGTTAGGGATATGGAGTCTAAAGTCCTACCCGTAGAGTTGGTTCCAATTGTAAATGAATTTCTTGATGTCTTCTCAAATGACCTTCCCGGTGTTCCTCTCGAAAGGAAAATAGATTTTGGTATAGATCTTCTTCCTGATACTCAACCCATTTCTATTTCTCCATACCGTATGGCCCCGGCGAAATTGAAGGCCCGGCGAAATTGAAGGAGTTGAAAGAGCAATTGAGAGACTTGTTAGAGAAGGAGTTTATTAGGCCTAGCCAATCACCTTGGGGTGCACCGGTGTTGTTTGTGAAAAAGAAGAGTGGGTCTTTTAGGATGTGTATTGACTACCGACAACTCAATAGGGTCACCATCAAGAATAGGTATCCTCTTTCAAGGATTGATGATTTGTTTGACCAATTGCAAGGGGCTAGCCATTTCTCTAAGATTGATTTTCGATCCAAGTATCACCAAGTGAAGGTGAGGGAGTATGATATTCCCAAGATAGCCTTCTAGACTAGATATGGGTTTTATGAGTTTATTGTGATGTCTTTTGGGCTGATCAATGCACCGGCCATCTTCATGGACATTATGAATAGGTTCTTCAAACCCTACCTTGACTCTTTTGTTGTGGTATTCATCATTGATATTTTGATCTATTCTTGTGGTGAAGAGCATATGGCTCATTTGAAGGTTGTGCTACAAAGATAGAGGGGGAGAAATTGTATGCTAAATATGAAAAGTGTGAGTTTTGGTTGAAGGAAGTTGCGTTCCTAGGGCATGTGTTGTCGGGAGATGGTATAAAGGTGGATCCTAAGAAAACTAATGTGATTAGAAATTGGCCTAGACCATTGACTCCATTAGACATTAGGAGTTTCTTGGGCTTAGCGGGGCATTATCGAAGGTTTGTGAATGAGCTCTCTTCTATTGCTTCCCCTATGGCAAAATTGACTCAAAAGAAGGCTAAGTTTGTGTGGACCGATGAATGTGAGAAGAGCTTCCAAACCTTGAAAGATAGGCTTGTGTTTGCTCCTATATTGTCAATACCGGATGGCCTTGGGGGGATTGTGGTGTATTGTCATGGTTCTAGAGTTGGTTTGGGATGTGTGCTAATGCAAAATGGTAAGGTGATAATCTATACTTCTAGGAAACTCAAAGTGCATGAAAAGAACTACTCTACTTATAATCTTGAATTGGCTGTTGTAGTGTTTGCTTTGAAAATTTGGTGACATTATTTGTATGGAGTGCACGTGGCTGTGTTCACTGACCATAAGCGTCTCCAATATGTCTTCATCAAAAAGTTCTCAACTTGAGGCAAAGAAAGTGGAGAGAACTTCTTAAAAACTATGACATGAGTGTGTATTATCATTCGGGTAAGACAAATATGGTGGAAGATGCCTTGAGTAAGGTGTCGATGGGTAGCCTAGCTCATGTTGATAGAGGTGAGAAAGAGATGGCTAGGGAAGTACATTGGTTGGCTAGGTTAAGAGTTAGATTGGAGGAGGTTGGTAGTGGTGATGTTGTTGTTGTGGATGGCTCTAGGTCTTCCTTGGTTCATGAGGTGATGGTAAAACAAGATCTTGATCCCTCCATATTAGAGTTGAAGACCTTGGTGAAAGAGGGCAAGGTGGAGGTTTTCTCCCAAGGGGGAGATGGTGCCCTTAGACACCAGGGTAGGTTGTGTGTACCGTGTGTTAATGGCTTGATAGAAAAGATCCTTGATGAGACCCATAACTCTTCTTATTCTATCCACGTCGGTTCCACCAAAATGTATCGAGACTTGAGAGATGTGTATTGGTAGGGAGGCATAAAAAGGGACATTGCAAAATTTATTTCTGGTTGTCATAGTTGTCAACAAGTCAAAGTCTAACATCAAAGGTTGGGTGGCCTAACCCAAGAAATAGAGGTTCCTACTTGAAATTGGAAAGTGATTAATATGGATTTTTGGTTGGGTTGCCCAAGACTGGAAAAGGTTTTGATTCCATTTGGATTGTGGTTGATAGGATGATGAAATCGACTCGCTTTCTACAGATTAAGATCATATATAGGGCTGAAGATTATGCAAGGTTATACCGAGATTATATGGGGTTCCTTTATCCATCATATCGGATCATGGAGCTCAATTTACTTCACATTTTTGGAGATCTTTCCAAAGGGTTCTCAGTACTAGAGTTAAGCTTTCTACGACCTTCTACCCTCAAACGGATGGCCAAGTCGAGAGGATCATCGAAACCCTTAAGGATACGCTTAGAGCATGTGTGTTGGAGCTTAAAGGTTGTTAGGATGATCATCTCTCGTTGATCGAGTTTGCCTACAACAATAGCTATCATTCTAGCATCAGTATGTCTCCATTTGAGGCTCTTTATGGTAGACGTTGTAGATCGCCAGTTAGGTGGCTTGAGGTTGGTAAGGTGGCCTTGTTAGGACCGGATCTGGCTATGGAGGCTCTTGAGAAAGTTAGGATGATTAGAGAAAGGTTGGAAACGGACCAAAGTCACCAAAAATCCTATCCCAATGTGAGAAAATGAGATCTTGAATTTTGAGTTGGTGATTGGGTCTATTTGAAGGTGTCACCCATGAAGAGTGTGGTCCATTTTGGTAAGAAGGGAATGTTAATTCCAAGAGATGTGGGTCCTTATAGGGTGATGAGAAGGGTTGACAAGGTAGCTTATGAGTTAGAATTGCCTAAAGAAATGGATTTGGTTTATCCAATAATTCATGTGTTTATGTTGAGGAAATGTGTGGGTGATCCAAATGTTATTGTACCTCTTGATGTTGTGGGTGTGGTTGAAGATAATTTTACTTATGAAGAGGTTCTAGTTCAGATCTTGGATATGCGAGTGAAGAGGTTGAGAAACAAAGAGGTGGCCTCTATTAAGGTCCTTTGGAGGAATCAACAAGTTGAGAGTGCTACTTGGGAGGATGAAGCGGACATTAAAAAGCGATATCCTTACCTTTTCCACTCCACTCAAGCCTAAGGTATTGATCTAAGTCCTTTATATGATCTCAAATCTTAAGTTCAGCCCTTATGTCATTGCATATGTCCATGTTTAAATTGGCAGGTTCATGATGATTTCACACTTAGGATGAAATTTTTGAAACGATGTTTAAGTGCATTGTTGCATCTCTATGTGGGCTGAAATTGTCATGTTTGTGTCTCTCATATACGTCTCTTTGCCCAAAATCGTAATTTCTATATATTTAAAATCCGTGTGTGATCAAAACTCTGACTTCATATTCTTGTTCAGGGGGTCATTTGGAATGGGGAATAGGTCTAACCCTGATTTAAGAGCGAACGATTAGCAATTTTGATTTTCCCAGTGACGATTTCCAAAGAGCTTTTCACGCCTTTGGTGCGCGTGCCAAGGGCACGCAGATGAAGAAACATATTCTTGTGTACTGTCCGCGCGTGTTAGGACTCGTATTTTGAAATTTTGGAATAATTGTGAAATTTGGACAAATATTGGAAATTTCGAACAATTTGGGATTTAAGTGTT
>JAOTQR010000086.1:15903954-15976757 GCA_025774065.1 Solanum ossicruentum | reverse complement strand
TGTGATTGCATGAGGAGTTGAAGGTCCAAAGCATGAGGTATAATATGAAAGACTGTATGATAATGAAATGAGGTTATGTATATAATATTCTCTATATAAAGTGCTTCATTAGACCATAACCTATCTGGGTGGATAAGAGCCCGGGTAATCGAGGTGGGCGTTTATACTCATAAACCATGTGAGGGGTTTGTACTTCTCCATCATGATGATATGGTGTGATTATCATCAACCATGTGAGGGGTTTGTACCACACTGCCAGGGTGATGGGTGGAAACTATCATCAACCACCAAGGGGTTTGTACCTTGAAAATCTAGTTTGGTCTCTTCGACACATATGATATCCTATATGAGCATGAGTTACTTAAGCATGTTCTACTTATGCATTGATCATACATTCCATATTGTTATATTATGCCTATTGCCTATTGTTACATACTTTGACTATGATTCCTAATTATTGTTGCATGTATCCTACATACTTAGTATATTCAAACGTACTAACGCATACTCTTGTCTACATGATATCACCATGTAGGAACCGGTACCCAAGTTGATCATCCTCCTCCACAGGATAGTTTTATACTACTCAATGTAGTTGGTGAGTCCTTCACTTCAGGGACCTTAGTCTATGTTGCTCTTAGGAAATTCTTCCTTATGCTCTATTTTGACTATAAGGGTGCGCCCAGTTGCTTTGTCTTGGTCCCCGCTTTTATCTATGTATTAGAAGTGTTTGTTGGACATGTTATGTACCTATGCTAAGAGTCTTGACTCTATTGTTCCTGATATCTGTAATATGAAAGTGTTTTCCCTTAGCCCCGATTTCCCCACTTTTCCCCACTTTATTATCTCTTGATGCTTGTTTTATTGCTTCCACGACTTAGGATGTGTAATGATGTTCTAACAGGCTTGCTTGGGTTCCCCTTGTGTCGTATCACATCTAGGCCCGAGGCTTGGGTCGTGACAAACTTGGTATCAGAGCACTAGGTTGATAGATCCTCAGAGTCTAACACACCATGTCGATTAGAGTCCAATTTATAGTTGTGAAGCACACCATGACTATAAGTATGAGGCTATGAAATGTTTTAGGAAATATTTCCCTTCTTCATATTCTAAGTCGTGCTATAGAGTTGTGGTAAGTGTTCATCCTAATGATATTTTTTTGCTACGCTAGATCATGCCAAACACTAGTGGAAGAAGGGCCCAAACTCCCGATGAGCAACCAACGAATGGTGAGCTCTAGGTTGCTCTCACTATGCTTGCCCAAGTTGTGGCCAACCAAGTCAATCAAGGGGTCCAAGCCCCTTATTCTACTACCCAGGAGCTAGGGTAAGAGGCTTCATGAGGATGAATCCTCTAGTATTCTGTGGGTCAAATGTGGATGAAGATCCACAAGAGTTCATTGATGAGGTCTACAAAATCTTGAATATCATGGGTATTGGGCTGAATGAAAAGGCAAAGTTAGCGGTGTACCAACTGGAAGGGGTAGCCCAAATATGGTATGATCAATGGAAGGGTGAGAATGGAATTGGTAATATGGTGCTTTGGGAAGAGTTCAAATTGGCTTTCCTTAATCGATTTTCCCTTTTGAGCTAGAGAAGCTAAGATGGTAGAGTTCATGAACATGAAACAAGGTGCTATAAGTGTGAGGAAGTATACCCTCAAGTTTAATCAACTTTCAAAGTATGCTCCTCATTTGGTGGCCGATACTGGATCTAGAATGAATAAGTTCGTGATGGGGGCCTCCGACTTGGCAAGTGAAGAATGCCAGTCCGCTATGATAATTAGTGACATGGACTTGTCTCGGTTGATGATATATGCCAAGAAAATGGAGGAAGAAAAGTTGAGGAAGAGAAGGGGGCATGAGGTCAAGAGGGACCGATTTGAGTTGCTAGATTTCTTTAAGGCCAAGGGCCTACTCATGCTACTAATATGGGGTTTGCCAATGACTTCCCTAAGTCTCAAGGTGTTGGTCGTGTGGTTCCTAATGATGTGTGTCCTAAATATAGAAGGAGTCATAGAGGCTAATATTTGAAGGGTTCTAATGCATGCTATGAATGTGGGGAGCTTGGTCACAAGAAACGCGGAATGTCCAAGAAATCATGGCTAGGGTTGGGGTGCAAATGTGATTCCATTAGGTAGAGGTGGTCCTCAAGGTGGTTCCCCAAAGCACAATCGATTTTATGCTCTACATGGGAGGCAAGGGGTTGGTGAGGTTCTCGGATGTTGTTATTGATATATTCAAAATCTTTGACTTTGATGTATATGCTTTGATTCCGGGTGCCACTCTCTTCTTTGTTACCTTTTTTGTTGCTAAAAAGTTCCATGTTATCTCCGAGTTATTACATGAGTCATATGAAGTGTCCACTCCTATTGGTGCCTCTATTATTGCTAGGAAAGTTTTTAGGAGTTGTCCTATTTACATTTTGCATAAGTTGTTGCCTTGTGATCTTGTTGAATTACACATGGTTGATTTTGATGTCATTCTTGGAATGGATTAGTTTCATGCCTACTTTGCTTCTATTGATTGTAGAACCTATAGGGTCATGTTTCAATATCCTAATAAAGTCATCCTTGAGTGGGAAAGTCAAGATGTGGTGGTCAAGGGTAGATTCATTTCATGCATTAAAGCTCGTAAGTTGATCTCTAAGGGGTGTCTTTATCATCTTGTGAGGGTTAAAGATGTGGAGTCTAAAGTCCCTTCCATAGAATTAGTTCTGCTTTTAAATGAGTTTCTTGGTGTCATCCCAAATGACCTTCGGTGTTCCTCCTTAAAGGGAAATAAATTTTGATATAGACCTCTTCCCAAATAATTAACCTATCTCTATTTCCCCTTACTGTATGGCCCCAGCAAAGTTGAAGGAGTTAAAGGAACAATTGAAAGATTTATTGGTGAAGGAATTTATTAGACCTAGCGAATCACCTTGGGGTGCTCCGGTGTTATTTGTGAAAAAGAAGGATGGGTCCATTAGAATGTGCATTGACTACCGGTAACTAAATAGGGTCACATCAAGAATAGGTATCCCCTTCCAAGGATTGATAATTTTTTGACCAATTGCAACGGGCTAGCTTCTTCTCTAAGATTTTTATCTTCGGTCTAAGTATCATCAAGTTAGGGTGAGGGAGTGTGATATTCCTAAGACGGCCTTCCGGACTAGATATGGGCATTATGAGTTTGTTGTGATATTGTTTGGATTGACCAATGCACCAACCATCTTCATGGACCTAATGAATAAGTTCTTCAAACCTTACCTTGATTCCTTTGTTATGGTCTTCATTGATGATATTTTGATCTATTCACATAGTAAGGAGGAGCATATGGGGCATTTGAGGGTTGTGTAGCAAATAATGAGGGAGGAGAAATTGTATACCAAATATGAACAGTGTGTATTTTGGTTGAAGGAGGTTGCATTCTTGGGTCATGTGGTGTCGGGGGATGGTATAAAAGTGGATCCTAAGAAAGCTGATGTGATTGAAAATTGGCCTAAACCATTGACCCCATAAGATATTAGGAGCTTCTTGGGCCTAACAGGTTATTGTAGAAGGTTTATGAATGGGTTCTCCTCCATTGCTTCCCTTATGACAAAATTGACTCAAAAGAAGGTTAAGTTTATATGGACCGATGAATGTGAGAGGAGCTTCCAAACATTAAAAGGTAAGCTTGTGTCCACTCTTATATTGTCACTACTGGATGATCTTGAGGGATTTGTGGTGTATTGTGATGCTTCTCGTGTTGGTTTGGGTTGTGTGTTAATGCAAAATGGTAAGGTCATAGCTTATGCATCTAGACAACTCAAGGTACATTAAAGGAACTACCATACCCTTGATCTAGAGTTAGTCATTGTTGTATTTGCATTAACGATTTGGTGTCATTACTTGTATGGGGTGCATGTGGATATGTTCATAGATTATAAGAGCCTCCAATATGTCTTCACTCAAAAGGATCTCAACTTGAGGCAAAGGAGATGGTTCGAACTTCTCAAGGACTATGATATGTGTGTGCACTATCATCCGGGTAAGGCAAATATGGTGGCGGATGCCTTAAGTAGGGTGTCTATTAGTAGCCTAGCCCATGTTGAAGGTAGTGATAAGGAGATGGCTAGGGAGGTGAATCAATTGGCTAGATTGGGGGTTAGGTTGGAAGAGGTTGGTGATGATGGTGTTGTGGTTGTTGATAGGTCTAGGTCCTCTTTGATTGATGAGGTGATAGCAAAGCAAGATCTAGACTCCTCCTTGCTTGAATTGGAGGCCTTGGTGAAAAAGGGCAAAGTAGGGGTTTTCTCCCAAGGGGGAGATGGTGCCCTTAGGTACCAAGGTAGGTTGTGTGTGCCTTGTGTTGATGGTTTGAGGGAGAATATCCTTGATGTGGCCCATAATTATTCTTATTTTATCCACGAAGAGATGTGATTAATATGGATTTTGTGGTTGGGTTGCCCAAGACTAGAAAAGAGTTTGATTCCATTTGGGTTGTGGTTGATAGGATGAGGAGATCGGCTCACTTTCGACCCGTTATGACCACATATGGGGCTGAAGAGTATGCAAGGTTGTACATCCATGAGTTAGTAAGGTTACATGGGGTTCCTTTGTCCACCATATTAGATCGTGGTTCACAATTCACTTCACATTTTGGAGGACTTTTCAAAGGGGTCTTGGTACAAACGTTCACCTCAGTACGACCTTTCACCCTCAAATGGATGGCCAAGCCGAAAGGACAATTCAAACCCTTGAAGATATGCTTAGGGCATATGTATTGGAGTTAAGGGGTAGTTGGGATAACTATCTTTCTTTGATTGAGTTTGCCTACAACAATAGCTACCACTCTAGCATCGGTATGGCTCCTTTTAAGGCTCTTTATGGGAGACATTGTAAATCACCGGTTTGTATGCTTGAGGTTGGAGAGGTGGCTTTATTGGGACCGGATCTAGTTATGGAGGCACTTGAGAAGGTTAGGATGATTAAAGAAAGGTTGAAGATGGCCTTAAGTCGTTAAAAATCTTATGCCGATGTGAGAAGAAGAGGACTTGAATTCAAAGTGGGTGATTGGGTTTATTTGAAGGTTTCTCCAATGAAAGGTGTGTGTTGGTCCTTATGAGGTCTTAAAGAGGGTTGGCAAGATAGCTTATGAGTTGAAGTTGCCCAGTGAAAAGAATTTGGTTCACCCAGTGTTCCATGTCTTTATGTTGAGAAAATGTGATGGTGATCCTGATGCTATTGTGCCTCTTGATGTTGTGGGTGTTGTTGAGGATAACTTGACTTATGAGGAGACTCTAGTTCAAATTTTTGATAGGCAAGTGAAGAGATTGAGGAACAAGGAGGTGGCAGCCATTAAGGTCCTTTGGAGGAACAAACGAGTTGAAAGTGCTACATGGGAGGCCAAGGCAGACATGCAAAAGCGGTATCCTTATTTCTTCCACTCCACTCAAGCCTAATGTACTAACTCTAAGTCCCTAATGAGAATTCAAGTCTTATATTTTAGCCCCTATTTCATTCATATGCATTCATGTTTAAGTTGACAAATTTATGATGATTTTACATGTTGAGGTTTTGAAATAGTGTTTAAATGTAATGCTGCATTCTTGTTGGGGTTGATTTATTCTTGATTACTCTAGTTTTGTACGTCTCTTTTACATTTTGGGACGAATGTTTCCAAGGGGGAGATATTGAAACGACCCTAAAAAAGTGCTTGAAAATGTACCTCGAAATGCTTAGAATTTTAAATTCTATATATATCAAAATCCATGCACGATATCGAAAATGTGACTTCATATTCTTAATCGGGGGGTCAAAATTAGGGGGGATAGGGTCTAACCCCGATTTTAGAGTAATCGAATCACAATTTCAAATTTCTAAAATTTCAATTTCCAGAAACGATCTACAATAGCACCGCGATTGTGTTTTTACCTATACTTACCTTTATTTCGCCCTCATATCATCCTAAACATTACCCAATACTCGCTAAAACACAACCATATTTTCACTCCCAAATTCAAGTCCCAAACCTCATCCTAAGCTAAGGTTTTCCTTTAAGGTTCTTCTTCAAGCTTCAAGTCTGCATCTCTAATCTTCACCAAGATCATCTCTAAGCTAAGGTATGTGGGTTTGTTTCATGGTTTCCTTTCGCCCATGATACCCGAGCCTCCTTTTACTCAAATTGCATCAATTAAATTTGATTTACAAATGTGTCTTTCTTATTATGAAATTCATTGCACACTATGTTAAAGCTATGTAAAGTTGTGACTGTTTTACTATGTTTGAGCTATAAATCTTGGATCTATTATAAGATTTGATGAGGGGTTTGATGTATATTGCTTGAGGGTATTGCCAGGTGTTTGATGATTTAACAATGTATTTTCTTGCATGAGTTCATCTCTATATTCCATGGTTTTATACCAGCATTACACACTCTCTAAGTGTTTGATAAAATGTCCGGATGTGGTTTCTTGAGGAATTGAAGGTCCAAAGCATGAGATATGATATGAATGACTATATGATGATGAAATGAGCTTATGTATATGATATACTCTATATAAAGTGTTGCATTAGACCATACCCAATCAAGGGGGATAAGAGCCCAGGTAATCGAGGTGGGGGTTTATACTCATTAACCATGTGAGGGGTTTGTACTTCATCACGATGGTGATAAAGTGTGATTATCATCAACCATGTGAGGGGTTTATACCACATCGCCAGGGTGATGAAAGCATCATCAACCACCAAGGGGTTTGTACCTTGAAAATCTAGTTTGGTCTCTTCGACACATATGATATCCTATATGAGCATGAGTTACTTAAGCATGTTCTACTTATGCATTGATCATACATTCCATATTGTTATATTATGCCTATTGCCTATTGTTACATACTTTGACTATGATTCCTAATTATTGTTGCATGTATCCTACATACTTAGTACATTCAAACATACTAACCTTGCCAACATGATATCACCATGTAGGAACCGGCACCCAAGTTGATAATCCTCCTCCACGTGGCTAGTTCGATACTACTCAAGCTAGTTGGTGAGTCCTCCACTTTGGGGACCTTAGCCTATGTTGCTCTTATTATGTATTGAGACATTCTTTCTTATGCTTTATTTTGACTATGAGGGTGATCTCGGTTGCTTTGTCTTGGCCCCTGCTCTTATCTATGTATTAGAGGTGTTTGTTAGACATGTTATGTACATATGCTACGAGCCTTGACTCTATTGTTCTTGATATCTATGATATGAAAGTGTTTTGCCATAGCCCCGGTTGCCCCACTTTATTATCTCTTGATGCTTGTTTTATTGCTTTCGCGACCAAGGATGTGTAATGATGTTCTAAGAGGCTTGCTTGGGGTCCTTTCGAGTTCCCCTCGTGCCGTGTCACGTCTAGACGCTGGGCTTGGGTCGTGATAGTGACTTTCTTGATAAGGGGTTGATAAGGCCTAGTGTGTCTCTATGGGGTTCTTCAATGTTATATTTAAGGAAGAAGGATGGTTCACTTCAAATGTGTGTAGACTATCAACAATTGAACCAAGTAACTATCAAAAATAAGTATCCACTTTTGAGGATTGAATTCACGACCCAAGCCTTGGGCTTAGTTGTAACATGGCGAATGAGGAACCCATAGTAATTTTACCCGAGCCATCTTAGTATATACCAAGCATTCACAGGTGAACATCACATAATGTGATATCTTGAGATGGGTAAGGAAACTAAGGGAAAACCTTCAAGTTTCAAGAAAAAGTTTCAACACAAAATCATAGTCCAAATGTACTAACTACACATGACTTAATATGAATCAGTGCACGGTTTTGATTTCCCTCAAATAGAAAAGATATGAAAATAAGATAGAACTTAAAATCATCCACACATAAAGTCTAAAATATAAACCATCAAAAAGGTACACAATGTGAAAAAATAGGTGAAGACCTAAACTAATGGCTCACCACTATTACTAATCTTGAACGCCAATAAACTAGCAATGAGCCAGAGAAGGAGGAGCACCAATCCTTGTATGGTGAAACCATGTAGGAAAATATGTGTTAGTACAATGGAATATACAAAGTATATGAGACATAATGCAAATATGAAATTATAATGCCATCATTCAAAATATGCTTAAGCATGAACAAGGAATAAAACTCAATACAAAGTAAAGGAAATGCGTCATATTGAACACATGTGATGAAACAATGACATCAAATATTAAACTTTATGGGAATTGACTATAACTGATATATAAAACCATGAGCTACTACATGAAATCCATCATAACCCCCTATGTTGGCATTGGGAGACCACTTCCCAGATGAAATTTTGTCATTTAAGCATGCTTCATTTATTAACATAAATGGCGTATGTGGATCCACTAGGCTAGCCTACAATGGCTCCTGTAGTTAATGGGGCAAAAGGTTGCTAATTGAGTTCCTTTACCGAACCCCAACACAATGTCTCATTCAGTTCTAAGTCAATCCCACAAAGTACTTTAAAACATATACTTAGTCAAGAAATCATACTTAGAATCGTAAGTAGAAATTTCATAAGAGTAGCTTGAAACCTTAGGAGCCACCAAGTAAGAATTGTCTTTTCAGATTGGGACCATCATTAACACTCTTTTAGGGAAACTTTATCATGCTTATATCTTTGAAAAAATCATTAACTTAAAACCTTTATTTTATGCCCTCATCATCATCCTCATATCATGCAAAAATTATCTTGAACTTAGCGGGCTTGTAAATTAACTTGAAAACTCATGATTCATGCATGAACATGGAAAAATATGTAACCTTAAATCAAGTACTAATCAGCCCACACATCATCAATGGAACGCTATATATTTCGCTCATAGTCATCATCTCAATATTCATTGAAAAACAAGGCAAAACATTACATAATATCATTGAAGACCAAATACATGCATAAAATCCCCATTTAAGTCATAGGCATGCATAATGGTATTCTTAAAGAACTTAAAGAAAAGGTAAACCATTTTAAGGAGGGACTTTGTGGATGAAAGGAATTCACAAATCATGTTCATAACATTGTTTAGGAGCCTAAGAAATAGGAACTTGAAGTTTGGAGGAGCGACTATGAAAACTCTAGCTTGCTTGTTCTTCTTGAGAGTGTATTTGCCTTAGAAACCATTTTGAGAGAGTGGGAGAATGAAGGGAATGTGAAGTCCTAAGAGGGTGTTAGGTCTTATATAGAGCTTATGGATCCTCAAAATGATGTATGCAAAAAGGACAAAAATACCCTTCATTAATATTGTCAGGTTCAATCTATGAATCCCCAGTTATGGGCTATGGACTCAACCGCTAGTCGTGGTTTTGAGTCATCTTGTTCTCCTTTTCAAATCTTTAGAGAATGGTTTCTGACCACCTAATCTACGAAACCATATAATGAACCATAGACGCATTTATGAATCATAGAATCCCCCGTGGTATCCTTGCAAACTTAGCAAAGTTTCAATCTTTTATGACCCCATCCACGAAAACAAACAATGGTCCATATAAAAGACTACGGGTCATCCTATTGTCCCATATCTAGATTCTAGAAACCTTAATTTTCCTTCAACCCTGGTCTTCAATCAATGAACCATTTCTATGTTTTGTACCTCACTCCATGGGTTGTAAATTCCCCTCGTAAAATCCCTTGACACTTGAAATAATTTAAATCATGAAGCCCTTATCCACGATCCTAGTTTATGACTCATGGATTGAACCATAGGCCGTGAACTGGGCTCGTGAATTGCCTCTGAACATTCCTTGTTCCACTTTTTTGTGCATTTCTTAATCTCCTAACATGTGGGTCCTTACAGCATCTCCCACTTGGGAACATTCAACCCCAAATGTAATAAACGTAGAGTCTAATGAGTTAAATAAATAGGTAACAGCCCAGTATGCATGCAAAAATATAATCTAAACATCTTTTCATGAAATATCCGAAATACTTACTTAAAAAATGCCTCAAAATAGACCATAAACTCTAAATATGCATATACATCATGAGAAAATAGAAATGCAAGAAACTGGAGGTTTTTTGAAAAGAATAACTTAATACCTTTAGGCCTAAGTTGGAAAATATAGGGATAACGTTTCATCATGTCCACATTTGAAACCTTTGGACCTTCAATTTATTGATTCCTTCAAACAACTTTAATGGATGCCACTTCCTAATTTCTTAGCCTCTTTTCATATCGGACTAGGATTTCGACCATAGCCTCTTCATAAGTCAAATTCTCCTTAATATTCACATCTTTCATTGGGATTATGGAGTTTGGATCGCCCATTTACTCAACATTGATACATGAAATACTGGTTATCATGTTCATTTCCCTAGGCAACTCCATTTCATATGCCATTTTGCCAACTCTTCTCACAATCTTTATAAGGCCCTATACATCCACGGTTTTGCTTCTCCTTTTTTCCAAACTAGATTACACCTTTCTTGGTAGACACCTTCAAATAGATCCAATCACCAATATTGAACTCAAGGTCCCTTCTTCTCGCATCGGAGTAGGACTTTTATCGACTTTGAGCCATTTTGAACTTTCCCTTATAAGCCTCACTTTTCCCATAGCATCAATGACTAAGTCCAGTCCTAGGAAGGCCATCTCTCCCACTTCAAATCTTCCAACTAGTGATCTACACTATCTACCATAGAGAGCCTCAAATGGTGCCATCTCAATGCTTAAATGGAATCTATTGCTGTGGTAAACTTAGTGAGAGGTAAGTGATCATCCTAACTCCCTTTGAATTCAAATATACAAGCTCTCAACATATCCTCCAATATTTGACTAATCCTTTTAGCTTGTCCATTGGTTTGAGGATGGAAAGTGGTACTCAACTTCACGTCAATAACAAGGCCCCCTTTGAAATGACTTCAAAAAGTGAGAGGTAAATTGATCTCCATGATCCAATATGATTAGCAATGGAATACCATGCAACTTCACTAACTCCCAGATGTACATCTAACATAGTCCTCGATGCTAAATGTTGTTTTAACTTCTAAGAAGTGAGTTAATTTTGTAATTCTATCCACTATCACCCATATACAGTCAAAACACTTCTAGGTCTTAGGCAATCCCACTGTAAAGTCCAAGTTGATCGGTTCCTATTATCAAGAAGGAATATCAATGTCTTGAGCTAGGCCACTTGGCCTTTGATGTTCAACCTTGAACTGTTGGCAATTAGACCATTCACACAAACTTTGCATTGTCCTTCTCCATTCCGTTTCACCAATAAACATCCTTCAAGTCTTTATATAATTATTGGAACTAGAATGAATAGAATAGAAAGAGTTGTGAGCTTCTTGCCATATCAACCTTTTCAATTCACCATCATCTAGCACACATGGTCTCCCTTGGTAATGTGGCACACCATCTCTCCCTAGTGAGAAGGTCTCTAACTTTCCTTCTTTTACCAAGGCTTTCTATTAAACCAAGGCAAGATCAATATATTTCTTAAAAACTTTAAATCCTCAATCAATGAAGACTCGGAGCCGTGTAGTACCATTGTACTACTATTGCTAGTATCATCCAACTTCGCTGCCAATCTAGCCAACGTATGGATTTTCTTGTCCAACACTCTTTTCCCATCATCTTCTAAATGAGACACACTACCTATGGATACCCTACTAAATATATCAGCTATTAGGTTTGCCTTTCTTTGGTAATACTTCACACTCATATCATAATCCTTGAGTAGCACTAACCACCTTCATTGCCATAGATTGAGGTCTATTTTAGTGAATAAATGTTTGAAGGCTTTTCTGATTGGCAGAACATTCACATGAACCCCATACAAGTAGTGACACCATATTTTTAATGAAACAACATGGTTAAATGCTCAAGATCATGTGTTGGGTAGTTCTTATCATGCACTTTCAATTGCCTTGAGGCATAGGCAACCACCTTACTATGTTGCATTAATACACTACCCAAAACAAATTCTAGAGGCATCACAATAAACAATCAACCCATCAATTTCCACCAACAAGGTCGAGATTAGAGCCAAAGTCAACTGATCCTTAAAGGTTTGAAAATTTCTCTCACACTCATCTGTCCACACGAACATCATATTTTTTTGGGTCAACGTAGCCAATGGAGATGAAATGGAGAAGAAACCTTCCATAAACCTCTATAATACCCAACTATGCTTAAGAAACTCCTACTATAGGTAGGATTTAATAGCCTTGGCCAATTTCTCAACACCTCTATTTCTTAAGATCAACTTTGATCCTATCCCCCGATACCACAAGTCCAAGGAAAGCAACTTCCTTCAACCAAAAGTCACACTTATCGAATTTAGCAAATAGTCTTTCTTCTCTCAGTGTAGCAACAACACCCTCAAATGCTCTATGCGATCTTCCTTATTTCAGAAGTAGATTAGAGTATCACCAATGAACTCCATAATGAACATATAAAAGTAGGGTTTGAACACCATATTATGAGGTCCACGAAGATCACTAGTGGGTTAGTTAGGGTAAAAAACATCCGCGAAAATTCATAATGCCCATACCTCATTTGAAAATCCATTTTGGGAATGTCACTCTCCCTTATCCTTAATTGGTGATATAAAAACCACAAGTCAATCTTAGAAAGGTGTTTGGATCCTTGCAATTGGTCAAATAAGTCATTTATCCTTGGGAGTGGATATTATTTCTTAACAGTGACTTTATTGAGTTGCTGATAATATATACACATTTGTAGCGACTATCGTTCTTCTTAAAAAATAATATAGATGCACCCTATGGAAAGCTACTTTGCGTAATGAAGCCCTTTTGAAATAAATCCCTCAATTGTTCCTTTAAATCCTTCTACACTACTAGGACCATTGTGTATGGAGGAATGGAGATAGGATGAGTGTTGGACAAGAGGTCTATGCCAAAATCTCATTTCCCTTTCAGGAGTAATACTGGGGAACTCTTCTGGAAAAACATAGGGAAACTCATTTACAATAGGAACTGTCTCATTAGAGAAGACTTTAGAAGTGACACCTCTAACCCTCACTAGGTTGTATATGCACCCCTTAGAGATCATTTTTTGGGCTTTTAGATATGAGAAAAACCGACCTCTATATGAGGAACTACCATTCCATTCAAGAATGGACTGAATTAGGAATTGAATCTTGACCTTACGATTTTGACAATCTATAGAAGCATAGGAAGCATATAATCAATCCAACATAAGTATGATATCAAAATCAACCATATCGAGTTCTACCAAGTTATAAGAAACAACTTTTTACCAAATCAACAGAGGACAATTTCTATAGACCCCTTGTGCAACTATAGACTCCCTTATGGGAGTGCACACTTCAAAAGGCTCATTTAGGACTTTGGGCTATGCATGAAATCTATTAGCAAGGAATGGGGTAACAAAAGAAAAATTTGCTCCCAAATCTAACAATGCATATGTATCAAAATCATAAATTTTTAACATGCCAACAACCACATCAGGAGTATCTTCTACTTGGTAGCCATGAAGAGAATAGAACCTATTGTTCCTTGAGTTATCTTGAGGTTGTCCACATTGGTCTTAGGGCGTAGTACCTCTACTCCTATATTATTTGGCATGGTTTCCGAGCTTGTAACACTTCAAGCAAGCATTGGAGCTGGATAAACATTCACTCTTACGAGGTCTTCCATATTTTACACAATTTGTAGAAGCTTGTGCACCTAATCCTCCTTGGGGATTTGAATTGGCTCCCTTATCTTTGTTGAAATTGGGATAAGGAATGTTATTTAACCGTTGGTTCGCTTGCCTTTGACCACCTTAGAATATTCCATGGCCTTCACTCCTTTGGTGGGAAAATCCTCCACCAACCATCCGATCCCTCTTGCAATACTTTGGACGTTCCCTTAATTTTTCCTCCTAGAATTGCTCTGCATAGGTTATCGTGAGGGAGATGTCTATTTCCTTCATTTGCATAGCCACTTTTCACTCTTCACGGTTCAAGTCTGTCATACCAGATATGAATTTGCTTAATTTCGCTTGGGGATCTTTGTATTGACCCTTCAGGTTATTTTTATGTTTTCATAGTTATCTCTGTTGATTCAAGAATATGTATAGCAACCTTGGGCCATTTTTGCCTTGTTGGGACTATTGGAATGGTTGTTGAATGTGTTATTTGTGATTTATGTGGGTTTTGATGCTAAATGGGAAGTTATAATTGTAAAACAAAGTTTACTAATAAAGTGCTAGTAAACAAACTCAGAATGGAATTCTGATAGTTCCATTATTTCTAGAACAGACAAATTAGGCTAGAAGTATGGTTAGCCTGAGGGTTAGGAGTCCCAATGCTAGTGTAAGTCATAAATTGCAAAATCAATTCAATTGGATGTTAAAAAGTAGTTTCTTCTAAAACCCTAGGTAAACATACTCAGAATGGAAATTGAATGGCTGCAGAAAACTAGATAAACGTACTTAGAATGGAAATTTGATGGCGTGGTCATCTCTGGAATGTTGAATACAACCTAAAATGCATTTTTTATTGGATGGCAGGGACTTCCACCTACATTTTCATCCTCTCAACTCTTTTAGCTAAAATTAGATGGAAAGAATGAGACCCTAATTTTTCCATAGGAGGCTTTGTTGGGAATTCTGATTGCAGTGTTGGATTTAGAATATCAAAATCTATGTGATTACACTATTTATTTGCATAAAATTGACATCAAATTTTCCCAGAATGCTCCGATGAAGTTTTTCGAAAAGTTAGTGCAATACAGTAGAGCCATGCCTCCATGGGCACGGAGGGCATGCCCATGTTTGCAGCATGGCAAAGGTCCACATGCCCATGCTCATGCGTGTCATGCCTATGTCATGGCTCTGGTACAGTGATGTCACTCAAACAATACCTCTCACTTTGAGGGTAAAGTGATCATTGATAGTAAAAAACCTAACCAAGGTTAGGGTCGAATCCCAAGGAAATATGTGGCTTTTATACTTTGATTCACCAATAATCAATTTAAATACCCAACAACTCAATTCTCAAGGAAGATGGGGGGGTTTGCAATAATTGTTGGAAAATTAAACTAAATCACTAAAATGGAGAGACATTCAAATGGGAGATCAACTTTTGAAATTGTGTTCCCCATGATTCACCAACTCAAATACCTCGAATAATACAACCTAAGTTGGAACATTGCATGCAGGATGGTAACTTAAGTTCTTCCAAGCCTTGGGAAAATTGAAGATTGAATTTCACTATGGCGCTCGGCTGGCTACCATAGTGTGCCAAACTAACTGTTACCCATTGTCCCAGCCAACCTCTCCTTAGCTGGGTTTGGTTGACTAAATGATCACACATCAATCTAATTCTATTACCCATTTTCTTTTCCTATTCATCACTACCTTCATCGGAATTATGTCAGTAGGCGGGGTTCAATATTGGCCACCATCAAACAACAAGCAAAATGAAAGAAAATGGATAATGCATGTAATGACACAACTAAAGAGCTGAAAGTAATCTGGGTTTTCTAAGTTACCTACTCATGGTTCCCACAACCCTAAGCTTTGGGTTTAGCCACTCATGGCTTGGACACACAAATCAACAATGAAATAAAAAGACATGGAAGATTTCTTACCCAAGCAAATTGAAAAACAATAAAACCCTTTTTGCAATTGGAATCAAAAGTTTGAATGATGAGATTAGTCCACAAGTGAATTTAAATCCCAAATTTGAGTCTCAAAGTAAAAACCCTAAAATTCTACTCTAAAGCCTCTCTCAAAATCTGTGTAAAATGAATAATGGATGATAAGCTCCTTCTAAAACCCCAACATATACTATTTATAGTATTTACAAAAAGGTCCTTAAAATTATAAGAAAATCTGGTTTGACAGCTGTTATGACACACAATTATGACTCATAGGGTGCCCTACGAATCGTAATCGGGCTTTTGTGGTCAGCACTTGGAATTTTTGGACTTCACTATTACGATCCCCCTTTATGATTCCTAGTCTAGCCTACAACTTATAGTTCCTTCTCATAGTCCACACGTGCATTTCTTGGCCCAATTTTTGATCAACATTGTTAATTGCTACGAGGCTTCCCTTAGAGTCATAGAAGGGACTATGACTCCTACCTTGAGCTCGTATAGCTGAACTTCAACTTTTCAGATTTTATTTCTGAACACTTTTAACTGCTAGAGACAACCCCTATGGCTTGTAGCTTGGGCTATGACTCGTAGTGGTGTCCATTTGTGTCAACCCTCACGGGAATATGCCTCTTCTGTATGCTCTAAGCTTACATAACACTGATGTGCTATCAATATACAACATATTTAGTGCCTGAAACAGGGGATTTTGTGAGTTCTTAAAATGACTTTTTAGTGTTTTGATGTGTTTTTGTGTTGATCTTACAAGAAAGTTAGGTTGGCATGATTTTGGAGAAAAGTTGCATAATTTGCTGAAGCATAGGCCTTACGAGCCCACCTACGAGTTGTAACTCAAGCTATGAGTCATAAGGTGGTGTCATAGCAAGAATCAAAGACCCAAATTTAAAAATCTGCTAAGTGGAGGTCACCCCTACGAGGCCTTCATACGAGTCGTAAGTTACACTATGACCAGTATAAGTGGACTCGTAGCAAGAATAGATGTTGGACCAAAAACTGAAGACCAAGACTATGAGACTAACATACGAGTCATATCTTAAGAATCGACTCATACCTATGGATCGTACCAGTTTAGTCCAAGATGCAAAGAACCTGATATGAGAACCTGACTACGACTTGTAGGTCATCCTACGAGTCATACCTGCATAACTTATCAGATGTCAACTGTCTTTTCTGTGTAAATTCTAGGGTTACATTGTAAATACTATATATAGTTTATGTTAGGTTTTTAGCACGAGAGTTGGAGAAGGATTCTGTATAGACTATTGAGAAATACATTTTTGAAGTTTTCCTTTCTTTGTTAGATTAGTTTATTGTTCTCTTTTGGAAAACCCATTTTGGGGACTGCAAACTTTGCCTTGTACTCATTGTTGATCAATCAAGCTTGTGGGTTTGCGGTGCCTATTTTCCTTCATTTGTATTGGTAAAGCTCTCAACTATGTTTATTATTTGCATTCTTGTGTGTTTTTCCATAGCCATGAGTTGTTAAGCACCCACAACTTGGGGTTGTGGGAACCATTGGTAGTTGACATTGAAATGACCTAGGTTTCTTGCATTTCTATGATTGGGGTTTTGCATGTATTATCTATTTCCCTTCATGATTATTGTTGTATGGTGATGGCCAACACCGAACCCCACCTACTATCACGATTCCGAGCAAGGTAGTGACAAATAGGAAAAGGGAAATAGATGACAGAATTCGATTGATGTTTTCTTATCTAATCAACGTAACCTGACTAAGGGGAGGTTGACTGGGACTATTGGAAATGGTTAGTTGGAACACCATAGTGAAATTCGACCTTCACCTTCACAGGAGGGTTGGAAGAACCTAAGTTATCGTCCTGCATGCAAATCACCAATATCAGCTATGTTGTCTAGGGTAATCAAGTTGACGAACCATGGGGGAACACAATTCCCAAGTTGTCTCCATAATTGTGTATTTCCTTACATTATAGTTAGTGTTTATTTTATTTCATTTTTGAATCACGAAAACCCCCCTATTTAGAGATTGTAGTCATAAATGCTAGAAATGATTACTGGTGAAATCTTATAATCAAGCCCTATATTCCCTGTGGATTTGATCCTAACCTTAGTTAGATTAATTGCTGACAACTATCGTTTTCTTATTAGAGCATCAACATTATTAGAAATTATGGCACCGTTGCCAGGGACTATGGCTAGGTTTTGATTGTATTTCACTATTAGTTAATTCTAGTGTCAATTTTTAGAGTCTCTTGTACTTTACTTTTGTTTTTATTTTTATTGTTTGATTTTATTTGCAGGGTATATTAGGTTGTATGCCCAACAGAGGAGCCAGGGAAATCCCTTAGCTTCAATCAATTTGGAGATCCATTGACTACCAATAAGAATAGCTCAAGCAAATGAGGATATTAAGGTTGAGGAGGATATGCATATGAACAAGGATGTGGAAAGAGAGGAGAATCCCAACAAAGGGGTAACAGGCCATAACTTAGAGACTTCAATGAAAATGCTTATGGGTGGAATCAATATCGATTGAACCCGATGGCTATGGGATGTTAATGGTGCTATAGTACTCTCTCCTCTATCGACATATACTAAGTTCACATTATCGAGTAGATTGTTCCAAATGCTTCAAAGCCGCGGTCTATTCACAGGGGTACCGTTGGAGGATCCCCACCGTTATCTCAAACTGTGGTGTTTGTTTGCAAGAGTGTCATGAGGAGACAAAACCTTTCTTTTGATGTTGTGGGTTTGAGAGTGTTTCCCCTGTCATTGACTGACACTACATCAGTATGGCTGTCTAAGCTTCCTCCTGGTACGATCATAAGTTGGGTTGAACTTCAGAGAGTATTCCTTGAAAGATACTTCCCAAGATCTAAGAAGTTGAAACTCAAGGACCAAATCAACAACTTTGAGCAATTGTTGAGTGATTCTTTTAGCATAACATGGGAGAGGTTTACTAAATGCTTGAGGATGGTCCCTGATCACAAGATAGTTTATGATGCCTTGGTTGAGATTTTCTATCAGGCACTTGATGAGAATAGTCAAGCTCGTGCCGACACAATTATGAGAGGCATGTTCTTAGACCAACCTTTCGCATTGATAGCCGCAAGGATGGAGCAAGTGGTCAAAACAAATAGAGCATGGGGTCAATGAGAGCAGGGTGTGATGAAACCCTCTTGTGCAGTTAATACCAATAGTGAGCAGGCAAAGGTAAACAAAGAGATAATGAAACTTGCTCAACTTCGCACAAGTATGGGCTTGGTTTTAAGGCAAAATCAAGCAAGTGTTAAGGCGGTCACTCACCAACCTACGAAGGCTCCTACCTATGATGATCTATTCTTTGATGAGGATGTATACTTTGTAAGCAACCAAGCGGCGAGTTTCTGGGACAACCCCTAAGGGTCCAATTCGGACTATTGGAGGCGAAGCTCCAGGAATCAAGGTCGGAACTTCAACTGTGATAGGATGTTTAGAGACAACTAGGGTGGATACTATGAGAGAGAAAGAGAGTGCCAGATAGAGAATGGGGGAGAAGAGAGGGCTTCAGGAATGGTCCTTATGTTCCACCACACAATCGTGATGTCACATCAAGCAACTCCAGGATTGAAGAAATGTTTGAAAAATTGTTAAAGTGAGTCGATCATCAAGATGAAACTTTAACGGGAATGAAAGCAAATATCTAAAGTATTAACCAAAAGATAGAGTCTCACTCAGTGGCGATCAAATAACTTGAACAACAATTTGGGCAAGTTTATTCACAATTGAACGCACGCCAAAAGGGCACATTACCTAGCAACAGATTTCAAAATCCTAAGAATGAAGAACATTGCATGGTGGTGATGACTAGGAGTGGCAAGAGCTCTGTAAATCTCCCTATGCTGGTAATTATGGATGAGGTTAATGAAAAGGGTCTTTGTGGTGAAGTATCGGTTGAGGGAGAAGATCCGAAGATCGTTGAGAAATCAATTTCCAAACCTCCTCCCCCTTTCCCGTAAAGGCTTAAGAGAAAGGAAGAGAAGGATAAATTCAAACACTTTCTCTTGATGTTGAAGCAACTCTCCATCAATATTCCCCTTTTGGAAGCTTTGGAGAAAATGCCCAGGTATGCCAAATTTATAAAGCACTTAGTCACCAAGAAACGCACTTTGAGTGAAGAGTTCTCACAAGAAATCCAACAATGTAGTGCGATTATGACTAAATGTCTAGCTCAAAAGTGAGAGGACCCCGGTGCATTTATCATTCCCTGTACCATGGCTGATGTCGAGTTTGTAAGAGCTTTGTGTGACTTAAGAGCGACCATCAATCTAATGCCTTTTGCTGTATTCAAAAAGCTTAGCCTTGGTACTCCTACCCCGACAAGAATGAGGTTGCTTATGGCGGATCGAATATTAAAAACCCAGAGGGAATCCTTTTGGATATGCTTATTAAAATGGATAAATTCATCTTTCCAGCAGATTTCATGATCGTTGACTGCGAAGTTGATTTTGAGGTGCCCATCATTTTGGGGAGACCATTTTTGACCACTGGGAGAGACCTAGTGGATATGGATTCAGGTCGACTGCAGTTTAGGGTTAATGATGTAGAAGTCTTCTTCGGTATTTGCCAATCCACGAAACACCTAGTGAGTGCAAAAGTGAGGTATGGACCCTCGATGATAGTTGATGAAGGACGTTGACAAAGTCGAGGCACGACGTTAAACAAGGCACTTCTTGGGAGGCAACCCAAACATTTTGATAATTGTTGGATTGTTTTTAAGTGTTTTTAATTATTGAGATTCTTAGGGAGAAGGTTTGAGTTTGTTTTTATGATTGACATTGGTGTAGTTGTAATATTTTGGGAATTATTGTGTTTTGAGTTTTGGTTTGTAGGTGAAAATTGAAGTACTGAAGATCTAAAAGATGGCACTTGGATGAGCCTCTACGATTAGGCCTACGAGTCGTAGTTCTCACTACAACTATAGTCATGCCTCGTAAAGAGAATTAGTGAGTATCAGAAGTTGACACATATACTACGAGCCAACCTTATGACTCATAGGGTCCCCTACGAGTCGTAAGTAGGGTTCGTAGTTCCCAGGTATGATTCCTAAATTTTTACAAGTGTTGGGTCTTCTAAGAGACCATGACCTACGAGTCGTGGGCTAGCCTACGACTCATAGTGGGGGTCTCATAGCCGCAATCTGTAGATTTTTAAAACTCGACCCAGTTTGCTTATATAAGGGGTCAAAATAAAATTTGACCCCTATTCTTAATCACAAACCCTAAATAGGTGATGGAAAACCCAAATCTACCCCGACTTTCTTTTTTCCGGTGAAAATCTCAACTTCCAACATCATTTTTTGGCAAAGATTCTGGCGAGGTTACCAATTTCTAGGATTTCGGCTTGATTTTCAATTTTCTTCACTTTAGTTCACCTCTACAAGCAATTGGTAAGTTCCGTGGTTACATTTTACAATACTTTGTGGTGATTTTGTTTACTATATGAGTATATGTTTTTCTCGATTATGATAAATCATGCCACATAGTGAGCATTCAACTAAACTTGTAATCTAGGGCTTTTAGGCATTGAATAGTTGAGTTATGGACCTACTTGTGTTGAAATTCCTTAGTGTTTGATGTTGATTCCACAATTTATGATTCGTTCATGGGATGTAGTGTGTGATTGTTGCCCGTGCATTGTATGAATAGTTGTCGAAGTTGAAATTTAAGGGATATGGTTGTGATGCTTATGCTTCAACTTTTGGGGTTTGACTTAATTGATATGTATAACCATTGCATCCCTTTGGAATATGTTTTTAATGTCAAGTATGAGCTTTGAAAGTGTTTGGTTGGCATTGTGCTTGATGTTCTGTTAAAGTAAATCGATCCTTAGGGGTGCCTATTATTCTGTATTTACAATGTGACTGGGGAATTGTTTATGTGCTAAATATTTGTAATTGTTGTTATATGCTAAGATTGTTGATTGTGTGATTTAATGTGTTTCCTTGTTATGCGAAAATGTTAGGCACTACTGATGCCTTCTGTTTTCTGCTACGAGGCACTCTTACGACTCGTAGGTCCTTCTACGAGTCGCAAGGGTCCCTCGTAGCAAGCAACAATCATATGTAGTTTCTTCATATTTCTCATATGAGACTCACCTACGACTCAAGTTCCTGCTATGACTCATAGTGAGGGTCTCGTAAGCTTATCTGAGTTCTGAAGAATGTTTCTGAAAATGGCTACGAGCCCAGAATACGACTCATAAGTCACCCGACAAGTCGTAGTTATGTCTCGTATCTGGGATTAGAAAGTATTTTTGAAGGCATAATTGGTTGTGCAAGAATAATATACGACTTGTAGGTCATCCTACAAGTTGTAACTGCACTTGTATCTTGCAAACCTGTTGTTGCACCAATGAATTTCTATTTTTGATTACATTTGTTCTTTTGTTCTTTGTTCTACGTTTTAATGGATCAAACATCTTGAACTTACATATTGCTTTGTGGTCTATGTGCAAATAAAATGCCCACTAAAGATAAGCGTGCAATCCGAAGTCTTCAATAGAGGTTGATGGATGAATCCTACAAAACGAAGCATTCAGAGGGCTCTGTGGAAGTCCACAGAGTCGGGGTAGACCCGGAGGCCAATAGACCCCAGAGTGGGGTACTTGCTGCATAGAAACCCATGGAAGTTAGTAGTTCCTCCCAGTCTGAAGAGGAGGAACAACAGGGCAACAACGATGGGTTAGAGAGCAACTTGCCACAGATGACCCCGTCATATTCAGGCTCTAAGTTAGAGTCCGAGAGAACCTTCCAGACACAACAGGAAGAGGTTTAGTCCCAACCCCTAGCCGATCGTAGATGGTGTGTCCCTGGAATGAAAGATGTATACAACTAGGGGTTGGAGCCTAAGGGGCAAGGCAAGTTGGTTCGCCAATTTCATGAGGAGTCCCAGTTGAATGCCTCAGGCCTAAATAGAGTACTCAGATTGGATGCTGTGTTGGATAAGCACAGAGTACGATGGACCACACAATAGCTGGGAAAATATGCCCCTTACATAGTTCATGAGTTCTATGCGGCGTATCTTGCTACACTCCGCCGGGGGTTGCGAAAGAACAAAAGGCCAATTGAGCAGCCGAGGCTACAGGTGGTGACAGTCTGGGGGAAGAGAGTTGATATCTTGGAGGAGACATTCCGCTGAGTGCAGTTTGGACCTAATTATAGAGTTCCTTAGTCTAACGAGGAGTATGATAGCCATATTGATAAAATAAGGAGAGCGGTGACTGGGAAGGATATTGGGGCCAGGACAGAGTTGCTATGGTGGATCAACAGTCAAATCTACGAGGAGGGACGTGGGTCACAAACCATGCCGATCCCATAGTTAAAGCACATCTATTATTTCATGCCATGTTTTGGTGTCTATTATCCGTTGGCATATTAGGCCAACCTTTATAGATAATGTGGTCACCCTTGAGAGAGCAGTACTGTTGGCCAGCATTCTAGCTGGCTATGATATAGATTGGGCCCAGACCATTTCAGAGCATATTCACAAGGCTGCAACTCAGATGAGCACCTCACTGCCATTTCAGTTCTGATCCATCCACTATGCAGTGCAATAGGTGCTTCTATCGATCCTCATCGGGACTCTCATGTAGAGGCCACACGCACCATAGATCCCTACCTGATAAAGGCTGATGAGAATTCGGTGGCCTTACCACGAGCAGCTTCTCCAACTTTCCCAGAGCCATTCCGGATAGAGCCTCAGATTCTGGGGTTGACTGATGAGAATCCGATGGCCTTACCACGAGCAGCTTCTCCAACTATCCCAAAGCCATTCCCGATAGAGCCTCAGATTCTGGGGTCACCTCCAGCTACTACTGTCACTACTTCGGCCACTGCAGAGCCCATGCCAGCCGTTGAGATCACGTTTACACCATCCTCCAGCACTCTAACACAAGCAACATTTTCTTTACAAGTTGACCCTCTTTTCTCTGTTATTGCTTTTCAGGTTTTACTAAACAGGGTGGCTGTAGCAGAAGGCAAGCTACAGGAGTTGTCAGCATAGGTTCGACCATTGATTGATCAAACTGTTCGGGACTATGAGGAGAGGATGATGGCATTTTTCCGAGATTTAGTTGATGAGAGATTCTGAGTGGTGGATACTCGGGTCGATCCATTTGAGACTAGAGTCCACAGGAGGCTCGAGAGAGCTACGCCTGCCGATGCGAGTGCAGTTACTGAGGAGCTGGTCAAGTTTAAGGCCAAATTTATTACAGATGTTGGCAACCCCTGTCCCAAGATCGGTGGTAGCACTGGTAGGAGATGAGGCGTTTGATTGGCTCACCGACCGTTTGGACACTTGTGGGAAGAGGCCCTTTGCGTAGGTTGACCTAGAGCTAACCCCAAAGAAGCCGAGACAGGAAAAGGAGCCCATACCCGAGGAGGTCATACAGGAGTCACTTTTGTTAGCGGCTATTCGGAGAGAGAGAACACAACACACCCCACCTGAAGTGGGCACTTCCGGAATGACTATAGAGGAGAGACAGCCCCAGTCTCCACAGATCAGCCTGAGACAGGTTCTTGATGCGCTATGAAGTTTGACTTCTTTTGACCCCGGTTCTCATTTTATTATGTTGGATACTTTGTTCTTTGTTCTCTTTTCAGATAATATTTTTATTATGTTGGTTTTTGCTTGTGTTTAAATATTCTTATGTTGGATGTTATATTAACTTATATTTTGGATGTCAATTTTTTGTTTTTAAGGGATGTATGTATATATTTCTATGTTATTGTGTTTTGTTTTCATTTTCATTTTTACTTTAAGGACAAAGTATCACATTTTGGTGGGGTGGTAGAAAGTCTGAGTAGCCTCATCCATAACTTCTCCTATTTTTGATCCTAAAGTTTTCTTATTATGCTTCTTTTTCCTTGTAGATATTTACTTTTCTATTGAACCGACATGTTTAGGTAGTGTAGATAATAGGTAAATTCATAGTAGTGTTATCTATTTGCATATATATAATTTTTATATTTGTTTTTAATGTTTTATGAAAAATTGGGTACACTCAAAATTTTTGAGGTTGTGATTATTAATGCTTTTATATATTCTGGAGTATCTGGTAATGTTTGTTCTGATATTGTGAAGGTAAGCTGAGAATGAAAGCATGACGTGTGAGTCTATGCATGATTATGGATGCAATTGCCTTGTGTATTGTGAGCTTATTTTGCTGCATTTATGCATCTTGTATGGACCCAAAACTTGCCTTGTTATGCTAAAGTTGGTTTGGTGATGCGGTAGATATGGAAAGGATCTTAGGCCTTTTTTCTTTGAGTGAAACCATTTTTAGCCTAAATGACCCACCAAATGAGTGAGTGAATTCCTTGTTCCAAATAGTTGAGCTTATCATGTACTCATTTTTTCTTGATACCTTTCTAGCTTAACCTTGTTTGATGAAATGCCCTGATATTGGCCCCAATCTATCCTTGAATGTGAAACTTGCTTAAGGCAAAAAGCCTAAGTTGAGAGTGGTTGCAGTTGATGGCCCTGGTTTGAGGCACAGATATTGTATACTTCACTTGAGGCTAAAAGCCTAAGCTGAGGGTGACCCTTATTATGTTAAAGTAATGATAATAAGGTGACTGGTTGGGAAATCAAGAAAGAAATTTAAAAAAAGCATGAACTGAGTGAAGAAAAAGAAGAAAAGTGTCTTAAAGTAGCAAAAATGAGTTTGAAATCAAGGCACATATGAAAAAGAGAAAGAAAGCACTCGGGAAAAGTTCAAAACAAGAGAATAAGGGTGGATTGATTAAAAAAGGTTGGATTATGAAAGCAAAAAAGTGTTGGTAAACATGGTTCAAGGATAGCTTTAGTCACTACTTGCCCAAAATGCCACACCAAAGCACCCTGAGCCTATGTTACAAGTCTATTAGTCCTACAGTGATCCAACTCCACTCTATCACCAAGACAGAAGATGAGTATAGAGGCAAGCCTATGGTGTTAGTCAGTATGCATTTAATTTCAATCGTGAGAGTGAGAATACTTCCTCAGTCCCTAAATTCTAAATGCTTTTGAGTGAGTATAAGGGACTTCTTTCTAGTGAGGGCATATGCACTACTTGAGTAGCATATGACTATAGCAGTGATTGTAAACGGTTGATCCTCCTTAGCTTGTCATAGTTGGAATTCCAGGTCCCTCATTATGTTCTTGCTTGCTCAATAACTTTGCAACCCTATTTTGAGAATAGCAGTTGGATACCCAGATCAGAGGAGCTGTTGTATATGCCATTAGTATAACTGCTATGCATTTCTCTTTGTCTGCTTAGATTGAGTCATCGCTTGAGGACAAGCAATAATTCTAAGTTGAGGGTGTTGATGTTCTATAAAAATACAACACATTTGGTGCCTTTAACAAGGGATTTTGTGAGATCTTAAAGCGACTTTTTAGTATTTTTATTTGTTTTTGTGTTAATGTTGTAGGAAAGTTAGGTTGGCATGATTTTGGAGAAAAGTTGCAGAATTTGCTAAGGCATAGGCCTTACGAGCCTACCTGTGAGTTGTAGGTCAACCTATGAGACGTAAGGTGGTGTCATACAAAGAATTAGAGACCAAAAATTTAAAAATCTGCTAAGTGGAGATCATCCCTACGAGGCCCTCATACGAGTTGTAAGTTACACTATGACCCATATAAGTGGACTCGTAGCAAAAATCAGAGAGACAAGATGTTGGACCAAAAACTAAAGCCCAAGACTACGAGACTAACATACGAGTCAGAGCATAAGCGACGACTCATACCTATAGGTCGTACTAGTTTAGTCCAAGATGCAAAGAACCTGATACAAGACCCCGACAATGACTCGTAGGTCATCCTATAAGTCGTACCTGCATAACTTTTCAGATGCTAGCTATCTTTTCTGTGTAAATTCTAGGGTTACTTCGTAATACTATATATAGTTTAAGTTAGGTTTTTAACATGAGAGTTGGAGAAACATAGACTATTGAGAATTACATTTTTGAAGTTTTTCTTAGTTTTTTAGATTAGTTTATTGTTCTCTCTTGGAAAACCTATTTTGGGGATTGGAAACTTTGCCTTGTACTCATTGTTGATCAATCAAGCTTGTGGGCTTACAATGTGTGGTTCCTATTTCCTTCATTTGTATTGGAAAAGCTCTCAACTATATTTATTATTTGCATTCTTATGTGTTTTGCCATAGCCATGAGTAGCTAAACACCCACAACTTGGGGTTGTAAGAACCATGCGTAGTTGACATTGAAATGACCAAGGTTTTTTACATTTCTGTGATTGGAGTTTTGCATGTATTATCTATTTCCCTTCATGATTACACTTGTTTGGTAGTGGCCAACACTGAAACCCACCTACTATCACGATCCCGACCAATGTAGTGACAAATAGGAAAAGGGAAGTAGATGATAATTTCGATTGATGTGTTCTTGTCTAATCAACCAAACCTAACCAAGGGGAGGTTGACTGGGACTATTGGTAACAGCTAGTTGGCATGTCATGGTGGCGACTAAGCCCTATGGTGAAATTCGACCTTCACCTTCACAAGAGGGTTAAAGAACATAAGTTACCATCCTGCATGCAAATCACCAATTGTAGCTATGTTGTCTAGGGTAATCAGGTCGATGAACCATGGGGAACACAATTCCCAAGTTGTCTCCAAAATTGAGTATTTCCTTGCGTTATTGTTAGTGTTTATTTTATTTTATTTTTGAATCACATTAATCCCCCCTCTGCTTAGAGATTGTAGTCATAAATGCTAGAAATGATTAGTGTTGAAATATTGTAATCAAGCTCTATATTCCCTTTGTATTCTATTCTAACCTTGGTTAGGTTAATTGCTGACAACGATCACTTTCTTATTCTAGTGTGAACATCATCAAACCTTCCAATCATACGAAGAGTTTAACATGTGATATATTAATCATAATTAATTAATGAATTCAAAAATATTTAAAGGTGTAGGAACATATTCTCAAGGTAGTTTAGTTGATTTCTAGTTGATGTTTTTGGCATAAGCACCTTGCAAGAAATTTAAACTACTATCTTGCGAGATATTTATATATTTCCCATACTGTTGTAGCACACTGAAAAGTATTACCAATGTTAAAATCCAAGGACATAAAGTTTACTAGTTTCTATCTCATATAATCATCTTAGCATAGATGGTATTTTAATATAGAAACAAGCTCGCCGGCTCAAATTTAACTAAACAAGCCAAAACTTAAGGTTACAAATCATGGTTCCGTAATTTACACTAGCCTTTCAAATTTATACATATATATGTAATAAGAGAATCATATACATGTCCTAAAATAACTACAATGTATATGTCTAGATGCAAAAGTGATCTTCTGCACACCTCCCAAAATTTATCTTCAATGGCTATCCTAAAGCATCATCTCGGGTACTCCCTACGATAGAAACAACTATCGCTAAGATGAAGCTTAATGGTGTAAAAGCTAAAGTTGAGAACCTTAAATCCCTCAATTTACCCTTCTTAAGTCAAAGAGCAACACAATTGGAATACAGTAAATATACCAAGTGAACAAATATATCAATAGTATTAAGTAAGATATTTAATGATCTAAGTATCAAGGGTTCCTGGAACAATTTTTACAAGACATTCAAATGACAAGTTTCGCCCAATATGTAAGTTATGCTATCAAACTAAACATAATCAAGTATCAAAAAGGACTGAAGCCCTGTATCAAGAAGGGTGAAAACCAAATTATCAAGAGAACCAAGAACCATATTAAGAGTGACTTTCTAGTTCATGCATAAAATGGACCGCATCCATACTTAGTTTATGAAAAAAATTCAAATTCAAGATGGAAATTGATCCGAACAAAAGGCATGCCAATGGGGACAAAGTCACACCACAAGAAGAACAAAGTCCACAAAGATGTCAAGTGATCAGGCAATTCATACAAATGGGCGAATTAAGCAAGTTCCTTGCAATCCCAAAATATATCAGCACAACCAGATATATTGACAAGAACATAGTTGAGATACCAAGATAACATTCAAATGTTCTAGCAGGTAACAAAGGCATAAGAACAAGTTTTTACATGAACCTGAGCCTTCTAACACACACCCGACCCTACCGAGTTCAAGTCATGGATCAGTACGACATCCGTATCTTCAATCAATTTCCTTAAGATTGTGCAAGAGTGTGAGCACCTTAATACTCATATACATGCTTGTTTAATATTCAGAACTTTCAACAGGTAGAAACTAACAAGATAAATACCAAAACAGAGTCCTATTTCTACAAATGACACTCTTCTCGGCAGCTTTACTTTCTGCAACTCAACTAGATTTTGAATGGGTAAATAGACAAACTAGGCTTTCTAGTATAAATGAAAACTGTAGTATATGAATATAGGTTGAAAACAATCAAGAATAACTTCAAAATACCATTTTTACAAGTATTTATAATTGAAACACTAACAACACACCCCTAGGGATTTCTATGTCAAAACTCTAGACAAAACTTGTCCTAACCTGCATCCACTGTTTTTAATCCATAACTACCAAATTAGGTCCCAACATAAACATACCAGTTGTAGATAAATGTATTTTGGTAGCAAAGAACTAATAAGAATCACAAATTACAACTCACACATCAAGATATAATTAAAATATTAACAACTGCACATAGAAGGCTTCTCAGACAGAAAACTGGCCAGAACTTGCACTGTGTTTCACGTCTTCTTTCGATACCATACAAGCAGATTCAGATTTTTACATAAATGCAAAAGTTTTAGGTATATGAATTATCTTTCCAACGCATATATATAAACTAAAAACACATCTATATACAATGAGATATTTCACAATTACTACACACTATGTAATTTAAAGACATAATTCAACCACTTACTAAAGGATAGGGGATTTCTCAACTTTGCTCCAAGGAACTGATTTATTTCATGTATGTTTGTCAAATATATGGTTATGAGAGAGTTTATAAGGTTTTATATGGTCATTAAACCCACCTACTTTGGGATAAATATATTTTATGTCAAAAGCCTCTTAAAAGAAAAATTTCCAATAAGGTGGATGCCATAATTTTCTCTTTTTTCTTTCTTATATATTTTGTTCACAACTAATAATTATTATTAAGGCTTGTGTAACATGTATAATTTCATAAAAATAAATAAATTGCACTAAAACAAACCCCTCCCTCATTCCTTTCTATGATTCAAGAAAATCTATTTTTCTAAAGGCACAAACTCAAGTCAAAGAATTTTGAAGTATGGGTTGATTTTATCTTAAGGGAATACCTTTTTGAAAGTGAATAAATTATTTTATAATAAGGGCATTACAACTCTCTCCCCCTTAAGAAATCTTATCTCGAAATATACCTTATGCTAGTATCAAAATAAGTGTGGATATTGGGTCCTCATATCTTTTTTCCCTCTCCTAGGTGGCACCTTCTCCTGAATGGTTCCTCGAATGTACTCTTACTAAGGGAATTTTCTTATCTCTATGTTCTTTTATTTTCCGATCTTGAATATGGATAGTTCCTCCTCAAACGTTAAGTCTTGATCAACCTCAATAGATTCAACTGGTAGGACATCAGAGGGGCCAGAATGATATCTTCTGAACATTGACACGTGGAAGACATTGTGGATCTTGTCCAACTCAGGTTATAATGCTAAACTATATGTAACTGGTCCCACTCTTTCAAGTACCTCATAGGGTCCGATAAATCAGGGACTAAGTTTTCCCTTTCAGCCAAATCTCATAATCCTCTTCAATGTAGATACTTTTGACAATACCTTATCACAAACTTTCTACTTGTTATCATGCCATTTAAGATCAGTATATGGTTTTTTCCTATCCGAAGCGATCTTCAGACAATCCTTGATCACCTTTACCTTGTGTTCCATTTGTTGCATAATTTCAGGACCAGTATGTTATCTTTCTCCAACTTCACTCCAACAAAGAGGTGTTTGACATTTTCTTCCATATAAGGCTTCATTAGGAGGCATTCCAATACTCGATTGGTAGCTATTACTGTAAGCAAATTCTACTAAAGCCAAATGTTTATCCCAACTACCTGCAAACTCCATGATGCATGCTCGAAGCATATCCTCTAAAATTTGTATCACTTTTTTTGACTAACCATTTGTCTGAGGATGCAATGAGATGGTGAAATTTAACTTGGTACCTAAGGCCTCTTACAAGTTAGACAAAAATCTAGATGTAAACGTTGGGTCTCTGTCAAAGATAATAGAGATAGGGACTCCATGCAGCCTTATAGTCTTATTAATGTATAGTTCTGCTAACCTCTCAAGTGAATTGTCGTGACCCGAACCTAGGGCCTAGATATGAAACGACGAATGAGGAACCCGAAGCGACCCCATATGAGACTCTTAGCATATCATTACACATCCTTGGTCATAGAAGCATGTAAACAACAACAAGAGAATACAAAATAAGGATAAAAGGGTTAAGGGAGTCTTTCATAGCTTAAAAATATACAAGAATTGGGAGAGTCAAAGCTCAAAGCATCATTACATAACTTCTCCAACAACACCACCAGACTTAGGGTTTGGCGGGGGTCAGGAAAACTTTCCGAGCTCACCCTCATTGTCAAAAGCATACACCAAAGGAAAGAAAGTCTTTTCATAACATAAGATCAAATACATTATCCTCTAAGTTGAAAATTCACTAAACTTTGCTTTGAAGATATTACTATCAACGTGGAGGAGGAGGATGATCAATTGGAGCTCTGATTCCTACATGGTAACATCATGTAGGCATAGTGCATGCATTAGTATATTTGAATGTACTAAGTACGTATGATGCAATGCAACAAGAGATAGGCAACAGGATCGAAACGTATAATTAGGCAAGGATGAGCATATAGCAATATGTCATGCATGAATGATGCTTGAAGTAAGCATGCTTGTATAGAACATATACATGTGTTTGGGTTGTTGTGGATAAAATGACAAAGTCGGTTCACTTCTTATCGATCAAAACCACTTATGGTGCTGAAGATTATGCAGAGTTATATATACATGAGTTGGTTAGACTGCATGACGTTCCCTTGTCTATCATTATGGATCATGGTGCTCAATTCACTTCTCACTTTTATAGTTCCTTCCAAAGGGGTCTTTGTAACAAGGTTAAGCTTAGCATGTCATTTCATCCTCAAAAGGATGGTCAAGCCGCGAGGATTATCCAAACTCTTTAGGATATGATTAGAGCTTGTATTTTGGTTTTCAAGGGTAGTGGGATGTACATCTTCTACTCATTGAATTTTTTTCCAACAATAGTTACCACTCAAGCACTTGCATTACTCCCTTTGAAGCTCTTTATGGTAGGCATTATAGATCCCTTATTGGGTGGTTTAAAGTGGGGGAAATAGGTTTGTTGGGTATGGATTTGGTCATAGAAGCCTTGGTGAACGTGAGGTTGATAAGGGAGGGATTAAAAATAACCCAAAGTAGACAAAAGTCCTATTTTGATATGCGGAGAAGAGATCTTGAGTTTAAGGTTGGTGATTGGGTTTATTTGAATGTCTCACCCATGGAGGGTGTGGTCAAGTTTAGCATGAAGGGGAAATTGAGCCCAGGGTTTGTGGGTCCTTACAAAGTTTTGAGGGGAGTAGGAAGGGTTGCATATGAGTTGGATTTGCCTATGGAGATGAATATGGTTCATCCGGTCTTCCATGTATCTATGTTGAGAAAATGTTTGGGTGACCCAAGTGCTATAGTGCCCTTGGATGTTATGGGTGTTATAGATGAGAATTTGACCTATGAGAAGTTCCTGGTGTAGATTTTTGATAGGCAAGTGAAGAGGTTGAGAAATAAAGATGTAGCTTCTATCAAGGCTCTTTGGAGGAATCAACAAGTTGAAAGTGCCACATGGGAAGCTGAGGCGGACATGAAAAGCAATAACTATATCGCTTAAACTCTACTCAAGCAGAAGGTACTAATTTGAGTCCCCTATGTGATTTCAAGTCTTGCGTTTCAGTCCTTATGTCATTTTGCATGCATTCATGTTCATGGTAACAAGTTTATAGTTTTTTTTGATATTATGTTGAGACTTTTTGAAAATGATGTTTAAATGCATTATTGCATTCATATCGGGCTGAATTCTTCATGATTACTTCTCTTGTGCATGTTTCTTTGACATTCGGGGATGAATGTTCCCAAGGGGGAGATATTGAACGCCACAAAAGTATGCTTCAGAAATGTCCATAATAGTAAATTCTATATATCTCAAAATCCATGTGTGATATCAAAAATCTAACTTCATATTCTTGATCAGGGGGAAAAATTTAGTACGAAATGGGTATAACTCAAATTTTAGAGGACTCGTAGCAAAAATAATTTACGCTAATTTTTTCTTATCAAGTGTCTGTCTGTGCCCTGGCTGCGACGCGCTAGGGGCGCGGAGCAGTACAAAAATGGCCTGCGCGATGGGTCCACATCGCGCCAAGGACATGGACCAATGCTAGTTTTTTCTTAATTTTTTATTTCGTCCTAACGGAATTAGGGTCATGCCCCATGCCCATTTACATATGAAATATCTCATACTTAGCCATTTTTCAACTCTATATCACTCAAGACCCTCTCAAACACCTCTCCAAGACTTAACTAACTATTTCATTCAAATTTCAAGGGTTTCAAGCTTAACTTTGGAGTTCAAGGATTCTCTTCAAGCTCTAAGTTCTCCCTCAAGCTCATCTCAAGAAAACCCAAGTTTGACGTATGTGGATTTCATCTATTGGGTCCTTTCACCCATGGAGCCCAATCTTCCTTTTTATGAAAATAGCATAGTTTCAAGTTGTATCATATATGGGTATCTCTTATTATGGATTATAATTATAAATTATGTTATGGTTTTATGAAATGTTGATTGATTATGCATGTCTAGTTATTTCAAGCTTATACCATGAATTGGTTTTTTCTATTGAGACTATGCATGTTTTGCGCTATGAAACTATGATCTACTTTAAGATTTGGTGATGGATTTCAATGTATCCTACATGAGGGTTTTACTATATGTTGGTGGGTCGATTTACATTGAGTTTTGTCATATTATTTCACTCTTGAATTGAATAATTTTGAACTAACATTATGAACTCACCAAGTGTTTGATAAAATGTTGACAAGGATTTTCATGTTATTGATGATCTATTACATGGTTTATAAGTCAAGTGACTTTATGATGATTAAGGGCTTGCATGTATGCACTGAATTCATGAAAAGTATCTATGATGTTCCAAGTAGACCATACCTTGTTGGGGGGTGACATGCCTAATCACCTTGTTGAGAGGGTGACCTGCCTCAATCACCTTGTTGGAGGGTGACATGCCCAATCACCACGTTGAGGGGTGACATAACTGAATCACCTTGTTGGGGGTGACATTCCCAATCATCTTGTTGAGAGGTGAGTACCTCAATCACCTTATTTGGGGGGGGGTGACATGCCCAATCACCACGTTGAGAGGTGAGTACCTCGATCACCTTATTAGGGGTTGACATGCCCAATCACCTTATTAAGGGGTGAGTACCTCAATGACCTTACAATAAGGTGACATACCTTGGATTGCAAGTAGCAGTTCACTTGGTCTATATTGATCATGGTCTCTTACCACATGTGATATGTACTATGCAAGATATACGATTTACAACCTTATTTTACTTCAAGCATTGATCATGTATGCCATATTGATATTATACCTATCTATTTCTTATGATTATACATTTTGACTGTATTGGCTTGTGTCTTGTTACATTGCATCCTACATACTTAGTACTTTCAAATGTACTGAAGCATACTCTATGCCTATATGATATTACCATGTAGGAACCGGAGCACCTCTTGACCATCCTCTACGTGGATAGTTTGATAACTTTGGAAGATAAGCTTTGGCGAGTCTTCAAGACCGAGGTATCTATCTATGCTACTCTTGCCATTTGATATTTCTTTATGTTGAAAACTTGTTACTATGAGGTTGATCCCTGGCTCCTGCTGCATTCCATGTTAGAGGTATTGTTGGACAAGTGATGCACTTATGTTATGAGCTTGACTCTTTTATGGTTTTATAAATATGGAGACTTTCTTAGTTCCTCTTCCCTTATTTATATCTCTTATGTTGTTTATTTTTTTCCACGACCAAAGATCTGTGAATGATATGCTAAGAGGCTTGTTTTGTGTCCTTTCGGGTTCCCCTTCGCCGTGTAACGTCTAGCTCATAGGCTTGAGTCGTGACAATTTTGAGTTTTCATAAGACATTGTACGGGCTTTTGGTTCATTCCATGAGCATAGATGGATTTCATAGGTCTGATCCAGTGAAGGGTTGACTTTTAAAAGTTGAGAACATGTGTTACCAGATGGATAGTAAAATGCTGAATGGGTCGTACATCAGTTCGGGCCTTGAGGATTAGAGATTTTGAAGAATTGCTAAAGAGATACTAGATGAAACCTCCTAGGAGTGTAAGTCAGAAGATGGTCTGTAGGCAGGGTTCATATATTAAACACATATTTTGAGTAGTGCAGGCTACGAAGCCCAATCACAGGTCGTGATTCCATCTATGGCCCTAACTATATTCATCAAAGTTCACGATTCCAATTTCCTATTTCATTTAGAATTTAGTTTTATCTCATTTTAAATAGGTTTTAGATTTTTTAGAAAGAGAGAGAAGTTAGAATGTTCAAACTTGAGACTTGAGAGTAGTATATTGTTCTTGGAGTTTTCTTGTGAATTACTTTTGACATCATCTTCATATTATAATCTTGTGGTTTTCATGAAGAATTTTAATTTTGTATTCATCAATTCCTCGTTATAAGTGTTTAATTATGCAAATCTATAACATGATTCTTTCATTGACAACAAGCATGAGAAGGTAAATCCATAACTAGGGTTGTGGGAACCATGAAGAACAAACAAAGTAAAACTTGGATAAATCATAATCCTTAGAATGTGTGCATGCATGTATTATTTATTGCTTCACTATGAATGCTTTTTAACAATTGCAAATGTTAGAACTCGCCTAATTTTTTATTACAAATTTGATTTTATTACAGTCATCTAATAAACCTAAATAGATCAAGGGATGGTTGTACTAGGACAACGTAAGGGTTAGTAATGTGACACCCACAGATGGATCAAGTCACATGGTGAAATTTTCCTGGTGCCTGGATCAAAGGGCTAGGTGAACATAATTTACCAATTCTACATGCTACACAATGAAAAGGTAATAATTATTTGTGTAATGACCTAACCTGGGGGATAGTCATCACATGGCGAATAAGATACTCGAAGGTACCTCACCCAAGCCATATAAGTATCATATGCATTCATAGGCATTAAATGGAACATATTGCGGAATAAGAAAAGGGAAAGGGGCTATGGGACATCTTACCCAATGAAACAATATCAAAATGTAGAGAAATTAGAAAGATTATTTCTCCACAAGCATACGACTAATACATAATGAACAAAACTGGTGTAGTTAGTTTCGATCAAAATAGAAAGAACATCCATAATAGACAACATAGAAAGTAGAAGCTATAGAAGGAAAACAAACATATTGTCTAAGAACAAAAGTACAACATAGAGTGGAAAATAGGTGGAGTCCCAAACTAAGGGCTCACCACAATAGTAAGCTAGTCTCGAGAGTTAAATACTAGCCACGTGATGATGGAGGAGTACCTGTCCCTACATGGTTAAATCATGTAGAAAAATATGGGTTAGTAAGTTTTAATGTACTTAGTATGTAAGATGCAGTGCATGGATGAAATTGTCATTCCGTCATAATTGAACATAACATGCAAGTGTACATAAGGTTAAAGGGTCATGAAATAAGCATAACAATGCACAAGGAATATGGCTCAGAATAATATGAGACAATGCATAAGAAAATACATAAAGTGAAGAGATATCATAAGATCATAAAAACTTATGGGAGTGGACCATAACCAACAGTAAGACCATGTAAGCTACTACATGGAATCCAATGAACTCATTCCATTAGGAAAAGACCAATGCACTCTTTCCATTGGGAAAAAAGGAATCCACTTTCCAAGTTAGATATCCAAAACTTAGTAACTTTGCAATTGCATCTTTCATAACTTTTGGGCCTATGTGGATCCACTATCCTAGCATATAAGGCTCCTATGGTGGTACATAGTTAGGGACTTTGGGATTTAATTTCAAGAGATCATTCCTCAACTGGCGGGATGAGTTCCAATCTCTAGCCCTCTTGGTGCTAAGACATCTAATGAAATCATTTAAAATCATACTCTTAGAATTATAAGAAACAATTATAGGAGTAGCTTGAACTTAAGAATATTTCTTAAACATCTTTTATGCAATAATCATCATACATCTACCTTTGGTAAACGTTAACTTTTAAGCTCTTAGTAAATGCCCAAGCCATAGTAATAATTCATGGGAAACATGCCTAATTGATGCATGGAACAATCATAAATCACATAAGTCTTAAGAAATTTCTTTAAAAAGGGACATCGGAATCACCCAAGCTTAACCATATCAAAACCATCATGGAATCAACATTATACTTCAAATTTGTGTATATATACTTACATAGCAAAATAGTCATTTAACCTTATGAGCATCATATAAAAACCTAGGGATCATGAAATCATCATTAACATGCGCTTGGAATTGGCGAACTTAAAGAAGAGGTCAAATGCCTAGTAAGGAACTCCATGGGTAAAAGCAAAATCCATAGGTCAACTCACATACCTGGGGAACTTGAGAGAAATAGAATTAAAGCTTTAGGGAACAAGCTTGGAAAAAAGAACTCTATAATAATACAACTAAAGTTACTAATTTTGATTTTGTGTTGTCTTTTTGCTGATAGTGAACCAGTGAATTTTAATGAAGTTGTTGAGATAAAAGATGAAGACAAGCCATAGAGGAAGAAATACAATCAATAGAGAAGAACAACACTTGGGACCCTAGCCTTTTTTTTCAGAGTTCTTGCCTTAGGAATTTGAAATTGAATGAATGAGAAAATGAAGGGTGTTTCTATGGCTTGAAGACTTACATAGGTCTCCCTTTATGTCCCCAAATGTTTTACTATAGGAATTGATTTGTGAGAAATGATTGAATTGTCCCACATTAAAAAATTGTCATAAGCAACTTACCAAACCCCAATCACGGGTCGTAGATTGACTTATAAGCCGTAAGTCCCTTCGTCTAGTGGCATAATTGAGAATCTTGAAATCTGAATTTTGGTGAATTGACAACTATGATCAACATTACGGGCCATGAAACATTTTACGGGCCGTGGTTGGACTCGTAGAGTCCTTCCACACTTAGTGAAATTTTCTCCTTATTCCTGCATTCCACTAAAGTGTATACCCATATTCTAGTCTATGGGTTGTTTCATAACTCATAAGTCACTATCCTAAATACTCCAAATTTTCTTCATGTCTGGGGTCCCACTCACAAACCTATCTATGAGCCGTAACTTGGTCCATGGGTTACCCCACATTCAAAACTTCTCTCCTTTCTAAAGTTCTATGCTTAACAACCAATCCTATGAGCTGTATAACAATTATGGAGCATAAGTGGACTTGTAAACACTAGGTTCCTAGTTATTTTTCGGGCCAACTTTTCTGCACGCAGGGCTCCTAAACTGGGGTCATTACAATAAGTCCCCCTTGAGAACATTTGTACTCGAATGTACTTAAAGGTAGGCTCTAAAGAGTAAACTAGTAGGTAATAACCCAGAATGTATGTAAAAATGCAAGCCAAGCATTAGTTTTTTGAAATTTCAGAATGTCTACTTTAAAACATGTCTCAAAACTGTCCATAAACATCAAAATAAATGCATACATCATGAGAAACTAAAATGCGTGGGACTTGATGTTTTGGAAGAATTTTCTTAGTACCTCAAGCTTGAGTAGAGTGGAATAGATGTGGATACTACTTTATCATATTCACTTTTCTTCCCATGTAGCACCCTCGACTTGGTGGTTCCTCCAAAGTACCTTGATGGACACAACTTCCTTCTTCTTTAGCTTTTTCACCTGTCGGTTTAAGGTTTCATCTGGTACCTTTTCATAACTCAAATCCTCTTTCAATGTTCACATCATACAAAGCAACTATACAACTTGGTCACCCATGAATTTTCTCAACATCAATACATAGAAGACTGGATTAATCAAGTGCGACTCGTTGGGTAGATCCAACTCATTTACTACTTTCCCCACTCTTCTCACCACCTTGTAATGTCACACGTATCTAGGACTCAATTTTCCTTTCTTACCAAATTGGAGAACACCTTTCATTGGAAACACCTTCAAATAGATCCAATCACACACTTGGAACTGAAGTTCCCCTGTTATCACATTAGAGTAAGACTTTTGTTGGCTTTGCACTGTTTGCAATTTCTCTCTTATGCTTTTAATTTTCTTCATAGCATTCATCATAAAGTCTTTTCTTATTAATTCCACTTCACTGACTTCAAACCACCTGATGGGCGATCTACATGGTCTACCTTATAACGTTTCAAATGGTGCATCCCGATACTTGCATGCAAGCTATTGTTGTAGGTAAACTTGATAAGTAACAACTGTTCATCCCATGAATTCCAACATGCAAGCCCTTAACATATTTTCCAGCATCTGAATAGTCATTTTGGCTTGCCCGTAGGTTTGTAGATGAAAAGCCGTAATCAACTTCTCCTTAGTGCGAAGTCCTCCTTATAAGGACTTGCCAAAGTGAGAAGTGAATTGAACTCCATGATCTGATATGATCATGCAACCTCATCAACTCTCGGATCTACAAGTGGGCATAGTCCTTAACAGTGAATGTTGTATTGACTGGCAAGAAATGAGCTGGCCTCGTCACGCAATCAACTATCACCCATATCGAGCCAAAATGCTTTTTGGGCTTGGTAGCCCAACTACCAAGTATATGTTGACCTCTTCCTGCTTACAAGTAGGAATATCAATGTCTTGGGCTATGCCACCATGGCTTTGGTGTTCAACTTTGGCCTGATGGAAGTTGGCACATTTGGACAAAAATTAAGCGATGTCCTTCTTCATCCCATTCTACCAATAAATATTTCTCAAGTCTCTATACACCTTTGTAGTTCTTGGATGAATAGAATATGAAGAATTATAGGCTTCTTGTATGATCAACTTCACCAACTCACCATCATAGGGCACATACAAGCTCCCTTGATATCAGAGTGCACCATTTCCCCGTTGTGAGAAAACCTTTACTTTTCTATCTTTCACCAAGGTTTTCAACTCAACCAGGGTGGGATCAAGATATTGCTTATCCTTAACCTCATTAATCAATTAAGATGTTTACCCATGAAGAACCATTGCACCACAAATACCAGACTCACTTAATCTTACTCCTAGTCTCACCATCCTATGATAATTTTTAGTGAACTCCCTTTCTCCATCTTCTTCAATATGGGACACACAACTCATGTAAAACTTTCTAAGGGCATCAACTACCACATTGGCTTTTCCGTGGTGGTACTTCACCCTCATATCCTAATCCTTGAGTAGCTCTAACCACCTCTATTTCTTTAAATTGGGATATTTCTAGGTGAACGAATGTTGGAGACTCTTGTGGTCGGTGAGAACATCCACATGTTATTCCATATAAGTAATGTTGCCAAATCTTCAAGGAAAATATTACCGTTGGGAGCTTAAGGTCATGAGTTGAGTAATTTTTCTCATGAACTTTCAAATGCCTGGTAGAATAGTCAATCACTTCACCATTTTCATTAGCACACAACCCAACCTAATTCTTGATGCATCACAATGCAAGAGAAACCCATCATTCCCTTATGATCATATCAATATAAAGGCTGAGGTCAACTGATCCTTCGATGTCTGAAAACTCCTCTCACATTCATCTATCCATAAAAACTTAGTCTTCTTCTAAGTTGGCTTGGTGAGTGGAGACAAAGTTATGGAGAAGTCTTGCATAAATTGTCTATAGTTACTGGCTAGACCCAAGAAAATCCTTATGTTAGTAGGAGTCAATGGCCTCAACCAGTTTCTAACCACCTCTGTCTTTTCAGGTTCAACTTTGATACTCCTTCAAGATACCACATTCCCAAGGAGGGCAACCTCTTCTAGTCAAAACTTGCACTTGTCCAATTTTGCATAAAGCTCTTGTTCCCTCAGGGTCTGCAACACTACCCTCAAATGCTCCTTGTGCTCTTCCTCACCTTAAAAATAGATTAGAATATCTTCAATAAACACCACAATGAACATATCAAAGTAAGGATTGAATGCCCTATTCATGAGATCCATAAATATTATTGGTGCATTAGTGAGGCCAAATAACATTATCAAAAATTAAAAATTGCCATACCTTGTCTAGAAAGCCGTCTTGGGGATGTCACTTTCTCTCACCCTCAATTGGTGATAACTGGATCTCAAGTCAATTTTGAAGAAATGAGTGGCCCCTTGTAGTTGATCAAAAAAATCATCTATCATTTAATGACTCTTATTCTTGATGTTGACCTTATTAAGCTATCGGTAGACAATAAATATATAGAGCGATCCATACTTCTTTCTTACAAATAACATCGAGGCAACCCGTGGGGACCGATTAGGTATGATAAAATCCTTCTCCAACAAATCCTTCAGTTGCTCCTTCAACTCTTTCAACTTTGCAGGAGCCATTCTATATGGAGGGATTAATATATGCTGAGTATCGGGTAAAAGGTCTATACCAAAGATTATCTCCCTTTCGGGAGGGACACTCCGTAACTCATCTAGGAATACATCAAGTAACTCACTTACAATAGGGACCGACTAGAGAGAAGAAACTTTGGAAGAGATGTCTTTAACACTCACCAAGTAGTAGATACACCCCTTGGAACTCATCTTGTGGGCCTTTAAAAAAGAAATGAATTCACCCCTACATGAAGAGTTTCTACCCTCCCATTTAAGAACTGGCTTATTAAGGAATTAGAATTTAACCCTATGGGTTTTAAAATCAATGGAGGCATGTCACGACCCAAGCCTAGGGCCCGGACGTGATACGATGCAAGGAAAACCAGAAGTGACCCCAAGCAAGCCTCATAAAGCATCATTACACATACTTGGTCGTGGAAGCAATAACCCAAGTATCTAAGATATGAGACTCGAGAAACTGGGGCTGAGGCAAAAGCTTGCATAATATCATGGTCAAAAGACATGAGTTAATCTCATACCATAGATACATAACATGTCTAAAAAACACCTCTAATACATATATAAGAGCGGGGACCAAGATAAAGTAACCGAGCCACGTAGAGGAGGATGATCAAATTTGGCACCGGATACTACATGGTTACATAATGTAGGCAAGAGTATGCGTTAGTACATTTAAATGTACTAAGTATGTAGGATGAAATGCGACAAGAAATAGGCATCATATTCGAAATGCATATCAATAGGCAATAGACATAATATAGCAATATGACATGTATGATCAATGACAGAGTAAAACATGCTTAAATAACTCATGCTCATATAGGATATCATATGTGTAGAATAGACCAAATTAGATTTCCAAGGTACAGTCCCCTTGGTAGGTTAGTGATGATGCCGTCCCATCACTTAGGTGGTGAAGCACTAACCCTTCACTCAGTTGATGAGTACCCCCAACTCGGTTGGTGATAATGCTGCCCCATCACCTAGCTAGTGAAGTACTAGCCCTTTATTCAGTTGATGAGAACAAACCCCCCACTCGGTTAGTGATAATGCTACCCTATTACTAGGTGTAGAAGCACTAACGCTTCCCTTGGTTGATGGGTACGAACCCCCATCTCATTTATCTAGGTCCTTAGATCCCTCGGATTAAGCATGGCCTAATGCAACACTTTATACAAAATTTATCATGTACATAAGCTTAGTTCATCATCATAACATCAATGCTATCATGTCTCATGCTTTGGATCTTCAGTTCCACAAGACACCCTAGCCGGACAATTTATCAAACACTTGGGGGGGGGGGAGTGTAATGGGGGGAAAAAACTATGCAATTTACAAATGAATTCATGCAACAAAATCTATTGTAAAACCATTAATCAACACCTTGCAATACCCCCAAGACGTTCACATCAAAACTGCTTATCAAATCCAACATTAGATCCAAGATTTAGAGCACAAAACATGCTAAAACAACCATACTTTCATGAACTCAAATCTCTGTGCAGTGAACTCTTAATATACATGACCCATATATAAAATCAACTTTAAATCATGCAAATTGAGTAAAAAAGGAGATTAGTGCACCATGGTTGGAAGAATACAATAACTAAAACCTACATACCTTGACCTTGAAGAATTTCTTGAAGAAGACTTTAATGGAGAGTTGAAGCTTGAAGGAATTCCTTAGACCCGGATGAGGGTTATGGGACTTGAATCTTGAGAGAAATATTAGTCCAAATGTTTGAGTGGCTATTGGGGAATGTTTAGGATGATATGAGGGTGAAATAAGGCTAAATATAGGTGTTTTCTCATGTGGGAAGGCTTAGGCCCAAGACTTAAAAGTCTTGGACCGAAGAATAAAAACTGGACCAAAATAATACTACCCCATACGCGGATACCATTTTGGAATTCGTCACTTGGAATTTTTAAATTGTGAATTATTCTCTCTAAAATCGGGGTTAGACGCTTCTCCCCCTATTTTGACCCCCTGAACATGAATATGAAGTTGAATTTTTGAAATATCGAATGAATTTTTAGATATATAGAAATTGAAATATTGGGTATTTCGAGGCACATTTTCTGGCACTTTTGGGTTCGTTACAATATCACCTCCTTGGGAACATTCTTCCTCGAATGTAAAAGAGGCGTACAAGACAAGAGTGATTATAACAGATCAGCCTAAACAAGAATGCAACATTACTTTTAAAACACCATTTTTCAAAATCTCAACATAAGTGTAAAATCATCATATACTTGCAAACTTAAACATGAATGCATATGAATGACGTTGGGGCCGAAACGTAGGACTTGGAATCACAAGAAGGACTTAGCCGCTATCTTAGTCTTGATTAGAGTGAATGAGGTATGAATATCGCTCCCATAAGATCACTTTTGGCTTTCTTGGAGACACCTTTGGCTTGATGATTCTCTTAAGAGGACCTTAATGAACACCACATCCTTGAAGAGTTCTATAGAACTAAAGTCACCAACACATCTCATCCATGTAGAAGCATGAAGAATTGGACAAACCATACCTACATCAATAGGAAAATCCCCAAACTTATGCAACCTTTCCAACCTCCCTCTATACTTCATAAGGACTCACAATCGTCAACTCCACTGTCAATCTTAAATACATCTAACCCTCTTCGCACCATAACCACCATCTCCCCCTTGGGAGACAACCTCCACTCTAGTATTCTCTCACCCAAAACTTCCAACTCTAATAAAGCAAAACCAAGGCCTTACTTAAACTAGGCCTCTCCAACCAAAGGAAATTTGGAACCACTAAGGACTCTGCACTACCATTCTCAATTTCCTCTAACCTAACTCCCAATCTAGCCAACCAATGGACTCCACTAGTCACCTCCTCGAAACCATTAACCACATATGCTAAGCTACCCATAGGCTCCCTACTTAGAGAATCAACCATAGACTAGCCATACCAAGAAAAATAACACACACACATTTCGTAATCCCTAAGGAGTCCTAATGACCCTCTTGTTACCCTCAACTCACAACTATCATAATTAGCAAACGACCTTTCGTCCTCCAAGACTTACAATACCACCCCCAAATGATTCACAAGTTCTAAACATTTCAATACCTCATCACTAGAGATCACCACAAACTTACCAAGGTAGGGTTTCAAGACTCTATTCATGAAACCCAGTAGACACAACCGGTGCACAACCCCACCAAACAACACCACCAATAACCAAAATGATCACTCCTAGTTCAAAAGACCCCTAGGGCTATCACCTATCCTCCTTCATACTTGAGAACAAAACCTGAACTCTAAATCAACCTTAGAGAAGTGACTAACCAGTTATAGTTGACCAAATCAATCGACCACCCTTAACCATCATATTACAACCCTACGGGCTCTACACTCATTGAAAGCATGCAATACAAGTAGCCCAAACTGCCCCAAGAGTTCCAACCTATCAAGCTAAGCCATCATTCCACAAGAATGCTTATGATATGCATGTAGATATATTCAAAGAGGGAATAGTCATTTTTCAAATCATTTCAATGCGCAATTGGGCTTAAAAGCCAAACACCATTCATAATAATTCATACTTTGACTGAAATGCCAAAATCGTAGTTTCATAGTCATAATATATATGCATACGAATAGTCCATTCATATACCAAAATGGTGCAAGCACCTAAAATTCTTAAAGAGCCAAAATCAAAGACACATATGTGATAACAATATTGTCATAACCAACCTTTTATCAAAATCATACCATAAAATGAAATTGGGCTTACCCATAACATAAATATTCAAAGTAATCTATGTACATGAAAGCATATGCTATGAACAATGAGAAAATGACATGGGTAATTAAGACTGCATTTAAAAATCAACCTTTATAATATGAATTTGAAGTGAAAACATAATTAATTCCATATTTAAATCCATAGTGTAACCTCTTATGCATAAATAATTCAAAAAGGGAACATGCATACTTATAGCTTCATAAACCTAAAGTAAATCATCATATATCGGTTTGAATCACATTAAGCTCATCAAATAAACACTATCCATGCATCAATTGAATTTTAGGAATCATAATATTCAAATCCCAAATTAAAATAAGTAAAATCCATGTAGGTTTTCTTGAAAATAATTTTGGTCTCCTTGATTGGAAGGGATCTAGGATCAACCCACATACACATGAATCCTACTAGCACCAAGGAATAACACCTGAAATAGTAACTCCCGGACCTATCAAATCACACTACTCAAAACGTCGATCACAACATGGCCTTACTTATGGTCAACTAAGTCATAGGAGCAACAATAGAAGAGAACCTACTCACAAACATCACCGGTGCACCCCAATGTGATTGGCTAGAGCTAATAAAACTCTTTTCTAACAAATCCTTTAATTGCTCTTTCAACTCCTTCAACTCTATCTGGGCCATATGATAAGGAGGAATAGAAATGGGTTGAGAGTCAGGAAGGAGATCTATGCAGAAATCTATTTCCCTTTCGGGAGGAACACCGCGAAGCACACTAGGGATGATATCTAGGAATTTAACCACCGGAACCAACTCTTTTGGGAGGACTTTAGGATCAACATCCCTAACCCTCACAAGATGGTAGACACACCCCTAAGAGATCAACTTATGGGCATTAATGCAAGAGATAAACCTACCCTTGACCACCACATCATGACTCTCCCACTCAAGGATGGTTTCACTTGGAAGTTGGAATTTGACCCTATGGGTTCTATAATCAATAGAGGAATGATATGTATGTAGCCAATTCATCCCAAGATGACATCAAAATCCACTATACCCAACTCAACCAGATCACAAGGCAATATTTTATGCAAGATGGAAAAAGGACAATTTCTATAGACCTTTCTAGCAACAATAGATGAACATATAGGAGTAGACACCTCATAAGACTCACACAACAATTAAAGTTTAACATGAAACTTGTTGCCAACAAAAGGAGTAACAAAAGAAAGAGTGGCACCCTAGTCTATCTATGCATACACATCAAATTAAAGACTTAAACATACTGGTGATAACATCGGGCATCTCATTTACCCCCTGCCAACCTTGAAGTTCATAGAACTGATTGTGCCTTACGGCACCACCTTGTTGGCATCCTTTTGCCAAAGGAACCTTAATTTTACCCCGGCCTTATGGACGAACATCTCCACCCTTGTTTTGATTACAAGGACAATCGACCTTTGTATGCTCCCCTTAACCACAAATGAAATTAGCATTTGTGTCCCTCAAATATGGGCCTATATGAGCCCTACAACATATTGGACACAAAACATTAGGTACCGCATTACAATCACCTTGGGCTCTTGGATAGTCATTAGAGAACCTTCTATTAGGAGCATTAGAAGACCTTGGTCTTGATGACACTGACAACTTTTAAGACCTTGGAACTTACCATCAAAATGGGCGCTCTTGGCCTCACCACTCCTCTTTTTCCTCAAATTCACCCCCTTTATTTGTTGGGCATATGTCATTAGGCGGGGCAAATCCATGTCACTAAATAACATAGCAGAGTGACACTCATCACTCACCAAATCGGATACACCCATCACAAATTTATTCATCCTAGACCTCATATCGGCAACCAAGTGTTGAGCATATTTAGAGAGTTGGTTGAACTTGAGGGCATAATCCCTCACACTCATTGACCCTTGCTTCAAATTTATGAACTCCATCATTTTGGCCTCCCTAAGCTCAAGAGGGAAGAACCGATTGAGGAAAGCTGCCTTAAACTACTCCTATAAAACCACATTGTTGTTCCCCTTCTCAACCTTCCACTGAGTATACCATATTTGAGCCACCCATTGAGTTGGTATGCCGCCAACTCTGCCTTCTTCTCCAACCTAACACCCATAATAGCCAACACTTTATACACCTTGTCAACAAATTCTTGAGGGACCTTATCCCTTTTAGACCTATAGAACTCCAGTGGGTTTATTCTCATAAAGTTTCTCACCCGAGATAACGGAGTTAGAGCACGAGGGGCTTAGGACGCTTGATTGACTTGATTAGCGATGGCTTGAGCTAGTAAGTTGCGAGCATCCCAAAGCTCCCGATGAGCCGGTTATTATTCGATTGTACAGAATCTTCTTCCTCTTATGTTAGGCATGATCTAAAAATTGCAAAGAACATTCATTACAGGGAAAAACCTTTCCTTAACTTCTATAGATGAGATAGAGTAAGAAGAAAGGAAACATTCCTAAAACACCTCATAGCCTCTTGCTCATAGTTGTGGTACACAATAAAACCATGAACAAGACTCTAATGGACGCGGTGTGTTAGATGCCAAGGACCATTAACAACATGTTACTCTGATACCATGTTTGTAACGACCCAAGCCTAGGGCCTAGACGTGACAAGGTAAATGGGGAACCCGAAGAGACCCCAAACAAGCCTCTTTGCATATCATTACACATCCTTGGTTGCAGAAGTAATAAAACAACATAAGAGATAGTAAGAGAAGGAATACCGGGTTGAGGGACATCTTCAAAAACCATAGGAACATAAAAAGCCAATAGCATAGTATTAACATTTCATAAGGTTCCAACAACACCTCTACTATGTGATAGGAGTGGAAGCTAAGACAACTTTCCAGGCTCACCCTCATAGTTGAAAGCATACAGTTAGATAATAAGAGTCTTTTGCATAGCATAAGAACAAGAGATATCATCCCTGGAGTTAAGGACTCACCAAACTTGCTTTGAGAAGATAGTATTATCCACAAGAAGGATAAGGATGATCGTGAGGAGCTCAGATTCCTACATGCTAACATCATGTAGGCATAGAGTATGCGTTAGTATGTTTTGAATATACTAAGTATGTAGGATGAACTGCAACAAGGGATAAGAAACATAATTAAAATGCATAGATAGACATTGAATGAACATAATAGCAATATGGCATGCATGAATGATGCTTCAAGTACAACATGCTTATTATAATATATTTCATGAGTAGGAAGATACCATCTTCATAGACCAAGCCACTTAATACTTGGAATCCAAGGTACACCACACCTTGGAGGTGTTTGAGATACCAACCCCTCAACTTGGTTAATGGGTCTACCACCTCCCATCAAGGTGTTTGAGGTACCAACCCCTCAACTTGGTTAATGGGTTTACCACCTCCCATCAAGGTGTTTGAGGTAACAACACTTCATATTGATTAATGGGTTTACAATCTCCCATCAAGGTGTTTGAGGTACCAACCGCTCAAATTGATTAATGGGTTTACCATCTCCCATCAAGGTATTTGAGGTATCAACCCCTCAACTTGGTTATGGTCAACTTGCAACACTAAAGACACCTTTCATTAAATTAACTCACATATACATTACTTTGATCATCATAAACTCACTTGGGTCATATGACATGCAATAGATCATCAATAGCTCAAGAATTCTGATTAGACAGTGTATCAAACACTTGGTGGTGCTAGTGTAATACTAAGCAATTCAAGAGTGAAATCATGCAAGAAAACTTGAAGCAAATCAACCTACCAACACTTGGTAATACCCTCGTGCAATATGCAATGAAATCTTTCATCAAATCTTAAAATAGATCATAGATTCATAGCCCAAAACATGCTTAAACAGTCACACTATTAAGAAACCCCAAAATAGTTTATAGTCAATTCCTAATAAGAAGACCTATAAGTGAATCAACTTAGAAACATGTAATTTAGGTAAAAAGGAAGCTTGGGCACTATGGGTGGGAGGACCCAATGGTTGAAACCAACATACCTTAACTTTGGAGGTTTTCTTGAAGAAGATTTGAATGTAAACTTGAAGCTTGAGTGAATTCCTTATGATCCGGAATGAGTTTGGGACCACTGATTTTGAGTGAAATATTTATTAAGTGTTTGATAGAATATTGGGGAATGTCATGTATGATATGATATTAAAATATGGCTAACTATAGGTGTTGTTACGTATGGGAATACTTAGGCCCAACACCCAAAGGCTTTGGACCGAACTGGAAAAACTGGCAACAAAATAAAATAGGCTCGCTTCTGGTCTGCGACACAAACCCAACGTACAGGAAATTCTTACATAGGTCTGAGAATGCCTACACATCGCGGTACCAACATGGATTGATTCTGGAAATTAAATTTTTGGGAAAATGAAATTTTGATTTGATTGCTCTAAAATTGGGGTTAGACATATTTCCCACTCAATTTTGCCCCTTAATCAAGAATACAAAGTTGGAATTTTGATATCACGCTCGAATTTTGAGATACATGGAAATCACAATTATGGGCACTTCCAAGGCATATTTTCAAGAACTTTTTTTTTTGGGTCATTTCACTATTATTATGTTTTAAAGTTAGGCTTATCATTAGAGGTTAAAGATGTTTTAGAGCTATTCATGTCTTTTTGACAAATTACTAACGTGTGATTATTTCGATTATTCCATGGGATTAAGCTTAGAACCGATGGGTGGAGTGTTTGCTCTCTTTCCTCAAACTATGTGCCAATCTAGGAGTATACTTTAGCCTTGCTTTACTAGTTGATCCCTTTAGTGCACTCTCTTTTGGGATCTTCCCGAAGTGGGTCGTGTTTCCGTAAGGAAATGTTTCTTATAAAATCCTTTCCTAAATGGGTCATGTTCCTGTAAGTAGGGTTTCTTCATACGAAATGGAGCATGTTCCCATAAGGTGAAGTATGGTTTACCTTGGGAAGTAGACCATCTCTTTATTGACGAGGTTTAATCATTAGGTTTCCAAGTTGTAGTCACCTGGTCTTATTCTTTGTCGGTTAATCTCTCTTCCGACATATGTATTATGTTCTATGCAAGTTGAATGACTTACAAGAATATTTTATATCAAGCATTGATTATGCATTCCATATTGAGATTTTGCTTATTTATTGGCTATTTCTATGTATTTTGACTATATTGCCTTATGTCTTGATGCATTGCATCCTACATACTTTGTATATTCAAATGTACTAACACATATTTTTGCCTACATAATATCACCATGTAGGGACCGAAGCTCCTCTTGATCAACCTCTACATGGCTAGTAAGATTATTCGAAGAAAAGCTTGGTGAGTCTTCAAGTTCAGGGAAACTATCTACTTTCTCTTGCTATTCATAAGACTTCTTGATGTTGAACATATGGTATTATGAGAGTGAGCTTGAAAAGTGTCTTGGCCCCCCACTCTATTCCATGTTTAGAAGTGTTGTTGGACCAGTATGATATATTTATTCTATAAGCTTGACTCTCTATGTTTTTATGATATAAAAGACTTTCCTTAGTCCCGTTTTCCCTTTTTATCATCTCTTGTTGTTGTTTACTTTGCTTCCGCGATCAAGGATGTCTGATTGATATGTAAAGAGGCTTGTTTTGGTCCAATCGGGTTCCCAATCACCGTGTCACGTCTATGCCTTAGGCTTGGTTCGTGACACTTGAAATGAAGTGGAAGTAGATTTAGAGCTTAGAATGAGTCTTTGAGTTCCAAAATTGAGCATGAAATCCTTAGATTTGAATTAGAGAATTGATAGTCTTAGAGAGGTTTTAGAGAGGGTTTTGTGAGCCGTAGAATTTCTAAAAAATGGCTAACTATGGGAGATTTCACATTTAAGTGGGAAAGGGGCTATGACTCCAATGCCCTTGGGCGAAATAAGAAAAACCATGGAAAATGTTACACTGGTCCGTGCCCCTAGCATGACGCGCACCAATCACGCCTGGTAAAATACACTGCTCCGTGCCTCTGGTGCATTGCGTCCAGGGCGCGGATAGCCACTGGAAATAGTAAAATTAGCAAAAATTATTTTTTACTACGGGTTTGCCAAACCTGGGTTATACCTATCTCCCACTCAATTTTGCCCCTGATCGAGAATATGAAGTCAAATTTTCAAAATCACGCATGGAGTATGAGATAAATTTAAACTACAATTATGGGGCATTACGAAGCACATGAGAAGTGTTTCAAAGTTATATAACCCAAACGAGGTTAGGGTCGGTTCCACAGGAAATATGGTACATTCATAGTAATTTCAAGAAATTCAAGTTGATTAACGTACTTATCGCCCTAAGAGGAGGGTTTTGTAAAATTGCAGAAATAAATCCTAAACTAAGACAACTGTGTGAAACCAGTAAGAGTTATAACTAGGGTATTATGTTCCCCATGATTTCTAACTTGGTATTACCTTATAATCGCATTCTTTTCTGGTGTGTTTCATGTAGAACGGTAAGTTAAGTTTACCAAAACTTTTGATCCATGTGAGAGGTAAATTTCACATGATTTGAGTCATCCCCAATATGTATCATTACTAACACTTACCTATTATTCTAGTACAACCTTCCCTTATCCAGTTTTGTTAATTAGATGAGAAAACTGATGTCTCTCAACCTGACTACTCAAAGGCAAAAGGGTGGTCATTTCAGCATGTAACTCAACTTTAGAGGTTGTGTTCTATCCCACAGGGAATCATTGTTCAAGGCAGAATTGACTCGTTGGACCAATTAATCATAGGATCTGGAGGTTGTAGTAGTGAAAACATAGTTCAGCTAAAAGTTTCTAATTAACGAATTAAAAAGCTACTAAGGGAAGATGTTGGGATGTGCAAGTATGGGAATTAATCTATCAAATTGGTCTAGATACTTGACTACATAAGTTGATATTAAGTGAATATTCTAGGGTTATTGTAACCCAAATCACCTATGATACATGGGTGTTTGGTATGAATCAGCTAAGACATCACTCAGACACTGCAAAGGACCCGCTTGGCCTAAGAAGACACAACAAGACCCCTATTACCTTCTCCATTGAATCCATGTTTGTGATTTTCAACTGAAACCCCATAAGGTTTTTGGACATAATATCCATTCAATATTCTAATAGTTCTAGCTAAGGCAACAATTAGAGATCCAAAATAGAATACTAAGTTTGCAACCTCGAAATTTATATATTAAACTTAGAAATGTAAAAAAGTTCACCTAAATCAACAACATATAAGTCAAGATATCATAGACCCAATAAATAAATCAAAGACCCATACATGGGGGTTTTCGCCACACATATTAAAAATTAAAAATTGAACACTATACATAATAGCTAAAGTCATGGGTGACAAGATTGATTACAAATCTGTTGATTATTACCAGTCAATCTTTTCCAATTTGATGCCCAAAAGCTTTAAAACCCTAACCTTCCTTGTATTCTAAGAGGAACGTTCTATATATTACTACTACAGACTAATTTTCTTTTATGGAGTGAGTAGATGATGCACAATTTCCTTTCTAAAATTTCTTATATACTCCATGAAAATGTGTGAAAGTTTGTGCTATGAAATTCCATTCGATAGTCAATGCCAACCATAGCCGACCACTCCGGCAAAATGCTGAATAAGCACTTGACTGGTTCCCAAAGCATTTTCATAAGGCTTTTTCCCTTACAACATTAGGCGATAACTCTTTTCTTTTCCTATCCAATTCGGTGATGCACTGAAATATTCTTCATATCGCCTTTGTCTAAGTGTTTTGTGTCTTTGGTGATACAACTTCAGGAAATAACTTATGCACTTCGGTGTATCATGAGTATGCTTTACAATGTCAATTCTAACCGTACTTTTTACTTATCCTAGAACTATGGTTGCTATATAGTTAGGCGACCTCCATGACCTTCGGTGGATCACCAAGAATGTCAATGACACCCTTTTTTACTGCCTTTCAACACTCTCTCACTTTCCAAGATTCCACTAAGTCTTGCCCTTTTGTGCACTTTTAACTCCTATCCCTATCATAACACATACACATTTGTTTGCACTTGGAATTATTAGCACACTATGGGCAATGTTTCTTTGCAATCTATCCCTGAAATGAGTCTTACGTATGGACTCATCAACACCCCCAACATAAGCCTATGCTTCCCATCAAGCAAAGCAAATATCAATCTATCCATATCAAAGCTTGCATAATGGGGACATAAGGAGCAAATACATATATTTTTACCTATTTAATCCCTTCTCAAGCTTCCACGAACCACTTGCGTGACCTTGGAACCTCGAGAGATGACTAAGGAGTAATTTAAGCATCACTATACTCACAATTGCTCATGTAGCTGCTAATGTGACTAAGGAGTAATTTAAGCATGGCTATACTCACAATTGCTCATGTAGCTGCTAATATCTCCAAAAAATATCACCATTTTGCCTCACACCAAAGAAGATCATAAACACTCAAGATTATGCCATTGCTTTATAGGGGATCTCTTTAACTCTCACTCTCCCAAATGAGAAATAGCATGTAAGCTTCAACCTATAGGCTTAACCTTATTCTAAATTGGAGTTCACTTGACTTTCTTTAGGACAATGATCCTAAAGGACCTTGCTAGGATTCTAATGTAGGGTAAAGGTTAGGTAGGATAGCATATGGTCAATAGAGGCTCATCTCTTCTTAAATTCTACATGTTCTTTTCTGACACAAAGGTTCTTTTGGTTTCTTTTTCATCTATCCCATTCTTGATATCATTTTTTCCTTTTCATTCATCATCCTAAGTGTCTTCCTTTTGTATTCTTTTTCACGACAAGACTTTTCCCTCTTTTTTTGGAGGGTCCTCAATTTTTAAACTTTTGTTTCTCACTTTTCATTTTCATTTTCTTCTAGGACTCCTTGATTTCTTTTCATTCTTACCCTTCCTTTTATGACATCTTCATGGGAGACACTTCCTTCTTCCTACTAATACCCCAACTTAGCCTTTGGCCACTACTTTACTTTCAAGCCGGCAGAGGGATCGTTGAGGAACAAAAAGGACTTGTCATTACAAACATGAGTCAAGGTTACAAGGTCGCCAAAGAACGGACCAAGGCTAAAAAAGGGTTCATTGATGATTTAGTTCACTATCAAAGGATATCAATATGGTCAAATTTGACCAATTGAACCAAATGAGGCCTAAGGTCCTCTCCTAATCTGAAATGAACCAAGTTACTCCTCAAAACAAATCAGGTATGCTCTAGATAATGCAATACAAGAATTTCAACAAGATAACTAATCCCATAGAATTTTTTGACCATTGCATATCCAAGCTCAATTATTCACATAGTAAACTCATGAATCCTCAAATCCATTTGGGGATTGATTTATCAAGAAATGTCTAATTAGTGAGTACATGAAAGATATGGATAATCAATGCTCGCATTAGTAAGGACTAGAGATACGATATTACATTCACACACTTGTCATCTATGCACGAGGTTTGCCAAAAAATATGCAACCATTAATCCATTCAACACGAGTAACAAAAGAAATAACAAAAATAAACACTACTCTATTCAAACCAAAATTATAATTTACTTACAACCCAAAAAATTAAAAGTTATCTAAATATCCATTAGTAGCACCATTATAAAAATAAAATACCATCAATGTCTCCGATAAGGAATTCCTCAAGCTCACCCCTTCCTAACAAAATAAATTTTTCCTTTAATATGCAAGAGACAACAAAGAGTAAGAATAAGAGAAAGTAGTGAGTCTGACAATCCTCCTGTCAAGTCAATCCTGCTATGGTGGTGGTGGTGAAGCTGAAGAAATTGTCATGGGGGCATCAATGTCCTATTCTACCGGTGTACATTCAAGATCAATATTGGTCCTAGAAGTCTTAGGGCACTCACACTGAATGTGCTAATCATGAACTAATCTAGAATAGAAGCTACAATCACTATTTTCACCATCTCGTTCTCCACTCTATCTATCTCTTCTTGGTCCTCTTGGCTCTACTCTGCTCCCAATATATCAGCAATAATCTCTGGGGTGCTCACCTCCTCATTCTCTTGACTGCCATCACTTGAAATCTAAATATTCCACCCTTTATTTGGGATCATAGCCACATCCATTTTGAGTGGTGGATCCCCCAGCCCATCAAAAAATATCTTAAGTCAGTAGACCTGAGGGATGTTACCTCTTTCTTCTACCCCTCAATATCGTCTTTCAAAGTTGATGTGTCTTTACCACCACCACTTGTCTTCTCAACTTCCATCATTCTATTTTTCAAACTAGCTAACTCTTTCCCATAGTCATCAATCATAGCCTCGAGCATATCCATCCTACATTTGTGAGCCTCTATAATCTCATGTTGTTCAGCCTCAGCCTCAACATATGGCTTCAAATCCTTGGCTATGGTTGTCTCAACTAACTTGGGCACAGATGACTCAACCCTTATGGCTTGGAGATTAGTGACTTTGGCTAATAGCTAGAATAGTGGCCTTAGTTAGGAGGAGTTGGTCATCTGTGGCCTCTAGATTTATAGATGGAATTGGAGCAGAAGAGAAGTGTATTGTCAAAGAGGAAGAAGATATACCTGCCTTGGTTGCCTAATTCTATTGTTCTAGACTCAAAAGCCTCAACATCAATCACCAGTGTTGTGTCAACCGGCTTCTTTCTAGCCCTGTCCTCCTCATCTTTTTGGTACACAACCTCAATTCGCCGGATATTAGTAGTCACTGATGGAGTCACCTCTGTATCACACTTTTTGTTCATTGGCTCCAACTTGCTTGAATAGGGTTGTTATGACACTTAGGAATGGCAAATACGTTTTCTCCTATTTTTCTCTTGAAAGAATCTCTAAGGCGATGATTGATCCAAGATTCAGGTCCTTTTTTTCCATATATAGCCAACTAACATGGATTTGGCATACCATAGTACAGACTCATTCTGAGAAGGCATCCAATTACTGCAGATGAATCCAAACCAAAACTGCACAGGTATGTTTAGCTCTTTCTTCTCAATGATTGCCACCTTTTTCGACCACGAGAGAGCTAGAATTTCAATTAGTAGAGACAACCATGCTTTGATATCTTCAAAGATTTAGAGCTGCAATAGACCTTGTAATTAGCCTTGACTCCAGAATGTGCAAGCTAATGCATCATTAATCTTAGGCTCTCCAAATGGAACTTGCATACACCTGAACCTCTACAATATCAAGTTGTTTTGACACAATTGGCACCTTGCTTCTTCTCTTGGGAATAACTTAGCCATAGGCTTCATAGAATTCACACACAAGACTAGGTAAATATGGGTCCCGAGTTTTTGTAAAGATCTGAAAATTATGTAATTTAAGCACTTTCGAAACCTCTGGGTACCGATTAGTAAATCCTTTTCTTGATAACTGCTTTTTCTCTAGTATTGTCTTATGCCCTTTAGCCCTGAGCCTATTTAAGAACTTTGGAGCTGTCGTTTCTTGATTTTCTAAGAGGACTGTGAGATAACATCATGTAAGTCATTGGTTTTGGACTCACTTGGTAAGGGTGAGGGCCTTGTGGACTTGGCTAGAACATGCTTTCTCTTGGTCATTCTGCACAACACACTTCAATATCCTTGTGAGACATAATTAAAAAGTAATTAGGCCTAAGAATTTATCATATTTAAACATTTAGAATAGATAGGTCAATTTGACAATGTATATTACTCGGCAAATTACCAAGTTGATTCATCACCAAAAGTTGTAGCTGTCCCTGAAAAAAAACAACTAATTAAGGTAGTGTATATATCAATTGTGTGCATCATCCAGTGCACGTAGATAGTCTAAATGGCAATCGCCTGTCATAACTGGCAAGGCCCTTATCCATTCACTGTAACATAAAAAATTTGAAAGATGATATGGGTGAAAGGGACATACTAACCCACCACAACACATCTATGGATGTTTACCTATTCGTTACCACTATCATATGGTGTCAATAGCTATACACTTAATCAAATGATGACTTACCCTTAAGAATGACATTTCCTAATCAATAATAGGGCAAGTTAAACCACTTAAAGGAGATCAAGGGTTACTCGGACTTTACTCGTATCCCATAGAAGCAGTCAATCCAATAGGCATGCATATTTCAAGATCATATTCATATGATCATGGCATAGTTTCAATTTAAAACATTAGCATCACATCAAGCATAAGATTTTGGGGCCAAGCCCACAAACAATTCATCATTGAGCAAGAAACCTTTCATTCATGAATCTGACCCAACTTATTCACACTCCCAATTTTGATATTCATAAAGAGATACAAAAACCCAACATAAATTATTCATATATTCAACACTAGGTTCAAAAAGTAACTCTAAAGTCCTAGCCACTCGATTCTCAATAAGATTTTCAATGTTTAAGGCATGATTATCACATTACAAACCCTGATTAACTTCACAAACAGTGACTCTCTTCAGGGAACTAGAATAAGGGCTAAATCATACCTGTTCAGTAATAAGACACAATCAAACTTTGATGATTATTCCTAAACTTCTTGGTGAAAAAATTTCAAAGAAAAGCAAAAGAAGGGGCACTGGCATGGAAAGGAAGAGCAAAGAAGAGAAACTAGAAAGTGAAAAGGCCACGACATTTGAAAAGGCTTAAGTAGGTTGGTGAGCATATATATTCAGCGACATTGAAGCACACTGCCTGGTACAATTGGTGCATTGTCGAGCATGCAAGGGACCACTCTTGTCTACAGTGAGATTACCTTGCCTTTCACCCTTAAATGTAGTGAAACCGACCATCGCTAACAAGAATCAATAATTCACCAATTGGACATTTTGTTCTACGATTTTGACAGTACCTCCAGAGTCACCACTCGACCTAATGTATGGTCAAGCTGATGATCACCATTATGACTCAACGATATGATGAGTAGTTCCTCTTAGTCGCCCATATAAAATCACTACCCCATTTTTCATGTTAACCTTGCACAATTCGACACCCATTATTCAAACTAAAATGCAGTAAAATACTCAGCTTGGGTTGCTTCCCAAGTAGTACCTCAATTAACGTCGTTGTGGCATAATGTTATTCCTAGTCACTTTAAGTTACTGCCGACTGGTCCATGAATGACAATACTCAAGGATTATCTCTTGGTTTCAATGTTTTGAATATGTTGAAAGCAACCTCTACTTCCTTCACTCTAAATCACAAATCTCCACTCTCAATATCAACCACAGCTCGCCTGGTGGCTAACAATGGACCTCCCCAAAATGATTGGCACATCCGTATCCACCTCACGATCCAAAATCACAAAATTTGCAGGGAAGGATAAACTTATTCACCTTCACTAACAAATTGTGTAGAATTCCTATTTTTCTTTTGATAGACCTATTATCCATGAGTAGTAGCATTATAGTAGGTGAAGGTGTTTCTAAACCCATTTCCCCAAATATAGCTAAGGGTATGAGATTTATACTGGCCCAAAAATCACAAAGAGCTTTAATGAACTTTGAGGCTCCTATTGTACATGGAATGGTGAATGTCCCTGGGTCTTCCTTATTTGTCACTAACTTTTGTGTCAAGATTGCACTATAGTTGTGAGACACTTCAATCTTATATTTAAACATCCTTTTCTCTGTTACCAATTCTTTAATGAACTTAACATATCCTGGCATTTCAATTAATGCTTCCATGAGTGGAATATTTATTGACAGTGAACTGAATATAGAAAGAAACTTTTAAAACTTAACATCCTCCTGTTTCTTTTTCAACCCTTGTGGGAATGGAGGATTAACTTTGACACAAGATGTTTTCAGCCTCACATCTGGATTTGATGTTTTACAAAGAGTACTCTTGGCTTTCACTGCATTATCCCCATTTTTCTTTTGTGTATTAATCTATGGATTGCCAAGAACATCATCACCCACAACCTCAGCTTCATGCTTATCATCTTCAACTACAATCACATCTTCTTTTTCTTGCACCTCTTCCAAATCATAATTAATAACAAGTGATGGTTTAGTGCCTTGGACCACCAGTTCAATACGAGTAATTATATGTAAACACTGCTAATCATTCTCTTTTTGGTTGGCAACCATATCACTAAGTAGACCTCCTTTTAGACGTTGATTTAAATTAGCTAATATATTTCCCAAGTTAAGTCTCCAAATGTTTAATGGACATCAAATGAGACATCATAGTTTGACTTACCTGAGAAAAATTAGATTTCATTTCCTTTAGGTCCTTATATGAAGCCTTCACCTTGCTCAAGATTCACAAAATCATATCATCGATTCAAGGATTCTTTTGATTAACCACTGATTCAATAGAATTCACTCTATCATGTGGTGGAATATACCTATATCTTTTACAGTTCTACCAGCCCCCCACTTGAGGTTGATCAATCCATGCTTGATCTCTCCATTCGAAGTTGTTGTTCCAACCTTGATTCCCAGGTGGCCTTTGAAAATCTAACCGAGAACCCAACATTTGGTTTCCTATGTAATCACATTCTTCATTATAACCACCTTCATGTTGGGTACCTTCAAACAACACCTCACCCATAGTTCCCATATATTCACACTTTTGTGATTTCCTCCCATGACTTACTTGGTGAAAAGATCAAGTTGGGTCAACATCTTAGCTATGTTCTCATCCCTTTCTTGGTCTTCAATGAGCTGCTCCATAGTTGGGCCTCCCATGCAAATGGAACATGATATATCCTAGTCAAATCAATCACCTACTTGCTTAGCTTAAATTTTCTAGCTAGACGGAGACGAGGCCCGATGCTGAATCTTTCCATGTCCGATTATTAATAAAGTCTGTGTTGAGGGTGTAACTTTAGCCTGTATTTTAGCATCATAAATGTATAATATTTATATCCCAAGATGAATAATAAAAGGACCCAAGTACATCACAACTCACTTGGCCATTTGGGACCAATCTAAGTTATGGAAAAGAGAAAAATGGGCAGCCGTGGTCCATCAAATTAGAACCTAATGAGGCCCAAGTGAAAAGGGAAAAATGGTAAATTAATCACTTGATAAATTAAGTCTTAAAATGGAAAATAAAGTCAGTTAAAGAGTCCATTTAAAAGGGGCTTATAAGTAGCTCACTCAAGTCACTTAACATTGAAAATAAATCAGATTGTTTTTCCAAGTTATCTCTCACCTCTTTCTTGACTTTACAAGTAGCCACAAGAAACATTTAGGATTCTTGGAGAAGCCCTACAACTTGAAGGTAAAGTTAAGTACATATACTTGTGTGTTTAGTATGGTTCTTCATGAAAAACAAAAGAGTAGGCTGAATACTTGTGCTGAAATTCTGGACAACATGTGTTTTAAAGATTATTGTACACTTTTCTTGTTTATTAAGAGGCTTTTCTCCTCTTGGTTGGCTGGAAAGTAAAGTAAGACTTATGTTTTTAACAAGGTTTAGTTTGGAAGTGATATAACCAGTCTGCTTCAAACACTGGTATAGTCTGCAAAAATGACTTATTGTAGGATATCTTAATTGTACACTTAGGAGAAACTTATGGGCTGATGATCAGGGATTGTTGTTTCACGATCTCCACCTACTTTGGGATTATTTGTGAATTATTGTGAGACTGGTTTTATTTGTAAATATATTGGATACAGTTTGTTAAAATTGAAATAGGTTCGGGATTGTTGACGTCGAAATATAGCGAGAATAGGTAACATGATGCTGCCTATTTTTGTGTTGTGTAGAATTGTTATTTATTGTGATTTGTGGACTATTGTGGGATTGTTATTGCACTAAAAAAAGATGTACATGATATGTAGATGAGGATGCGTATTAAAAATACAATTAGAGGCAGAAAAGGTTGAAAATACTCTCGGGTTGATAATTGCACGCTTGCTGCCCCTGTGTTTTTCTTATAAGATTGGGCTGCTAGATGTGTTTATTAGCTGCTAGTACTAGTTTTATCACCTACTATATTGTCAATACATATTTGTTGGAAAGGAAGGTTATTTCAAAGTAATAGCGAGGTCGTACAATGAGATATATAAAGCTACTTAATTTCATATTATTTGGCAGGAAACATAGATCCTTCCTTGGCATATAAAGGCACTTACCAAATCCGACATAACTAATAACCATGTTTTCACTCTTGCTTATGTTCATATGCTCCTATATATAGTCATCTTGAAATCTACATACATACTTGGGTACCAAGATAAATGGATTCTTATTGCCAAATAAAGTTTATGAGTTGTTTTGTCTCCTACGCATTTCATTATTGGTGTAACCTACTCTTTTCATTATGGTATTGTTTGTATAGTTCTTTACATGTCAAATGCTATATCTATAGTCTTACAGCTCAAATATTATGACAACCAAAAGAATTATCTCAAAAGTAATTGAAGGATAAAGTAAAGTAAGTTGCTTATTGATAGGTGGTAGCCCTAGTGGTCGAAGAATCACCTAGCAGGGGCAGATCCCATTACGGTGAATAGCCTAGGGGTGAAAGGAAAATCCTAGCATAGGTTAATCCTGATATAGATTTTCCACTGATCAGCTGGTCATTTGTATTACATGATGTGCACAGATTGTACAGTAAAGGTAAAGTAACAAAAAGAACATAAGGTACATGATTCCATAGTGTTACTAAAGGTGGTCTCTTATCCTTACACCAGTGCATGATTTTATTTGAGTTGTTACTTCATATATAGTATTTCTTGCCTTACATATTCAGTCCCCCTTGGATTCGAGAAGAAGGAAATGAAGAACGAGAATGAAATGAAATAAAGCCTTTCTAGCTCTAGTTTCGGATGAACTTCTCCCAATTATGTCTGGTAACAGAATAGGGCGGCTTGCTCTGACCAAGACTCCACTTTTTGCTCCATTATCTCATACTGAAGTGCATTGTGGGGGACCTGCATTTCATGCTACATGTATAGGTGCTAGTAGCTCTCCCCAGTAGGAGTACAGAATATCCAACTGCTGATACTAAACTCTAGGTTGCTTCGGAGCTTTATGTGTTTAGAGTTATATTTTTGAATTGTATAGTTAGTCATGAGGCGAGGCCTGTCCCAACCCTTATCATATATTTTTCCTTATGTAGAAGCTTTGTATACTATGTAAATTAAAGTCTGGTTATGTCTTGTACTCTAGACAACATTGCTCCAATGACTTAGTCATATGCATTTCGTTTTGGCTTGTTATTACTGTCTACTTTTTTTAAAGAGTGTTAAATGTTGAAACACCTTATAATATGTATAGAAAGTTCATGGGTATGGGTTGGTTCTCTCGAACCTTATCGGCAATGGGTGCCAGTACGCCTAAATACGACTTTGAGGTGTGAGAAAAGTGATATTGTCACGCGTAAAGTCCTATTAAGACGGACTAACACCCATTGTCGATAAGGCTTGGGAGAGACAATATTAGCTATGCATCTTCCATGAACATTATAAGGGACTTCTATATTCAGCATGCATTTAAGAAGGTAAACAATAATAACAAGCCAAAAGGAAATGCATATGACTAAGTTGTTTGAGCCAAAATGTCTAAAGTTTGAGACATGACCACACTTTACATTATATTGTCTACAAAGCCTCTAGGTAAGGAAAAGTATCTGATAAGGGTCGGGATCGGCCCTGCCTCAACTAATTGTACAATACAAAAATATAAGCTCTCGAGACACACAAAGTGCTGAAGTAACTTGGAGTTTGGTAACAACAACTGGATATCCTATACTCCTACTGGGGAGATCTCCCATTGCCTGTACCTGTAACACGAAATACAGGTCTCACATAAGGGACGTTAGTACAAGATAATGTACTTAATATGTAAGGCAGGAAATAATGTATATGAAACAAGAACTCAAATAAAATCATGTGCTATTGTAAGGATAAGGGACCATCTTTAGTAACACTATGGAATCATATACTTTATGTTATTTTTATTACTTTACCTATCTTTACTATATAATCTGTGCATAACATGTAATACAAATGACTAGCTGATCTATGGAAAATCTATATTGGGATTGGCCCATGCTAGGATTTTCCTTTCACCCCTGAGCTACCCCCCTAATGGGATCGACCCCTGCTAGATGATTCTTCTATCCCTAGGGCTACCACCCATCAATAAGCAACTTTTACTTTACTTTATCTTTCAATTACTTTTAAGATGATTCTTTTGGTGGTCATAATATTTGACCTGTAAGACTATAGATATAGTATGTGACAAATAAATAATCATAAAAGATAATACTATAATGAAAGGAGTAGGTAACACAAGTAATGAAATACGTAGGAGATGAAACAACACATGAACTTAGTTTAGCAGAAAGAACTCATGTATTTTGGCATTCAAGTATGTATGCAAATTTGAAGATGACCATGTATGGAAGTACATAAATATGTGAAAGAGTGAGGACACAATTATTAGTCATGTCAAAGTTGGTATGTGCCTTTATATGCCAAGGAAGGATCTAGGTTTCATGCCAGTGTAATACGAAATCGAGTAGCCTTATATACCTATTACCTCAAAATAACTTTACTTTCCTACAAATATTTATCTTCAATATAGTAGGAGATAAAACTAGTGTTAGCAGACAATAGATACATCTTGGTAACCTAATCTCATAAAAGGTAACAACATATTGGTAGCAAGCGTGCAATTATCAACCCGAGTGTATTCTTTCAACCTTTCTTCCTCAAATCGTATTTTCTAATACACATTCTCATATACATATTATGTATAGCCTGTTTTAGTGCAATAACAATCTCACAATAGCCTATAAAGCACAATACATAACAGTTCTACACAACATACAAATAGGTAGCACAACATTACATCTATTTGCTATATTTTGACGTCGACAATCCCGAACCTGTTTTAACATTAACCAAACTATACCGAATATTTTTACATATAAAACCAGTCTTACAATAGTGCACAAATAGTACCAAAGTTGGTGGAAGTAATGAAACAACAATCCTTGATCATCACCCCACAAGTTTCTTCTACGAATACAATTAAGATATCCTGCAAGAAGTCATTTTTACAGACTATAATAGTGGTGGAGCAGCCTGGTTCCATCAATACCAAATTAAAACTGGTTAAAACATAAGCCTTATTTCAAAATCTAGCCAACCAAGAAGAGAAAAACCTCTTAATAAATACGAAAATTGTAGAACAATCCTTAGAACACATGTTGTCCAATATTCAAGCACAAGTAAGATTAGCTTATTTCTCTTGTTTATCATAAACAAACCATATTATGTACAAAAGTATCTTTGCTTACCTTTAACCTCATGGCTTAGGTCTGCTTTAGGAACCCTTATGAGGTTGTAAGGGCTACTTTGTATAAGTTGAAAGAGACCACAATGTAATATACAAATGCAGATTTTCCGTCCAAGTTGAAATAGCTCTAGGGAGCTGCTCTTAAGCCCTTTTAAAGGGACAAGTTTGGATTAATCTTTCTTGGGTTTATTACCATATCTTCATAAGCTGCTGATGTAATATCTTGGTCCTTTCATTTGGGCCTAAATGGGTTTCAATTGGTGGGCCTTGGCTGCCCATTTTTTCTTTTTTCCCTTCACTTAGTTTGGGCCCAAATTGTCAAATGGGTCATGGATATACTTGGGCCCTTTTTATTATTCACCTTCGGCTATAAATATTGTCCATTTATGATGCTAAAACATGGGCTTAAGTTACACTCTTAACACGAACTTTATTCATTATTGAACTTAGACATATTCGGTGTTTGGTCTCATCTCCATCTAGCTAGCAAATTTAAGCTAAGCAAGTAGGTGACTCACCTGCTAGCTTCCTAATTCCTATAAGCACCTCACTTGTTTCACATTATTTAAGGTCATGATCTCTTCAGTTCAACTTAAAACTTGTATACACTTGATCGTCTTAAGCGTTAGACATACATATCATCTTCTAAATTGATATTCAAACAATTTTAAGAAGTGGCGCTAATTTGAACAAGCCATATCATGTTTCATTTGTATAGAACTAATACATGTAAGATATGGGGTGTTACATTCTTCCCACTTAGAAACATTCGTCCTTGAATTTAGCAAAGTTAGATAGCTTAAACATGTTCAAACCAGTAATTAAACAAACTTTTGACAACACAACAAGAACTCGAACACACGTACCTACTAATACACCAACTCTGCATGTTGTACATCCTTTTCAACTTCAAATAAGTAAGGGTATTTTGATTTCATTGCATCCTCAGCCTCCCATGTTTTCTCTTCTGCTTGCTAGTTCCTCCAAAGTAATTTTACTGAAGATATTTCTTTATTTCATAGCTTCTTAACTTGATGATCTAGAATAGCTATAGGTATCTCTTCATAGGTGAGATCTTCTATAACCTGCACCTCTTCAATAGGAGTGATATAGGATGGGTCACCTATGTATTTTCAAAGCATTGAGACATAAAAAACTGGATGAACCATTGAAAGCTCTTGGTTAGCTCTAATTCATACACAACCTACCCAAACTTCTTAATAATTTTATATGGACCTATGAAACATGGGCTCAGTTTTCCCTTTTGACTACATCTCATAACCCCTTTCATTGGACACACTATTTAAAATACCCGATCCCCTACTGAGAATTTTAGTTCTCTCCTCCTATCATCTGTATATAGTTTGTGATGACTTTGGGCTATTTCTAGGTGCTGTTATATTATCCTAACTTTTTCTATGGCATGCTGTACTAAATCTGGCCCAAGCAAGGTAGTTTCACCTACTTCAAACCATCCAATTGGCGACCTACATTTCCTTCCATATAAAGCTTCCAAAGGTGCCATCTTGATACTTGAGTGATAGGTATTATTATAGGCAAATTCAATAAGTGGCACGTGGTCAACTCGACTATATTTAAAGTCTAATGCCTAAGCTCACAACATATCTTCATGTGTTTGAATAGTGCATTCTGCTTGATCGTCTGTCTAAGGGTGGAAAGCTGTATTCAAGTTCACTTGTGTCCCTAAACTCCTTTGGAAGGAATTCCAAAACTTTGTAGTGAATTGAGCTCCTTGATTAGATATAATGGAGATTAGGACTCATGTAGCCTAACTATCTCTTTGAGGTATAATTTTGCATACTCTTCAGTTGTATTATCACTCTTAACCAGCAAGAAGTGTGCTGACTTTGTGAGTCTATCAACTATTACCCATATAGAGTCAAACTTCTAAAATGAGCGAGGTAATCCAGTAACAAAATCCATATTGAACATATCCCACATCCATGTTGGAAGCTCTATACACTACATACGTCCTCCCGACTTTAGGTGCTATACCTTGACTTATTGGCAATTCAGATTTTGAGCCACAAATTTTGCAAGGTCCTTTTTCATAGCTTCCCACCAAAACATTCCCTTCAGATCATGGTACATCTTAGTTGATCCTGGATGAATAAAATACCTTGAATTATGTGCTTCTTCCATTATCCTCCTTAGTCCATTTATATTGGGTACACATAGTCTATCTTGGCAATAAAGTATTCCATTTTGTGCAAGTTCAAAGCCTTTCAACATACCCTGACTCACCTTTTCCATAAGCCATTGTAGAACCGGATCCTCAAACTATTTTTCTTTCACCTCTATTACCAATGAAGACTCTGCAACATTATGCACAACAACCCCTTCCTTTAGGGTATCAAGAAGATGAACTCCCAAATTAGCTAGTTGATGTAGATGTTTATCCATTCCTTGGTTTACCACGATCTTATCATTACTGCTCATGTTGCCTTACATCTTTGATCATTGGCTACCACATTTTCTTTCCTTAGATAGTATAGTATATCAATGTCATAATCCTTTATTAACTTTAGCCATCTTCGCTACCTTAAATTTAGGTCTTTCTGCTTGAGGATGTATTGCAAGCTCTTATGATCAATATGTATGTCAACGTGTACCCCATATAGATAGTGTCGCCATATTTTCAAAGAAAAAACAACTGCTGCTACCTCAAGATCATGTGTTGGATAGTTTTTCTCATGCGATCATAGTTGTCTAGAGGCTTATGCAATTACCCTACCATGCTGAGTCAGTACACACCCTAAGCCAACTCCTAAAGCATTGGAATACATAACATACCCCTCGGTGCCTTCTAAAAGTACTAGCACAGAAGTTAGCTTATTTTTCAACTCTTGGAAGCTCCTGTCATATGCATCATTCCATTGGAACTTAGTTGCCTCATGTGTCAACTTTTTTAGAGTTGCAGAAATAGAAGAAAAAACCTCAACAAACCTCCTGTAATAACCTACCAACCCTAGGAAGCTTCGAACTTCTGTGGGTGTTGGTGGCCTTGGCCAATCATTCACAACCTCTATCTTTTGTGAATCAACCCTTATTCCTTCATCGGATACAATATCACCCAAGAATACCATTGATTTTAACCAAAATTCACATTTAGAAAACTTAGCATACAACTACCGATCACGAAGAACTTCTAAAACCTGTCGCAAGTGATTTGCGTGATCCTTTTCTGATCTTAAATATACCAAAATATCATCTGTAAATACTATCACGAACATATCCAATAATGGCTTGAATACCCTATTCATCAGATCCATAAAAACTGCTGGTGTATTCATTAGCACAAAAGACATAACAAGGAATTCAAAGTGACCGACCATAGCATGTTCAGAAAGTTGTCTTAGGTATATCTTTCTCCTTCACCCTTACTTGGTGATAACCTGATCTCAGATCAATCTTTGAAAAGCATGTAGCACCTTGTAACTGATAAAATAAATCATCAATCATTGGGAAGGGGGTATTTTTTCTTAATTGTCACCCTATTCAATTGTTGATAGTCAATACACATTCTCAAAGTACCATCCTTTGACGTACAAATAACACTGTTGCACCCCATGGGACATACTAGGTCTTATAAAAGCACTCTCCAATAAGTCTTTTAGACACTCCTTTAATTCACGTAATTTTGCCGGGGCCATTCTATATGGAGGGATGGGAATAGGTTGAGTGCCTGGAAGTATATCAATACCAAAATCTACTTCTCGTTCTAGAGGTAAAACTGGAAGATCTTTAGGAAACACATCAACAAATTCATTCACTACTGGAACTGATAGAAGAGTTGGCGATTTTGCCTCCATATCCCTTACTCTAACTAAATGACATATATAACCCTTAGATATCATCTTTCTTGTCTTAAAATAAGAGATAAACTTACCTTTTGGTGCCCTAATGTTGCCTTCCCATTCTAGAACTACCTCATTTGGAAAGTGGAAGTACATTCTCTTAGTTCGGCAATCCATGGTGGCATAGCAAGAAGCCAACCAATCCATGCCCATTATAACATCGAATTCCACCATTTCTAGCTCAATGAGGTCAACCAATGTGTCATGATCAAAAAAGTTACTACAAAGTCATAATAAATTCTTCTAACCATAATAGATTCACCAGTTAGTGTAGAGACTTCAAATGGTTTATTCAATAATTTAGGTATTCTCTTAAGCTTCCAAGAAACAAGTGTTGTGATGTATGATAGTGTAGAACCAGGGTATTTTAATGCATATACATTATATGAAAAGATGGACAGTGTACCTGTTACCACATCGGGTGAAACTTCAAGATTTTGCTAACTCCCTAGAGCATAAGTGCGATCTGGACTCCTCTAGAGCTAGCTGCCCCTCTAACACCTCTACCATGACCTGTAGGTGCTTGCTGACCCCTACCTAATAGGGGAACTGGTAATGATGACACAATAATTGACCAAGTAAATTATGCTACATCACCCTTACGTCTCCTTGGGCAATCTCTAATCATATTCCCTAGTGTACGACACCAATAACAAGTATCTGTCCCAACATGATATATGCCTAAATGAATTCTTCCACACTATTTACAAGGCTGCTTAGGAATTATTTGCTTGTTTGCAGAATATCCTATTGTCTGTGTACTTTGTCCCTCACCTCGTTGACCAAACTGATTACTTCTAGACCCTTGAAGTTATGGTGGAGCACTGGCTGCAGAGTAGGAGGATGATGGCCTAGGTAGTCTATTAGAAATCCGAGGCCTAAGCTCACCTTAGGACGACATAAACTACCCCACAGATTTGGCCCTCTTAGACTGCCCCCTCTCTAGCTCTTGTGTCTTTCTCCTTTGCCTCTAATTCTCCAGTTTCGGTGGAAAAGCTTTCATCCTTACTATATCCATGTCTTTATTCAAGGAAGCAATAATACAATCTCTAACAAGATACATATCCAATTTATCCACATATCGATGAACTCTATCTGCCATAGTAGTAACTATATTAGGAGCATACTTGGCTAGGGAATTAAATTGGAGGCTGTACTCCCTCTCACTCATATTACCTTGGTGAAGATTCAAGAACTGATCTACATGTGCCTTATGGACTTCTAAAGGCATGTAATCGTCAACAAATGCCTCTTTGAACTCTTTCTAAGTAGTTGGAGGTGCACTTATATCTTTAGATTGCTTCCAAGATTCATACCACAATATAGCCACACCCTTCAATCTATATGCTGCTAGCTCAACAACATCTATACTACCCATATGCATAACACATAAAGTGTGTTGGATCTGATCAATAAAGTCTTGGGGATCTTCATTACGATTTGATCGAGTGAGGATGGAGGTTCCAAATTAAGGAAGTCATGTATCCTCGTGCTAGCTACCCTATTTGCCCCACCTGTACCTATAGCTGGGCCTTCCTATCTTAAATATTGGCTAGTGACTATACGAGTCAATAGTTGGACTGCATTTCTCAGATCCTACACGATAGCATCGATAGGTGGTTCTGGGGAAATTTCACTACTTCCTGGTTCACTAGGAGCTGGAGGAGTTGGAGATATCTACGAAAGAGATTCATCTTGAGCCTCATTTCATGTCTCACCCGACTGGGTATACCAACACCAACTACTACCTCTATTTACTTACCTTTGCTTTGTTTTTCCTGGTTTCTGGCATACTTGCTATATAAAACAATTTTGACGTTAGAAACAATCCACCTATTACACTTGGGTTTATGGCATGGTCTAAAGAATGCAAAGAAAGTAAAAACTCCTAAATGCCACATAGCCTAATGCTTATAAATGTGGTGCATAACACATTGATAAACAAGAATATACATAGACACGACTTTGTAGACTCCCTAGGATAACCCACTTTGGTACCACTTTTGTCACACCCAAAGTCCCATTAAGGCGGACTGACATCGGTTGTCGATAATGTTTGGGAGAACTAAAATATAGCATCAATTTTCTATGAACATTATAAGGAGTTTCAATATTCAGCATGCATTCAAGAAGGTAGACAGTAGTAAGAAGCCAAAAGGAAATGCATATGACTAGGACGTTGGAGCCAATGTGTCTAAAGTACGACACATGACCATACTTTAATTTACATTGTCTACAAAGCTTCTAGATTAAGAAAAGTATCTGATAAGGTAGGGATAGGCCTCGCCTCGACTAATTATATAATACAAAAGTATAATTTTTAGACACATACGAAGCCCGAAAGCAACTTGGAGCTCGGTAATAGCAGCTGGATATCTTGTACTCGTACTGGGGAGATCTACTAGATCATGTACCTGCAACATGAAATGCAGGTCCCCCGTAAGGGACGTCAATATGAGATAATATATTGAATATGTAAGACATGAAATACTATATATGAAGTAAGAACTCATATGAAATCATGCACTGGTGTAAGGATAAAAGGCCACCTTTAGTAACTCTGTGGAGTCATGTATATTATGTCTTTGTTATTACTTCTTCTTTCTTTATTGCATAATCTATGTACAATATGTAATACAAATAACCAGCTGATCAATGGCAAATCTATATCGGCATCGACCCATGCTAGGCTTCTCCTTTTACCCCTAAGCTAGCCCCCCTTAATGGATCGACCCCGGCTATGTGATTCTTCCACCCCTAGGGCTACCACCCATCAATAAGCAATTTACTTTACTTTATCTTTCAATTACTTTTGATGTGAATCTTTTGGTCTCATAATATTTGAGTTATAGGACATAAATATAGCATGTGACATGTAAATAATCGGAAAAGACAATACCATAAGGAAAGGTAGGTAACACAAAAAATGAAATGCTTAGGAGATGAAACAACACATGACTTAGTTTAGTAGAAAGAACTCATGTATCTTGGTATTCAAGTATGTACACAGATATGAAGATGACCATGTATGGGAGCATATAAATATGTGAAAGAGTAAGGAAACAGTTATTAGTCATGTCGGAGTTGGGAAGTGCCTTTATGTGCCAAGGAAGGATCTAGATTTCATGCCAATGTAATACAAAATCGAGTAGTTTTACATACCTCATTGTACACGACCTCGCTATTACCTCAAAATAACCTTCCTTTACTCCAAATATTTAATACAACACCATAGGTGATGAAACTAGTGTTATTAGCCAATAGATACATCTTGCCAGCCTAGTCTTATGAAAGGAAACAACACACTGGCTGCAAGCGTGCAATTATCAACCCGAGCGTATTCTTTCAACCTTTCCGCCTCAAATAGTATTTTATAATACACATTCTCATATGCATATCATGTGTAGCCTGATTTAGTCCCATAACAATCTCACAATAGCCCATAAAGTATAATACATAACAATTCTACACAACAAACAAATAGTTAGCACACATCACTTTGCTATATTTCGACGTCGACAATCCCGAACCTGTTTCAACTTTAACCAAACTATATCCAATATTTTTACACATAAAACTAGTCTTAGAATAGTGTACAAATAGTCAAAAAGTAGGCAGAAGTTGTGAAATAACAATTCTTGATCATCAGCCCACAAGTTTCTTCTAGGAATACAATTAATATATCAAACAAAAAGTCCTTTTTGCCGACTGTAATAGTGGTAGAGCAGCCTGACTACATCACTACCAGACTAAATCTTATTAAAACCATAAGTCTTACTTCATAATCTAGCTAACCAAAGAGAGAAAAGCCTCTTAATAAACAAGAAAAGTGAACAACAATACTTAGAACACATGCTGTCAAAAATTCCAGCACAAATAAGATTAACTTATTTCTCTTGTTTATCATAACTAAACAATACTAAGTACACAAGTATCATTGCTTACCTTTAACCTCAAGTCTTAGGTATGCTTTAGGAACTCTTGTGAGGTTGTAAGGGCTTCTTTGTATAAGCTGAAAGAGACCACAAAGTAACCTAGAAATGCAGATTTTTTGTCCAAGTTGAAATGACTTTAAGGAGCTGCTTTTAATTCCTTTTAAAGGGACAAGTTTTGCAGACTCTTTCTTGAGTTTTTGACAACATCTTAACAATCTGGTGATGCAGCAGCTTGGCCTTTTCATTTCGGCCTAAATGGGTTTCAATTGGTGGGCCTTGGCTGCTTATTTTCCTCTTTTCCCTCACTTAGTTTGGACCCAAATTGTCAAGTGGGTCGTGGATGTAATTGGGTCCTTTCTATTATTCATCTTGGGCTATAAATATTGTCCATTTACGATGCTGAAATATGATTATAGTTACACTCTTAACACGAACCTTATTCATTATGGACAGATTCGGAGTCGGGCCTCGTCTCCGTCTAGATAGGAAATTTAAGCTAAGCATGTTGCTGACTCACCTGCTAGCTTCCTAAGTTCTATAAACACCTCACTTCTTTCACTTTGTTTGAGGCTGTGATCTCCTCGATTCAGCTTAAAACTTGTATACACTCAACCCTCTTAAGCGTTAGACATACATATCATCTTCTAATTTGAGATTCAAGCACTTTTAAGAATTCAAGCCATATCATGCTTCATTTGCATAGAACTAGTACATGTAAGATGTGAGGTGTTACATCTGTGGCTTGAAGGTAC
>JAOTQR010000086.1:15883849-15901696 GCA_025774065.1 Solanum ossicruentum | reverse complement strand
AATGAAATTAAGAACAAGAAATTCAAGATCTTTAATTAAAATCACATATTATGAATTAAAAACACAAAATACTGTTTCCATGTGCTTCTCAATGTATCTCACTTCTCTCCTAGGTTGCTTACTTATTTCCAACAAAAAATAATTTAAAAATCCTATTTATAGTATTTAAAATACAAAATCAAATCATAATAGGAAAACTGTATTCGACAAGCACTACGAGCATCTCTAAGGCTGTTCTAAGTTGTACGACCTGTAATCGGGGCTTCATGGACTTTATCTTTAATTTTGGGTTCACCTTCTAGGAGAACTTTCTACAGGTTGTATTTAAGCTTACCTGTGACTCATGCTTCATTCTATGGCTCGTCTGATAGTTCATAGATTCAACTTCTAAAAATCACCCCTTCAGTGGAATTTTCTACGAAACCAACTCTACAACTCGTGGAAACTTTAGTAGCATGCAAAGGGTGTCATAGAATAGCAAAAACTTCAAAACATCTATATGTTTAGCTCAAAATCATACTAAATATTGTAAACTCGAATAAAATACATAAAAATACATCAAACATACAAACATTGCTTTGAGAACAAAAAAAATCCAAGTTTTAAGTATCAAAAGTGGTGTATTTTGATTGCAGATTAAGAGTCGCGGTCTCTGGCGGTCGGGGTAGGCATTTGAGGAGCTAGATATATCTCTCTATTGGCTTGATTAGCCAATACTTTGTGCCAATATGTGAAAGTGACTCTAAACTCCGCATGAGACTCTCCATTATTTTGTTGGAGTGGAGGGACTTGTTGTTCCATAGTGCCTCATTGATGGGATGTTCTTAGGATGAAATGATCTAGAAAGAAAAAAAAAACCCATTGTTAGTTAGCATATGTACTTACTCTACTCTAAGGAATGGCATTAAATTAGAAAGAATGGAAGACATTCCTACACCATCTCATAGCCTCAAGTTCAAGATAGTGGTGCACTTCGCAATCTTGAATAAGACTATATGCTATAGGGTATGCATGCACATCTAAAGAATATTTTAAAACCTCGTGCTCTCTTACCAAGTTTGTAACAACCCGACCTAGGGGCCTAGTGGCAAATGAGGTACTTGAAGGAACCTCACCCAAGCCATCTAAGCATCTCAAGCATTCATAGGCATTAAATCGAACATATTACGGAAAAAAAACATAGCGGAAAGGGGCTATACACCATCTTATGCAATGAAGAAACTTTAAAAAGCAGAGAAATTAGAAAATATATTTTGTCCATAAGCATACTACTAATACATAATAAACAAAATTGATAAAGTTGGTTTCCATCAAAACAAAAAAAACACCATAATAGAAAAGATAGAAAGTAAAAGCCCCAGAAAGACCATAAATATATTTTTTGGAACAAAAGTCTAGGATGCAGTGGAAAATAGGTAGAGTTCCAAACTAAGGGCTCACCATGTCTTGGTAGAGGAGCACCGGTACCCACATGGTTAAAGCATGCAGGCAAGTATGTAATAGTATCTTTGAATGTACTAAGTATGTGAGATGCTGATGTCGCCTAAGTTACACCTCCTTTTAGAGGATAAAGTGGTCATTTTTAAGATATAGAACCTAACCAATGTTATGATCAATACCATAGGCAATATGTAGACTCAAGAGAATTTGATGACTGCAATTCGAGTAGTTAACTGACTTACTTTCCCAAAAAGGGGAGTTTACTAAAATCAGCGGAAAATAAAGCACAACTAAACTAACACAAGCGAGAAATCAATACGCACAGAAACAAGGGTTTTGTGTTCCCTATGATTCCTCAATTCAGCATTACTGGATAACCTAATTCTTCTCTTGTATGTAACCTGTCGGACGGTAAGTTAAGTTCACCAAGCCCCTTGGTCAAAGATCAGAGTTGAATTTCACTATGTGATTTGGACCTATCTCCATAGTGTGTATTACTAACCCTTAGCTATTAGTCCCAATACAACCTCCCCTTGGTCTGATATGGTTGATTAGATGAGAACACCTCAATCGAATCCTTTTAGTTAATCTCTTTTTCTATTCATTACTACCTTAGTCTAGTCAGTAACACTAGGTGGGTTCTAATGTTGTCCACCATAATAAAACATGTAAAATAAAGAGAGTTAATTAATACATGCATGCACACTGTCCAAGAATTATGAATTATCCAGTCTTATCTTGATAGTTCTTCATGGTTCCCGCAACTCTAGATATGGATTTAGCTACTCATACTATGTGTAGATGCAATAATTATGATTTGGAACAACATAATTGAACACCTACATAAGAGAATTAAGAAACAAATAATCCAACTTCAATAAGAATCACAAGCTTAAAAATGAAATTCAAATACAAGTGTTCTCAAAGACTTTCCAATGTAACCTTACTACTTTCTCTCTCTAATTACTAAGTTCTTTGAACAATATGTTGAAGCTTATGAAAAATAACCTAAAATCCTATTTATAATAAGTAATGTATATGTCCTAAACAAAATAGGATAACTGGTTGGCACACTATATGAAAGAGACTTATGGGCCACATTGCATTCCACGACCTATAGTCGGTATCTCATAAAATACTGTTGGAAAAATGGACTTCAACTTTACGACACCTCACTGCGACTCGTAAAGTGGCTTATGACCCCATAAAGGTGTTTCATTTAATGAATCTTTAGAAATTCCCAATCTCTGATCCTCATGGAACGAAACATACTCTATGACTAGTAAATTATTTTATGACCCATCTACATGTTCGTAAAACCAACTTCAGATAATCAACCCTCAATAGAATTATTAATGAAACCACTTGACAACCTGAAAGCTAGAAAACAAAACATAAAAACATATATAACCAACTAACATCACATTGAGAACACACAGAATTTCAAGTTTTAAGAATCAAAAGTGTTGTATTTTCATAGCACATCAGCACCCATAACATAAAACTGATGTTTGTCCTCAAGTGACAGACTCAATCAATATAGATAATAAAGTAACATATAGACCTTAACCCAATGACATTCATCATATCAATTCCAAACTGAGATACCCACACAACCTTTTAAAAATAATAATCAGATAGCCATCTAACAAACAAATACAAGCTAGTGCATGTTACAATCCAACTATGACAAGTGAGGTACTATCAACAATCCACAATCACTGAACAAGTCTAATGCTAATAATGCAGTGCAAGTGCCCTTATAGAAAGAAGTCCCATATCTGATCCTCTATGATGTTTTCATTATTTTACTTGGGACTATGCAAAATCACTCATGCTCACAAAAGATATTCATGTATCATGCCCAGTACGATAGGCGTCCGCCTATACTCATAACTAAGACTTTCAACCACTTGGACTAGGATTACTTTAGGAGTTCCTGGCTTGTAACATAGGCTCATGGGGCTTTGATATGGTATTTTGGGAATATAGTGAGTAAAGGCCTCCTCTACACTGAGTCTTTCTACACTTTTGCCCTACCAACTTTGTTATTTTCATCTCATTCTCCCTTCCTCCTATTTCAAGATTTTTTTAGTGATTTCGTTTAAATTTCATCCTTTTACCTTGCTTTTACAGTTCATTTTTCTTTTTAACTCACAACTACGGCATCACTTATTTTTTTTGCACCCAGTACATGATTTTCCCTTTTTCTCTTTATCACCTGTATTGAGGTGCACGATAACCATCCTCAGATGCAAGGCCACTTTTGGTAGCCACCCTCAACATAGGCTTTTTGCCTCAGTCAAGGTACACAATCTTCAAGGAAGGACTAGGGCTAATTTTAGGATTTTATAACTAACAAGGCTAGGTTACACATGTGTTTTTAAAGAATTGGTATATGTTAGGATCAAACATTAGGAACAAGGGATATATTGCAATTTTTGTTGGTCATTTAGGCTAAGTGGCTATTAAGAACAAAGGATTATCCTTTCCTAAACTAGTTAATCTATAGTCCAACTTAAAGTAATAGGGTAAGTTCTGAACTAGCATAAAACATATGAATTCTGCAAATTATGCTCACACTCATATGGGACTAACTATATTATTAACAAAAGACTTCTTAGATCATGCTTTTTATCTCAAATTTTCCTCACTTATCAAAACAATATTGTCAACACACCTAAACGTACATGGTTGCTATTTAACTACTAATCAAAATTTTTGGTAGGTACCATTTTCAAACAAACCACAAAAATATGTTATAAGTCACAAGTATTAGTACAATATGCTACAAATATTAGCTAAACAATCTAAACATGCTGATTCAAAAGAAAGTAAATGTCCTCAGGGAAAAAGAACATAGGAAAGAATACCTCGGGATCAAATTTTTGGGTATTTTTAGACCCAAGCTACTCAGACTTCACTGAGGCCTATAACTACCCTCACATGATCGAAAAAGAGGTGCATTGTCCCCAATGCACACACTCAAAACAAAATAAAACATAAAGGGGTAAAAAAATATACCTAGGTTCCTAAGTGGAAGTGTGTGGCCGAGTCTAGCCATCCTCCTCCGATGGGGTAGTCTGCTCAGCAGTAGTACTTTGTCCGAAGAGGCCAGTAACCCTCGTGCTCTCACGCTCTCAAGCCTTTAGTCTCTCCTCCTCCTATCTTAATCTCATCAAGTTAAGCTCAAGCTCCTCCTACTCTTTAAGCCTTGCACATAACTGTATATCATCTAGATCATCATGTTAGGTGCAGGGTCACTTCCCATGGTAAGATAGAATGGGCTCATCAGGAGCAAAAAGATCAACCACTCGCACCTAAGGCGTAGCCGTTGGTAGTGCAACTAAAGCTGCTGGATCTCTGTCTGAAGGGTCTTAACATCTGATGGTTGGGACGTGTGCAGGCTCTACTCGAAATAACTTAAAAATGCCCAAAAATGTACCTCAAAAATGCCCATAATTGTAATTTCTATATATCCCAAAATTCATGCATGATATCAAAAATCCGACTTCATGTTCGTGATCAGGGGAAACAATTTAGTGGGAAATGGGTATAACTCCAATTTTAGAGGAACCGTAGTTAAAAATGATTTTTCAAAAAATTTGATTGCCAATGGCGATCCGCGCCCCGGCCGCGACGCGCAAAGGTCGTGGATCAATGTTAATTATTCCCTAAAATTATTTTTAAGCCAAACGGCCTTGGGGTCTTTTCCCTATACCCACTTATGCCTAAAAATACATATACTTATCCATTCAAACCTCTAAATCACTTAAGAGTTCTCAAAATCCTCCGTAACAGCTTTCCAAATATTTCATCCAAATTTGAGTGTCTCAAGCATAATTTCGGATCTAAAGAATTCCCTTAAAGCTTCAAGTCTCCTTCACATCTACATAAAGAAACTCAAGTTTATAGTATGTGGGTTTCAACCATTGGGTCCTTTCACCCATGGTCCCAACTTTCCTTTTTATGAAAATTACATATTTTCATGTCGACTATGGGTATCTCTTTCCATGAATTTGATTATAAACTATGTTGAAATTTCATAAAATGTTGATTTTTTATGCATGATTTGAGTTATCTATCTATGATCTACGATGAGACTTGATGATGGATTTCAAGATGTCTTATATGAGGGTTTTACTATGTGTTGGTAGGTAGATTTACATTGAGTTTTCTCATATTACTTCACTCTGGAATTGCATGATTTTGAACTAGCATTACAAACTTGCCTAGTGCTCGAGAAAATATCTTGATAAGGATGCTTAAGTAATTTATGATCTATTACATGGTTTATGAGCCTTATGAAGTGTCTACTACTGTTGGTGAGCCCATTGTTGCTGAAAGAGTCTATAGAAATTTTACCGTGTTCAATTTGCATAAATTCTTGCCTTGTGATTTTATTGAATTAGATATGGTGGATGTTGATATCATTCTTGGGATGGATTGGTTGCATGCATATTATGCTTCTACTGATTGTAGATCCCATAGAGTGAAATTCCAATTCCCTAATGAGCCCGTCCTAGAGTGGCAAAGTCATGATGTGGTGTTCGCAGTAGATTCATTTCTTATCTTAAAGCCCAAAACTTTATTTCTTATGGTTATCTCTATCATCTTATGAGGGTTAGGGATGTTGAGTCTGAAGTCCCTCCCATAGAGTTGTTTCTAGCGTTCAATGAGTTTCTTTATGTTTTTCCTAATAAGCTTCCTGGTGTTCTTCCCAAAAGGGAAATAGAATTTGGTATAGGCCTTCTTCCCGACACTCAACCCATTTCTATTCCCCCTTCCTGTATGCCCTAGCGGAGTTGAAGGAGTTAAAGGAGAAATTGAGGGATTTGTTGGAGAAGGGTTTTATAAGAACTAATAAGTCACCTTTGGGTGCATAGGTGTTGTTTGCGAACAAATAGAATGGTTCTCTTAGAATGTGCATTGATCTCCGGCAACTTAATAGAGTACCCATAAAAAACAAGTACCCTCTACCAAGGATTGATGACCTTTTTTAGAAACTTAACGGGGCTAGTCACTTCTCTAAGATTGATCTTTGGTCTGGTTATCACCAAGTGAAACTGAGGGAGTGTGACATTCTCAAGATGGCTTTCTGGAATAGGTATGGGCACTTTGAGTTTGTGGTTATGTCTAACGGGTTGACTAATACACTAACTATATTCATGGATCTTATGAATAGGGTCTTCAAACCATGCCTTGAATTGTTTGTTGTAGTTTTTATTTATGACATCTTGATTTATTCCCATAGTGAGGAAGAGCATGTGAATCAGTTGAGGATGTTATTGCAAATCTTGAGGAAGGAGAAGTTGTATACTAAATATGAGAAATGTGAATTTTGGTTCAAAGAGTTTTCTTTCCTAGGGCATATGGTGTCGGGTGATGGTATCAAGGTGGATCCTAAGAAGATGAAGGTGATTGAAAATTGGCCTAGACCTTTGATTCCATCAGACATTAGGAGTTTCTTAGGTTTAACGGGTTATTACCGGAGGTTTGTGAATGGTTTCTCTTTTGTTGCTTCTCTAATGACTAGGTTGACCCAAAAGAAGGTGTAATGTATGTAGACCAATAAATGTGAGAAGAATTTCCAAATTTTGAATGATAAGCTTGTCTTCACTCCTATCTCGTCTCTATTGGAAGGGTTGGAAGTGTTTGTTGTATATTTTGATGCCTCAAGAATTGGGTTTGGGACTATTATGATGCAAAACAGTAAGGTGACAACATATGTCTCTAGACAACTTAAGGTGCATGAGAAGAATTATCCCACCTACGATCTTGAATTGGTGGTCGTGGAATTTGCTTCGAAAATTTGATGTCACTACTTGTATAGGGTTCATGCTGGTGTGTTTACCGATCATAAGAGTCTCCAATATGTGTTCACCCAAAAAGATCTTAACTTGAGACAAAGAAGATGGTTAGAGCTTTTTAAAGATTATGCTATGAGTGTGTATTATCACCCCGACAAAGCTAATGTTGCAGTCGATGCTCTAAGTAGGATGTCTATGGGCAATATAGATCATGTTGATGATAGTGGCAAAGAGGTGGCTAAAGAGGTCCATCAGTTGGTTAGGTTAGGGGTTAGGTTGGAGGAAGTTGATAATGGTGGTGTAGTGGTTGTTTATGGTTCTAAGTCTTTCTTGATTGAGAAGTTAAAGGAAAAACAATATCTTGACCCCACCTTGCTAGAGTTGAAGGCCCTGGTGAGAGATGGATGGTAAAGTGGAGGTTTTCTCCCAAGGGGGAGATGGTGCCCTTAGGTACCAAGTTAGATTGTGTGTGCCAAATGTGGGTGCTTTGAGAGAATTGGTCTTGAAGAAGGCTTGTAGTTCATACTATTCTATTCACCCCAATTCCACAAAGACGTATAAAGATTTGAGGGAAGCGCATTAGTGGAGTTGTATGAAGACAGACATTGCTAAGTTTATAATCGGATATCACAATTGCCACCAAGTAAAGGCCGGGTGGCCTACCCCAAGATATAGAGATTCTTCCTTTGAATTGAGAGGAAATCAACATGGATTTTGTGGTTGGTTTGTCTAAGACTACAAAGCATTTTGAGTCTATTTGGGTTGCTGTGGATAGAATGACAAAGTCGGCTCAATTCCTACCGGACAAAACTACTTATGGTGCTAGAGATTATGCCAAATTGTATATTCTTGAGTTGGTTAGATTGCATGGGGTGGCTTTGTCTATTATTTCAGATCGTGGTGTTCAATTCACTTCTCACTTTTGGAGGTCTTTCCAAAGAGGTTTAGGTGCCAAGGTTAAGCTTAGCATGGTCTTTCACCCTCAAATGGATGGTCAAGCCGAGAGGATTATTCAAACCCTTGAGGATATGCTTAGAGGTTGTGTTTTGTTGTTTAATGGTAGTTTGGATGAATATCTTCTACTGATTAAATTTTCTTAAAATAATAGCTATCACTCAAGCATTGGAATGACTCCTTTTGAAGCTCTTTATGGTAGGAGTTGTAGGTCCCCGATTGGATGGTTTGAGGTGTGGGAGATGGCTTTGCTAGGTCCAGATTTGGTCATGGAAGGCTTGGAGAAGGTGAGGTTTGTTAGGGAGAGACTGAAAACAGCCCAACGTATCGAAAATGTCCTATTCCAATGTTAGGAGAAGAGATCTTGAGTTTATGGTAGGTGACTGGGTTTACTTTGAAGGATTTAGTCCGATTTCGCAAGAAGGGTAAATAGAGCACAAGGTTCATGGGTCCTCATAGAGTGTTGAAGAGGACTGGTAAGGTGGCCTGTGAATTCAAGTTGCCCATTGATATGAATATGGTTTATCCGATTTTCCATGTATCTATGTTAGGAAAGTGTGTGGGTAACCAACTGCTATTGTACCTTTTGATGCTATGTCTGTGGTAGAAGATAATTTGACTTATGAGGAGGTTCTAGTAGAAATTTTGGATAGACGAGTGAAGAGGTTGAGAAACAAGGATGTAACTTCCATCAAGGTTCTTTGGAGAAACCAACAAGTTGAAAGTGTCATATGGGGAGCTGAGGCAGACACGAGAAGATGATACCCACGTCTCTTCTACTCTACTCAAGCCCAAGGTACTAATTTAAGTCCCCTACATGATTTAAAGTCTTAAGTTTTAGCCCTTATGTCATTTTTCGGGGATTCATGTTTATATTGACAAGTTTAAGGTGATTTTGACATTCATGTTGAGATTTTTAAAATGATGTTTAAATGCATTTGTTGCATTCATGTCGGGCTAAAACCTTCGTGATTACTTCTCTTTTATATGTTTCATTAACATTTGGGAACGAATGTTCTCAAGAGGGAGATATCGGAACACCCCAAAATGCCCAAAAATGTGCCTTAGAAATGCCCATAATCGTAACTTTCATATATCTCAAAGTTCGTGCGTGATATCAAAAATACAACTTCATATTCAAGATCAGGGAAAAAATTGAGTGAAAAATAGGTATAACCTCGATTTTAGAGGAACCATAACAAAAAAAAGTTTTCAAAAAATTCGATTACCAGTGGTGATCCGCGTCCTAGAAGCGACGCGCTAAGGGTGCGGATCAGCGTTAATTTTTCCTTGAAATTCTATTTAGTCCCAACAACCTTGGGTTTTGGCTCCATGCCCACTTATGCATAAAAACACCTATACATAGCCATTTTTCAACTCTATATCACTCAATACTCTCTTAAAATCCTCTCTAATACTTAACCAATATTTCTTCCAAATTTAAGTGTCTCAAGCATAATTCTCAATCTCAAGAACTCCTTTCAAGCTTCAAGTCTTCTTGAAGTCTGTTAAGAAAACCCAAGTTTAAGATATGTGGATTTTAACCATTGGGTCTTTTCACACATGGTGCCCAACCTTTCTTTTTGTGAAAATTACATGTTTTCAAGTTTGATTTTCTATGGATATATCTTATTATGAATTTGATTATAAAACTATGCTGGAGTTTCATAAAATATTGATTGTCTATGCCTATTTTGAGTTATGGATCCATGATCTATTATGATATTTAATGATGTATTTCAAGGTATCTTACATGTAGGTTTTACTATGTGCTGGTGGGTTGTTTTACATTGAGTTTTCTCATATTACTTCACTCTAGAATTACACGAGTTTGATCTATCATTACACACCCGCTAAGTGTTTGATTAAATGTCTTGATAAGGATTCTTAAGTTATTGATGATCTATTGCATTTTTTATGAGTCGAGGGACTTTATGATGATTAAGGGATTGCATGTATGTATTGAACTCATGAAAAGTAGCTATGGTGTTGCAAGTTGACAACACCTTGTTGTGGGGTGACATGCCCAATCACCTTGTCGGAGGGTGACATGCCTGTACTGCCTTGTTGAGAGGAATGTACGTCAATCACCTTGTAGGGGAAACATGCCTAGACTACCTTGTTGAGGGGTATGTACCTCAATCACCTTGTCGGGGGGTGACATGCTCGTACTACCATGTTGAGGGGTAGATACCTTGACAACCTTGTCGGGGTGAGACGCCCGTACTACTATGCTGAGGGGTAGATACCTCAATAACTTTCCATGGGGGTGACATGCCTTGGATTCCAAGTAATAGCTGCTTTTCTATGATTATGGTCTCTTCCTACGTATGTAATCTATAATTTCAAATTATATGATTTCAAAATATGTTTTACCTCAAGCATTGATTATTTATGACATATTGATATTATACTTATCCATTGTTTATGATTACGCATTTTGACTATGTTGCATATGTCTTGTTGCGTTACATCCTATATACTTAGTACATTCAAACATACTAATGTATACTCTATGCCTACTTGATGTTACCATATAGGAACCGACACACCTCTCGATCATCCTCCACACGGCTAGTTTTCGCATTTTTGAAGATAAGCTTTGGTGAGTCCTCAAGTCCGGGAACACTAGCTATCCCACTCTTACTTTTGATATCTTTTTATATTGAACATTTTATATTATGAGGGTGAGCCCGGAAACTGTCTTGGCCTTCGCTCCACATAAACTATGTCCACGAGAGCAGCCTGTGAAGTGCTAGCAAGTGGTGTAGGAATAGAAGTAGTAGGCCCGCTCTCCTCATCTGCCTAAGGCTGTGAGGGCGTCTTCTTAGTATCAGCAGCAGTGGCAGTGGTAGTCTGGAACCCTCAAAGGCAATGGCACTAGGCTGTACATCTCTGGTGTACGAGCAGGTTGCTACTGTGCTTGCCAGTGTGCCACTGGATTCTCTTTACCCTTGATCAGTCTAGGATCAAATGTATGTTGGGCCTCGATCAGATGGTCCAGTTGGTGCAAAAACTCCACCGTCAAGATTAGACAAAGCCTATATATCAAGCAAGAGAATAGGATGGAGCTGGACCTCTTCAGTGCAGCCTCATGAATGTGCTTAGCAATGAGGCGGGGCTAATCAATATCATAACTACCTAAGATGTTGGCAAACAGTACTAAATGCTCCAACATTAATATTTTATCAGCAAAAGTAGGCCGGATGCGTGATCGAACAACTGCCCATCAAAACATGGCAGGAAAATTGAGCGAAGCCTTGATAATAGGCTTCCAGTGTTTGGTAACCTATACAGGTTCCAACCCTGCTCAGCAATATAACCAACCACCTATCTCATTAAAGTTGCTTATTGCTCTAGGTGTTTCGTAACCAGGAGCTCCCATATTTGCCCCACCCTATAGTCAAACTCTGCAGTGGATCTAGGGGTAAGGAACTATGCTTCAAAAATGATTCGGTGGATGGTGGTATCCGATATGTCCACCTATTGGCCCTTAACTCAAGTCTCAGTCGCTCTTAGCTGAGCGAGGGTCTTCTTTCCCTTAGGAATAGTGCTATGACTAGTGGTCATACATGAAGCATAAAAATCCCTCACCATAGTCAGGGTTTATCATCCGAGTGAATGTGCGAGCCACTGATGTTTGTACTGAATCATCGTGACCTAAAGATCTGGGACACTATCAAGCCTATCTAGGATAACTCGGGGCTCCTCATAGATAGAGCGGGATAGCTTTCGTAGCTCTTTCAGTCGTACTCCCTCCACAGATGTCTCTTGTATGCCCTTGACATACCACCGGCTATGTAGAATGTCTGGAGGCAATGATCGAGGAAATGTAGAAGACTCTATTTTTGGTCCGTCCTCAGAGCCTACTATAGAGCTGGACTTCTCGTTGGATAGATTCATATAGGGTCAATCGCTCCAGTCATTTCCTCCCTCATCAGACTGGGGAGTGCGAACAATGAGATCCTAAGTCTACCTAGTCCTGGCAACAACTTTGGTCTGTGGTTGATCCGCCTCTAGGTTTGGGTTGACCCTATGGTCATCTAGTGAGCCACTCAGTGTGGTGGCGTACTCCTCATCCAAAGACTCATCTCAGAGCCTCCTCCGTAATGCTAAGATCTCATCACTCTTGACTTTTGGGGTCATCACACTTGAAATATGAACATTTACGCACCTTGGTTAGTCCCACAAATCAAAAATAGAAATGCAAAGAGTAATTCAGATCAAGCTGCATAAGGTTTCTATGAAAGTATCTTATTAGGCTGTAGCTGGTACTACGAGCTATAAAGATGTTTCATAAAATAGGGATTCATATAATTTTTGTGACTGGTAAAGTCTATGAGACCAAGACAATTCTTAAAATGGATTACGGGTCATAGAGAATTCCAGTACGTGAAATTATTCCGTACAAGGATTGACGAGACCTATCTATGAGCAGTAATGTGTTGTACAACTCATAGAAGGACTTGTCTGATGGATACTTAGAAACTTTAACTTTTTGGAATCCTGTACGAGGGGGAATGGAATGATCCATGGGCCATAAAAGCCACTCGTAAACAAGAAAACTCAGTTGCCTGAGTTCTTAGGCCAATCACAATGAATCCACACGACTTTTTCAATATGTATTCTAACAGTATCAAAGCATAAATGCATGTACCCACATGAATTTAACACTACAACCAAGACCCTTACATGTTGTTCAGCACATATACCCCATAAAAAATGATCAAGCATGTCTCCCCAACTATTCTGACCCCATATGGCAATTTTTCAACAACAGCAACACACCTATGTCACCACCCACAAATTTTAAAACAAAATCAATTCATCAGACATGATGGGTGATTCAATAGAAACTAGAACTATGCAAATCATACAAACATGGAAAACATACAAAATTCCGGATGTAGACAAACATTGAAACATGGGTAACCCAAATTTAATTAACACACATTAAATTCAAGCAAAGATTTTGTGTCTAAAAAACCATTCACATCATGATTTCCATGTCAATCACACAAGCAAAGGCAAATTAAGGATTTTTGAATTAATCAAAAAATATACCAAGATGTGTGATTAAGTTGTAGAAGATAAAGGAAGTGAGGAGGCACTAAACCCTATGTTGACAAGAAGTCACCAAAAAATCGGGGTATGATCACCATCAGTGGTCAAAATCGCTTGGGGTGGGATTTGCTGGTTATATTTGCAATTTATGTTAGAAATGGGGTCAAATAATTTGACCTCATTATTATACCATGATTAGGTGAATTTAGCTCTAATGGGCCTGGACTCTACGAAACCCTGATTACAGATCGTAGTGTATTTTACGACTGGTGAGCTGTAGTGTCATAGAATATCCAAATCCTATATTTTAGCAATGTGTTTTATGGACTAGTCTATGAGTCGTAAACTAATGTACGACTCGTAGAGTTGGTCTAGAACGCTCAACACTTAGATGAATTTTAGGAATCTTACCTAAGATACACGAGCCCCATTCATGACACATAGTTTCATCTACAGAATGTAAAGTTAGGTCATGAATTGGAGTGTACAATCTTTTGCTCACTCAACCACTTTACAAGATGGGGTACGGGTTGTAAAGTGTTTAACGACCTGTAGAACCACTCGTAGAGACATTTCCATGCTCTTGTCAGCCAAAAATAGCTAACGTTGCCCTGTACCTACATATTCTTCATAGAACACACTCTTACCTTATATTCAACCAACCCAATGGCTAAGTATAGGTATTTTCATGTTTGAGAAAACTTTGGCCCAACACTCAAAAAAGTTGGACAAAAAAAAAATAACTAGGCAAAATTTACATAGGCCACATCATACCTGTCTAGGAGACTAAGTTTACACATGTCCACGATAGCTGTGCATCGGGCACTATTGCAGACACATTCTGGAAATTGAAATTTTAGAAATTTGAAATTGTGATTCGATTGCTCCAGATTCAGGGTTAGACCCATTCCCCACTCAACATGACCGCCTGATCAAGAATGTGAAGTCAAATATTCTATATTGCGCATGAATTTTGAGATATATGGAAATTACGAGTCCGAACACATCCGAGACACATTTTCGGATACTTTTTGAGGTCGTTACATAATGGAACCATCTCCCCCTTGGGAGAAAACCTCAACCATACCATCTCTCACCAAGGCCTTCAACTCTAACAAGGTGGGGTTAAGATCTTTCTTTGCCTTCATCTCCTCAATCAATAAAGATTTAGAACTATCAACAACTACTACACCATCATTATCAACCTCTTCCAACCTAACCCCCAATCTAGCCAACCTATGGACCTCTTAAGCCATCTCTTTGCCACTATCATCAAGATGAGCTAGACTACCCATAGACAACCTACTTAGAGCATTGACAACAACATTAATCTTACCATGGTGATAAGATACATAAAGATAGTCGGTGCATTAGTCAACCCTATTCATAAGATATCATCAATAAAACCACCACAAACAAATCAAGGTAGGGTTTAGAGACCCTACTCATAAGAAACATAAAGATAGTCGGTGCCTTAGTCAAGCTGAAGGATATAACGACAAACCCAAAGTGTCCATATCTAGTTCGGAAGGCCGCCATGTGAATGTCACACTCCCTCACTTTCACTCGGTGATACCCGGACTGAAGATCAATCTTATTGAAGTGACTAGCCCATTGAAGTCGGTCAAATAGATCATCAATCCTTGGTAGAGGGTATTGATTCTTTATGGTGACCCTATTAAGTTGTTGGTAGTCAATGTACATTCTAAGAGTATGATCCTTCTTTTTCACAAACAACATCGATGCATCCCAAGGTGATTGGCTAGGCCTAATAAAACCCTTCTCTTACAAATTCCTCAAGTGCTCTTTCAACTACTTTAACTCCACTAGGGCCATACCAGAAGGGGGAATAGAAATGGGTTAAGTATTGGGAAGAAGGTCTATGCCCAAATCAATTTCCCTTTCGGGAGGAACACAGGGAAGCTCACTAGGAAAGACATCAAGAAAGTCAATCACCATCGGGACCGAGTCCACAGGAAGGACTTTGGAATCTACATTCCTAACTCTCCATATATGATATGATAGAGACAACCCTTGGAAATCAACTTTTGGGCTTTAATGCAAGAAATAAATCTACCCTTGACCACCACATCATGACTCTCCCATTCAAGGATGGGTTCATTAGGAAATTGGAATTTGACCCAGTGGGTTCTACAATCAATAGAGATATAATATGAACGCAACTAATACATCCCAAGAATGATATCAAAATCCACCATATCAAACTCAACAGAATCACATGACAATGTTTTTATGAAAAATGAACATAGGACAATTTCTGTAGACCCTTCTAGTAACAATGGATGCACAATAGGAGTAGAGACTCAGATGGCTCAAGAACAATTCAGGTTTAACATGAAGCTTTTTGGCAACAAAAGGAGTACTAAAGGAAAGAGTGGCACCTAGTCTATCAATGCATATACATCAAAATCAAAGACTATTTACACCCTTGTAATGACATCGGGCACCTCATCTACCCCTTGTATCCCTTGAAGAGCATAGAATTGATTTTTCCTTAGCGCTTGCACCTTGGCTATGTGGACGACCATATCTACCCCTGTGTTGATTAAGAGGACTATCCATCACCTTATGACCGACTTCACCATACCGATAACAAGCATTAGCATCCTTCAAACATGGGCCATTGTAACCTCTACCACATTTTGGGCTCATAGGACTAGTCACCACATCCCCACCACCTTGGACCCTTAGGTTATTGTTAGCAAACCTTCTATTAGGAGCATTGGAAGACACTTTGTAACAACCCACATTTTACATGTACTAATATTGTGTGAAATAAATTATGATATGGATTGGTCAAATTAGTGTCCATTCTTGAAAATGCTTGATTCTTGTGTTAACGGGCGATATGGGCGTCTAACGCTTAAGAGGGTCGAGTGTATATATGTTTTATGTTGAATTGAGGATATCAAGACCCTAAAGAAAGTAAGAGAATTAAGGTGTTTGTATGAATTAATAATCTAGTAGGTGAGTCACCTACTTGCTTAGCTTGAATTTGCTAGCTAAACAGAGGCAAGGTTCGACGTCAAATTTGTCCAAGTCCGATTATGGATAAAGTCTATGTTAAGAATGTAATTTTAGCCCATGCTTTAGCATCATAAGTGGACCTTATTGTCAGAAAAAGAAGATTGTAAAGAAAATCCCAAGTATGTCCCAAACCACTTGACCATTTGGGCCAAAAACAGATTAAGAGGAAAGCTAGAAATTGGCAGCCAAAATCCATTGGATTTGATGCCCATTTTGGCCAAATTTTGGGGGAACTAGCTGCTGATTAATTAGGCTAAGTTTATGTTGTATTAGGAGTTCAAGAGTCCCAAAGAAATTCATCCAAAATAGTCCTTTAAAGAGGGGATTACAAGCAGCAATTTCAGTCCCCTTTTTGACTTGGAAAAAATTTCAGCTTTCCCAAACTCTCTCTCGAAACTTTTCTCAACCTAGCAAAGCAGCAACCAAATGACTCTTTTAGGCTTCTTAAGGAGTTATTCAACTTTGAAGATAAAGGTAAGTGATTATAATTGTGTTTTTAGTAAGGTTTCTTCATAAATATCAAGAAGTATAAGATAATATGTTATGCTGGAAATTCTAGACAACATGTGTCCAGAAAATTACTGCACACTTGCCTTTTATTTTAGTGACTTTTTATGCTTCGTGGGCTGTATTATGTAGAAATTTTGATGTTACTAACATGGTTTGAGTTATATACAGTACCCTAAGGTTGCTGCTTTGATTTTGGTTTCATTTAACAACCTAGTTTTATTGTGCTATCTTAAGCGTAATGTTGATTGGTATTTGTGGGGTGTTGGATGGAAAGTTATTGGCTCATGTCATTCATGACTTCTTGGGTGCTTTTATAAGACTATATTAGCACTATTTTTATGTGCAAATATTGTTGGAACAGTTTGATTAGAGTTGGAAAAGGTTTGGAATTGTCGACGTCGAAATGTACCGAAGGAGGGTAATGTTATGTTGTCTAATTGTAGGTTGAGTAGAATTGTGATATATTGTTCCACGACCTTTCACTACTTTGGGACTATTTTTGGATTATTTAAAGACTAGTTTTATATGGTAAAAACATTGGAAACAATTTAGGTAAAGTTAAAATAGTTTTGGGATTGTTGACATAGAAGTGTGGTGAAAGGATATAATGTTATGCCGCTTGTTTGTATGTTGTGAGGAATTGTTATGTGTTGTGCTTTGTGGGCTATTGTAGGATTGTTAAGGGTCTGAAAAATAAGATTTGCATGACATGTACAAAAGAATGGCTGTTAGAAAATACGTTTATAAATGAAAAGGTTGAAGAAATGCCTTTGCATCAATAATTGAAAATTTGTTGTCTGGGTGATCATTTTTATGATATTGGACTGCCTAGAAGTGTTGTATTGCTGCTAATACTAATCTTATTGCCTAATATTCTATAGATAAATATTTGGGGGAAAATCATCCACTCTAAGGTAGTAACAAGGTCAAACAATGAGTTCTATAAGGCTACTTGATTTCGTATCTTTTGGCATGAGACATAGATCCCTCGGTAAGTAAAGGCATTTATCTACTCCAACAT
>JAOTQR010000086.1:15846309-15874347 GCA_025774065.1 Solanum ossicruentum | reverse complement strand
CCCTTCTAGTGGTGACAATATATGAGAAGACATAAGCTCATCTTTCAATGCTTGGAAACTCTTTTCATACTCATTGGTCCACACAAATTTCGCTTTCTTTTGACTCAACTTGGTCATATGGGAAGCGATAGAATAGAACCCACTCACAAACCTCCGATAGTAACCCACTAGGCCCAAGAAGCTCCTATTATCTAACGGGGTCAATGGTTTTGGACAATTTCTAATCATATTCATCTTTTTAGGATCCACATTAATACCATACCCCGACACCACATGACATAGGAAGGCAACCTCTTTTAACCAAAATTCACACTTCTTATATTTTGCATACAACTTCTCTTCCCTCAACCTTTGCAACACTACCCTCAAATGACCCAAATTCTCCTCCTCACTATGTGCATAGATCAAAATATCATCAATGAAGACCATAACAAATGAATCAAGGTAGGGTTTTAAGACCTTATTCATAAGATCCATGAAGATGGCCAGTGCATTAGTTAACCCAAAAGACATCACCACAAACTTATAATGCCTATACCTAGTCTGGAAGGCCATCTTGTAAATGACACACTCCCTCACCTTCACTTGATGGTACCCAGACTCCAACGATCCATCTTAGAGTAGTCGTTAGCCCCTTACAATTAGTCAAACAAATCATCAATCCTTGGAAGAGGCTAACTATTCCTAATAGTGACCCTATTAAGTTGCCAGTAGTCAATACACATTCTAAGAGACCCATCCTTCCACTTTACAAACAATACCGGTCCATCCCAAGGTGATTGACTAGGCCTAATGAAACCCTTCTCCAACAAGTCCCTCAATTGCTCCTTCAACTCGTTTAACTCTGACGAGGCCATATGGTAAGGGGGAATAGAAATGGGTTGAGTATCGGGGAGGAGGTCTATACCAAAATCTATTTCCCTTTTGGTAGTAACACATGGAAATTCATTTGAAAAGAGATCAAGGAACTCATTTACAATCGAAACCAACTCTATAGAAGGGACCTTAGACTCCACATCCCTAACTCTCACAAGATGATAAAGAAACCCCTTAGAGATCAACTTACACGCTTTAATGGAAAAGTTGAACCTACCCTTGACCACCACATCATAACTCTCCCACTCAAGAATGTGTTCATTTGGGAATCAGAATTTGACCCTACGGGTTCTACAATCAATGGAGGTATAGTATGCATGCAACCAATCCATCCCAAGAATGACATCAAAATAAACCATATCCAACTCAACAAGATCACAAGGAAATATTTTGTGCAGGATGCAAATAGGACAATTTTTATAGACGTTTATAGAAAAAATAGATGCACTAATAGGAGTAGACACCTCATATGACTCACACAACAATTTGGGCTCAACATGAAACTTTTTTGCAATAAAAGGGGTAATAAAAGAAAGAGTGGCACTGGGATCAATCAATACATACAAATCAAAATCAAAAACATTCAACATACTAGTAACAACATTGGGCACCTTATCAACCCCTTGCCTCCCATGCAAAGCATAAAATCAATTGTTCCTTGGGGCACCACCTTGTTGATCACCCCTTCCCAAAGGAACCAGATTTGCACCTTATGAACAAACCTCCTCACCCTTGTTGCGGTTACGAGGATATTCAACCTTTTTTGTGACCAACTTTTCCACACTCATAACATGCATTAGTGTCACTCAGACATGGGCCCCTATGACCTTTTTAACATCTTGGACACACATTATTTGGGACCACACCCCCAAAACCTTGGGCCCTTGGAAAGTCATTGGCAAATCCCCTTTTAGAAGCATGAGAAGACCCTTGGCCTTGCTGGAATCGGCCACCCTTTCGACATTGGAACCTACCTTCAAATTAGGCCCTCTTGGACTCATTACCTCTCCCTTTTCTCAACTTTTCCTCCTCTATTTGATCAATAGAGGTCATCAAACGTGACAAATCCATGTCACTAATCAACATAGCAGACTGGCATTCCTTACTAACCAAATCAAAAACACCCATCACAAATTTATTAATTCTAGACCTTGGGTTGGCCAACAAGTAGGGAGCACATTTAGAGAGTTGAGTGAACATGGGGACGTACTCCCTCACATTCATAGACCCTTGTCTCAAATTCATAAAATTTAATAATTTGTCTTTCCTAAGCTCAAGAGGGAAGAAGCGATTAAGACACCTTGAACTCTTCCTAAAGCACCACATTATTGATTCCTTTCTCCTTCTTCCATAGATCAAGCCATATTTATCCCACCCCCTTGAGTTGGTAAGCCGCCAACTCTGCCTTCTCTTTCTATCTAACAACCATAATAGCCAAAACCTTGTAGACCTCATCAATCAACTCTTAAGGGTACTCATCCACCTTTGACCCATAGTATTCTAGGGGATTCATCGTCATGAAGTCTCTCACCCGAGATGCTGGTGTAGGAGCAAGAGGGGCTTAGGCCCCTTGATTGGCTTGATTAACCACAACCTGTGTAAGCAAAGTGAGAGCATCCTAAAGCTCACCATGAGCCGGTTGTCCCTCAGGTGTGCAGGCTCTTTTTTCTCTTGTGTTAGGCATGATCTAGCATAACAAAGAACAATCTTTAGAATGGAAAAACATTACCTTAACTTCTATAGCATGACATAGAGTAAGAAGAAGGGAAACATTTACTAAAATGTCTCATAGCCTCTTACTCATAGTTGTGGTGCACAACACAACCATGAATAAGACTATAATTGATTTGGTGTATTGGACTCTGAGGATCTAACAACCTAGTGCTCTGATACCAAGTTTGTCACGACCCAAGCCTAGGGTCTAGATGTGACACGACATATGGGAACCCAAAGGGACCCCAAGCAAGACACTTAACATATCATTACATATCATTAGTCATGGGAGCAATAAAATACAACAAGAAATAATAGATAGGGATAAATAGGACTAAGGGAAGATTCTCATATCATAATATCAAGAGTCAAGGGAGAATCAAAGCTCATAGCATAATACAAAACATGCCCAACAAGACCTCTAAAACTTAGATACTTAGCAGGGGCCAAGACAAGCTAATGAGCTCACCTCATAGTCAACATATACATAAAAGAAAGATAGTCTTAGAATATAGTATGAGATCAAAAACATCATCCCCAAAATGGAGGACTTAGCATAGAGCTTGAGAGAAGTTGTACTAGCCACATAGAGGAGGATGATCCAGTGGGGCTCCAGTTCGTACATGGTAACATCATGTAGGTATAGAGTATGAATTAGTACATTTGACTGTACTAAATATGTAGGATGCAATGTAAAAAGATATAAGTACCATAATCAAAAGGCATAAAAGTAGGCAATAGATAACATAGTAGCAATATGGCATGTATGATAAATGCTTAAGTAAAACATTCTTACATAGAATATAATACATGTGTAAGAAGAGACCAACCTATAAAACCCATATGTTACCAAGGTACAAACCCCTTTGGTTGGTCGTGGTGATTGAGCTACAACCCCTCAATCCGGTTACCAAGGTACGAACCCCTTGATTGGTTGGTGGGTACTCACACCCTACCAACCATGGTGATTGAGCTACTAACCCCTCAACCTGGTCACCAAGGCAGAACCTCTTGGTTAGTATCAAGGTACAAACCCCTCAATATGGTTACCCGGGCTCTTAACCCCCCTCCCTGAGCAAGGCATGGTCACATTCCAATACCATATAGGATAATATCATATACATACATTTCTTTGATCATCATGTAGTCATTCAACTCATAAGACATGCATTGGACTTTCAATTCCTCCAAAATACATTAATTGGATATTTTATCAAATACTTTGCGGGTATGTAGTGCTAGTGTAGAACCATACAATTCAAGAGTGAAATCATCCTAGAAAATTCAATTTAAAACAATCAATAGATACTTGTTAACACCCTCAGGCAATGTACATCAAAATCCTTCATCAAATCTCATAATAAATCTTAGATTCATAGCTTAAACATGATAAAACAATCATAATTTCATGACACCCAACATAGTGTGCAGCGAAATTGATCATAAATAAGACCCAAGAATAAACCATCTTTACATCAAGTAATTTTAGACAAAAGGAAACTTGGGAATCATGGGTGGAAGGAACCCATGAAAGAAACCTACATATCTTAGCTTTGGAGAATTCTTTAAGAAGATTGGAGATGGAAACTTGAAACTTAAATAAGAACCTTGAGATCTGGATGAGTTTTGGGACTTGAAATTTGGAGATAAAATATTGTCTAAATGTTTGAGAGAGTATTAGGGAATGTCTTGAATAATATGAGGGTGAAATAAGGCTAAGTATAGGTATTTTCACGCATGGGAACACTTACGACCAAGACCCAAAGTCCTTGGACTGACTCAACAAAACAGGACAAAATTAACACTGTGGTGCGCCTTTGGTGCATCGCACCAGGGGCGCAGATCGCCACTAGAAATCGCATTTTTGCAATTTTTAAATTTTGCTATGGTTGCACTTAAATTGGATTTAGACCTATTTCCCATTCAATTAGACCCCCGGAACAAGAATATGAAATTGGATTTTAGATATAACGCACAAATTTTGAGTTTTATGGAAATTAAGATTTCGGGCACTTTCAAGACACATTTTCGAGCACTCTTTTGGGTTGGTTCATTGATGAAGGGTTTTGATGTATATTTCTTGAGGGTTTTACCAATTATTGATGGATCATTTCACATTGAATTTTCTTGCATGATTTCATCCCTAAATTGTATGGTTTACACAAGTACTACATACCCACCAAGTGTTTGATAAAATGTCCAGTTTTGATTTCTTGAGGAATTGAAGGTCCAATGCATGTCTTATGAGTTGAATGTCTTTATGATGATGAAAGTATTGTATGTATTTGATATGATCACATATCGTGTTGGGAACTGACCATGCCCCACTCTGGGGTTTTTAGCTTGGTTAACCATATCGAGGGGTATGTACCTTAATAACTATGTTGAGGGGTTTGTACCTTGATAATCGGGTTAAGGGGTTAGTACCTCAATCACTATGGGTGGTAGGGTGAGATGATGCACCTACCAATTAAGGGTTTTGTACCTTAATAATCAGGTTGAGGGATTGATACCTCAATCACCATGGTGGTAGGGTGAGATAATTCACCAACCAATTGAGAGGTTAGTACCTTAATAGATTATGAATTCCATGATGATGGTCTCTTCTTGCACATGTATTATATTCTATATAAGCATGATTTACTTCAAGCATCTTCCATGCATGCCATATTGTTATATACTACTTATTGCCTTTGTTTATGCATTTTGATTATGTTGCTTATCTCTTGTTTCATTGCATCCTACATATGTAGTACATTCAAATATACTAATGCATACTCTATGTCTACATGATGTCACCATCTACGAACTAGAGCCCCAATTACGCATCTTCCTCCACATGGCTAGTACGATTTCTCTTATGATAATTGGTAAGTCCTTCATTCTGGGAATAATGTCTATGATCTCATACTATGTACTAAGACTATATTTCTTTTATGTATGTATCGACTATGAGGGTGATCCCGGTTGCTTGTCTTTGCCCCCGCTCCTATCTAAGTTTTATAGGTGTTTTTGGACATGTTATGTAATGAGCCTTGACTCTCTTGCTTTTGACATTAATGCTATGAAAGTTTACCTTTTCTCTTATTTCTAATCTAAGTATGTTATGTATTTTCTTCCATGACCAATGATATGTAATGATATGTTAAGAGGCTTGTTTGGGGTCCCTTCGGATTCCCTATTCATCATGTCACGTTTATGCCCTAGGTATGGCTCGTGAGAAACTTTGTATTAGAGTACTAGGGTATTAATGTTCCTCAACATCCAATACACTCCATTGATTAGACTCCTATTTATGGTCGTGTAGTGTACCACAATTATGAGTAAGAGGCTTTTAGACGTTTTAGGAAATGATTTTCTTCTTTTTGATCTATGTCATTCTATAGAAGTTAGGTGAGTTTTCCCTTTAATGATTGTTCTTTGTCATGTTTAGATCATGGCTAACACAAAAGGAAGGAGAGCCTGCACTCCCAAGGAACAACCGACTCATAGTGAACACCGAGATGCTCTCACTTTGCTAGCTCAAGCTATGGTCAACCAAGTCAATCAAAGGGCCCAAGCCCCTTATGCTCCTACCCTAGTATCTCAGGTGAGAGACTTCATGAGGATGAACCCACTAGAATTATATGGGTCTAAGGTAGATGAGGACTCTCAAGAGTTCATTGATGAGGTCTACAAGGTATTGGCTATCGTGGGTGTTAGATTGGAAGAGAAAGTAGAGTTGGTGACCTACCAACTCAATGGAAGGAGGACAAGGGAATCAATAATGTGGTGCTTTGGGGGGATTTCAAGGCAGCTTTTCTTTATCTGTTCTTCCCTCTTGATCTTAAGGAGGCCAAGATGGTGGAGTTTATAAATTTAAAACAAGGGTCTATGAGTATGAGGTAGTATGCCCTCAAGTTCAATCAACTATCTAAATATGCTCCCTACTTGGTTGCCGACCAAGGTCTAGAATGAACAAGTTCGTGATGGGTGTATCCAATTTGCTGAGTGAGGAATATCGATTCACCTTGTTGATAAATGACATGGATTTTTCCTTTTTGTTGACCTATGCCGAACAAATGGAAGAGGAAAAGTTGAAGAAGAGGAGTAATGAGCCCATTTTGAGGGAAAATTCCAAAGTCGAAAGGGTGGCCAATTCCATCAAGGCCAAGGGTCTTTTCATTCTTCTAATAGAGGGGTTGCCAGTGACTACCCAAGGGCCCAAGGTAATGGTGGTGTGGTACCAAATGCTATGTGTCCAAAATGTGGTAGGGGTCATGGGGGCCCATGCTTGAAAGACACTAATGCATGTTATGCACATGGGTAAGTGGGTCACAAAAAGATTGATTATCCTTATAACTATAACAAGGGTAAGGAGGTTCGTCCACAAGGTGCAAATGCGATTTCTTTGGGGAGTGGTGGCCTACAAGATGTTGCCTTAAGACACAATTGGTTCTATGCACTCCAAGGGAGGCTAGGGGTTGAGGAGGTTCCCTATGTTGTCACTGGTATGTTAAATGTCTTTGATTTTGATGTGTATGTATGGATTGATCCAAGTGCCACTCTTTATTTTTGTACCCCTTTTGTTGCCATAAAGTTTCATGTTGAGCCTGAAATGTTGTGTGAGTCTTATGAGGTGTCTACTCCTATTGGTGCATCTATTGTTCCTAGAAAGGTTTATAGAAATTATTCCATTTGTATTTTGCATAAGATATTGCCTTGTGATCTTGTTGAGTTTGAAATGGTGGATTTTGATGTTATTCTTGGGATGGAATTGTTGCATGCATACTAAGCTTCTATTGATTGTAGAGCCCATAGGGTCAAATTCCAATTCCCAAATGACCCATTCTTGAGTGGGAAAGTCATGATGTGGTGGTCAAAGGTAGGCTCATCTCTTGCATTAAAGCACGTAAATTGATCTCTAAGGGGTGTCTCTATCATCTTGTGAGGGTTAGGGATGTGGAGTCCAAAGTTCCTTCCATAGAGTCGGTTTTGGTTGTAAAAAAGTTCCTAGATGTCTTCCCAAATGACCTTCCGATGTTCCTCCCAAAAAGGGAATAGATTTTAGTATAGACCTCCTTCCCGATACTCAACCCATTTTCCCCCTTACTGTATGGCTCGGATGGAGTTAAAGGAGTTGAAGAAGCAATTGATGGATTTGTTGAAGATTAGTTTCATTAGGCCTATCCAATCACCTTGGGGTGCACTGGTGTTCTTTCTGAAGAAGAAAGATGGGTCTCTTAGAATGTGTATTGACTACCGGTAACTTAACAGGGTTAGCATAATGAATACATATCCTCTTCCAAGTATTGATGAATTGTATGACAAATTGCAAGGGGCTAGTCACTTCTCTAAGATTGATCTTCAGTTCGGGTATTATCAAGTGAAGGTAAGGAAGTGTGATAGTCCCAAGATGGCCTTTCGGACTAGGTATGGGCATTATGAGTTTGTTGTAATGTCCTTTGGGTTGACCAATGTACCAACCATATTCATGGATCTTATGAATAGAGTGTTCAAACTCTAACTTGATTCATTTATTGTGGTCATTATTGATGATATTTTGACCTATTCACATATTGAGGAGGAGCATACTGGTTATTTGAGGGTAGTGCTACCAAGATTGAGGGAAGAGAAGTTGTATGCTTAATATGAGAAGTATGAATTTTGGTTGAAGGAGGTTGCCTCTCTAGGTCATGTGGTGTCGGGGGACAGTATCAAGGTAGATCCTAGAAAGATAGATGTGATTAGAAATTGGCCTAGACAATTGACCTCGTTGAATATAAAGAGCTTCTTAGGCTTAGCAGGTTGCTACTGGAGGTTTGTGAATTGGTTCTTCTCTATTGCTTCTCCTATGACCAAGTTGACTCAAAATAAAGCCAAATTTGTGTGGATCGGTGAGTACGAAAAGAGTTTCCAAATATTGAAGGATAAGCTTGTGTCTACTCTTATTTTGTCACTACCGGAAAGGCTAGAGGGGTTTGTTGTGTATTCTGATACTTCTAGAGTTGGTCTGGGTTGTGTTCTAATGCAAAATGGTAAGGTGATAGCCTATGCTTCTAGAAAACTCAAAGTGCATGAAAACAATTATCCTACTCATGATCTTGAATTAGCCATCATGGTCTTTGCTTTGAAAATTTGGTGTCACTATTTGCATGGGGTGCATGTTGATGTGTTCACCGATCATAACAGTCTCCAATATGTGTTCACTCAAAAGGACCACATTTTGAGACAAAGAAGGTGCTTAGAACTTCGTAAGGACTATGATAAGAATGTGCATTATCATCCCCTTAAGGCTAATGTGGTGGCTAATAATTTGAGTAGGGTGTCCATGAGTAGCCTAGTACATGTCGGTGATAGTGAAAAAGGGGTGTCTAGGGAGGTCCATTGGTTGGCTAGATTGCGAGTTAGGTTTGGAAAGGAGGCTAATTGGGGTGTTGTGGTAGTTGATGGCTCTAAATTTTCATTGGTTAAGAAGGTGAAAGCTAAGCAAGATCCTGATCCCTCATTGTTAGAATTGAAGGCGTTGGTGAGAGATGGCAAAGTGCAGGTCTTCTCCCAAGGGGTAGATGGTACCTTTAGGTACCAAGTTAAGTTGTGTGTACCTTATATTGACGGCTTGAGGAAGAAAATCCTTCATGAGTCCCAAAATTCTTCTTATTCTATTCACCCCGATTCTACCAAAATGTAAAGAGATTTGAAGGAAGTGTATTGGTAGGGGAGGCATGAAGAGGGACATTGCAAAATTTGTATCTGGTTGTCATAGTTGCTAACAAGTCAAAGCCGAACATCAAAGGTCAGGTCGCCTAGCCCAAGACATAGAGATTCCTACTTGGAAATGGGAAGAAATTGATATGGATTTTCTGATTTGGTTGCCAAAGACTAGAAACGGTTTTGATTCCATTTGGGTTGTGGTTGACAGAATGACAAAATCGGCTCATTTTCTACCGATTAAGACTACATATGGGGTTGAATATTATGCTAGGTTATACATCCATGAGTTGGTAAGGTTGCATGGGATTCCCTTGTCTATTTTATATCGGATCGTGGTGCTCAATTTACTTTACACTTTTGAAATTTCTTTAAAAGGGTTCTTGGTACAAAAGTTAAGCTCAGTATGGCCTTTCACCATCAAACGGATGGCCAAGCCAAAAGAACTATCCAAACTCTTGAGGATATGCTTAGGGCTTGTGTATTGGAGTTAAGGAATAGTTGGGATGAACTATCCAAACTCTTGAGGATCATTCTAGTATTGGTATGACTCCTTTTGAGGCTCTCTATGGTAGATATTGTAGATCACCGATTGGGTGGTTTAAGGTTGGAGAGGTGACTTTGTGGGACAAGATTTGATTATCGAGGCTCTTGATAAGGTTAGAATTATTAGGGAAAGGTATAAAAATCCCAGAGTCGCCAAAAGTCCTATATGGATGTGAAGAGAAGGGATCTTGAATTCAAAGTTGGTCATTGGGTCTATTTGAAGGTGTCACCGATGAAGGGTGTGGTTCATTTTGGTAAGAAGGGCAAGTTGAGTCCAAGATATGTGAGTCCTTATAAGGTAATGAAGAGGATTGGCAAGGTAGCTTATGAGTTGAAATTGCCTAGTGAGATGGATTTGGTTCATCCGGTCTTTCATGTATCCATATTAAGAAAATGTATGGGAGACCCTAATGCTATTGTGCCTCTTGATGTTGTGAGTGTTGTTGAAGACAACTTGACTTATAAGGAGGTTCTAGTTTAGATTTTTGATAGACAAGTAAAGAGGTTGAGGAACAAGGATGTTCCTTCTGTTAAGGTCCTTTGGAGGAATCAACAAGTTGAAAGTGCTACTTGGGAGGCCGAAACAGACATGCAAAAGCGATATCCTTTCCTCTTCCATTCTACTCAAGTCTAAGGTACTACTTCTAAGTGTTCTATGTGATTTCATATCTCATGTATTAGCCCTATATGTCATATCCATGCGTTCATGTTTACATTTACAAAGTTCATGGTGATTTTAACACTTATATTAAGATTTTTGAAAATGATGTTCAAGTTTATTGTTTCATTCTAGTTAGGGCTGATTTCTTCATGAGAACCCATCTTATGTATGCTTCCTTGACATTTGGGTATGAATTTTCCCAAGGGTGAGATACTAAATGACCCCAAAAAGTGCCCGAAAATATGCCTCGAAAGTGCCCATAATTATAATTTTATATATCGCAAAATTCATACGTGATATCAAAAATCCTACTTCTTATTGTTGATCACGGGGCAAAATTTAGTGGGGAAAGGGTCTAGCCCCACTTTTAGAGCAAACGAATCTCAAATTCAAATTCCAAAAATTCCTTATCCAGTGTTGATCAGCACCCCCGGTACGACATGGCTGGGGCACAGATTAGTCTTATTTTTGCCCAGTTATTTTTAGTTCGGTGCAAGGCCTTTGGGTATTGTGCCTAAGCCTTCCCATGCATGAAAATACCTATACTAAGCCATATTTTATCTTCATATAATTTAAGACATTACCCAAAATTCACTCAAACACTTAGACAATATTTCACCTCAAAATTCAAGTATCCAAATCTCTTTCAGATATTAAGGATTTCTCTCAAACTTTAAGTATCCTTTAAAATCTTCAATAAGGAATTCTCCAAGGCTAAAGTATGTGGGATTTTAACCATTGGGTCCTTTAACCCGTGGTGTCAAGCTTCCTTTTTACATAAATTGTATGTTTCTATGTTGATTTACTTATGGGTCCTACTTATTATGAAATAGACTATGAACTATGTTGGGGTTTTATGAAATTGTAACTATTTTAGCATGTTTTGAGCTACGAATTAAGATCCATTGTGGAATTTGATGAATGATTTTGATGTATATTGCTTGAGGGTGTTACCAAGTATTGATGGAAGGTTTTACATTGAATTTTCTTGAATGATTTCATCCCTAAATTGCATGGATTTACACAAGTACTACACACCCGCCAAGTGTTTGATAAAATGTCCAGTCATGATTTCTAGTGGAATTGAAGGTCCAATGTGAAATGAACCCAAAAAGTGACCAAAAATGTGCCTCGAAAGTGCCCAGAATCATAATTTTCATATATCTAAAAATTCATTTGATATTTCGAAAATCCAACTTCATATTCTTGTTCATGGTGTCAAATTGAGTGTGAAATATGTCATACCCCGATTCTCAAGCAACCAAATCGAATTATGAATTTTTCAAGTGGGCTGAAAAAAGTGAGCAAAGTTTGCTGCTTCTGCGATGCGCAGGAGCATATTTTTGGCACTGTTTTGTTCAACTCAGTCCAACACGTCTATGTCTTAGGCCTAAGTGTTCCCAAATATGTATTTACCTATACTTAGCCATATTTCAACAACATATCATCCTAAACATTCTCCAAAACTCACTCAAATACTTAGCCATATTTTTATCTCCTAAATTTAAGTCTTAAAACCTCTTTCGGATATAAGGATTTCCTTCAAGCTTCAAGCCTCCATTTTCAATCCTCACCAAGAGTTTCTCCAAAGACAAGATATGTGGGTTTCTTTCACGGGTTCCATTCACCCATGATGCCCATGCTTCTTTTTCTTACAAATTGCATGATTTAAAGGATATCTATTCATGGGTCTTGATTATTATGAAAATCACTACACACTATGTTTGAGCATATGAAATTGTGGATGTTTTACTATGTTTTAAGCTATGAATATAGGATCTATTGAAATGATTGGCGAAGGTTTTTGATATATATTGCTTGAGGGTATTACTAAGTATCTAATGAAGCTTTTACATTGAATATACTAGCATGATTTTACTCTTGAATTGCATGGTTTTACACTAGCATTACACACCCTCTAAGTGTCTTATAAAATGTTCGGATGTGGTTTCTTGAGGAATTGAAGGTCTCAAGCATGATATATGACATGAATGACTATATGACGATGAACAGATCTTGTACATATGATATATTTTATGTAGTGTGTTGTATTAGACCATGCCCGATCTAGGGAGACTAAGAACCGAGTAACCTAGTTGAGGGATTAGTACCTTAAATACCATGGTGGTAGTGACATTGCCACTAACTTAGTTGATAGGGTTGGACCTCAAACACAAGGGTGGTAGGTGAGATTGCCACTAACCTAGTTGAGAGGTTTGTACATCACACACTAGGGTGATGGGTGAGATCATCATCAACTAAGTTGAGGGGTTTGTACCTCACACACTAGGATGATGGGTGAGATCATCATCAACCTACCAAGGGGTTCATAATTTAAAAATCTAGCTTGGTCTCTTCTACACAAATGATACCCTATATGAGCATGAGTTATTTAACAATATTTTACTTAAGTATTGATCATACATGCCATATTGTTATATTATGCCTATTGTCTATTGCTATGTATATTTTTTTATGATACCTATCTCTTATTGCATTGCATCCTACATACTTACTACATTCAAATATACTAATGCATACTCTTGCCTACATGATATCACCATGTAGGAACCGAAGCCCAAGTTAATCATCCTCCTCCTCCACATGACTAGTTCGGTACTACTCAAGCTAGTTTGGGAGTCCTCAATTCCGAGGATGTTTATCTATGTTTCTCTTATTATGTATTGAGACGTCCTTCTTTATGTTCTACTTTTACTATAAGGGTGAACTCGGTTTCTTTGTCGTGCCTCCCGCACTTATCTATGTAGTAGAGGTGTTTGTTGGACATGTTATCTATCTATGAAATGATCTTTAACTCTTTATCACTTGATAATGATGTTATACAAGCTTTCCCTAAGTCTCTTTGCCCCTATTCTTACTCTTATGTCTTTTATATGGTTTCGTGACCAATGATGTGTAATGATAAGTTAAGAGGCTTGTTTGGGATTCCTTTGAGTTCCCCATTCATCGTGTCATGTCTAGGCCCTACGTTTGGGCCATGACGAACTTTGTATCAGAGCATTAGGTCGACAGATCCTTAAGATTCAACACGGCGTTTATTAGAGACCTGTTCATGGTTATGAAGCACGCCATGACTATGAATAGGAGGCTATGAGATGTTTTAGGAAATATCTCCCTTCATCATGTTTTAAGTCATGTTATAGAGTTGTGATAAGTTTTTCCCCCTAACGATTATTCTTTGCTATGCTAGATCATGCCTAACACTGGTGCAAGAAGGGCCCGAAGTCTCGAGAAGCAACATACCAATGGTGAGCTTTGGGATGATCACATTATGCTTGCCCAAGTTGTGGCTAACCAAGTCAATCAAGCGGCCCAAGCCCCTCATGCTACTACCCGGGGTCTAGCGTAAGAGACTTCATAAGGATGAATCCTCCGGTGTTCTATGGGTCAAAGATGGATAAAAATTCATAAGAGTTCATTGATGAGGTCTACAAGATTTTTAATATCATGGGTGTTAGACTGACTGAAAAAGGCAGAGTTGGTGGTGTACCAACTCAAAAGGGTAGCCAAAATATGGTATGATCAATGGAAGGGGGAGAAGGGAAATGGTAGTGCGGTGCTTTAGGAGTAATTCAAATTGGTTTTTCTTAATTGATTCCTCCCATTTGAGCTTATGGAAGCTAAGTTGGTAGAGTTTATGAATTTGAAACAAGGTTCCATGAGTGTGAGGGAGTATGCCCTCAAGTTCAATCAACTTTCAAAGTATGTTCCTCATTTGGTGGTCGATCCTAGATCTAGGATGAATAAGTTTGTGATGGAGGTCTCTGACTAGGTGAGCGAAGAATATCGGTCTGCTTTGCTAATTAGTGACAAGGACTTCTCCCGATTAATGACATATGTCAAGCAAATGCAGGAAGAAAGGTTGAGGAAGAGGAGAGATCATAAGGCCAATAGGTGCCTATTTTGAGGGTAAACTCCAAAGAGGTGGCCAGATCCATCAAGGCCAAGAGTCTTCTCATGCTACTAATAGGGATGTTTGCCAATGACTTTCCTAGACCTCAAGGTATTGCTGGTGTAGTTCCTATTGATATGTGTCTTAAATATGGAGGGGGCCATAGGGGACCATGTTTGAAAAGTTCTACTGCATGCTTTGAATGTAGGGAGCTTGATCACAAGAAGATGGATTGTCCAAGGAACCGTAGCAAAGGCCGGGGTGCAAACACGGTTCCATTGGGTAGGGTGGTCATCAAGGTAGTGCCCCAAGGAATAATCGATTTTATATTCTACATGGGAGGTAAGGGGTTGGTGAGGTTCCTGACATTATTACCGATATGTTGAAAATCTTTGACTTTGATGTATATGCTTTGATTGATCTGGGTGCACGGTTTCCTTTGTTACCCCTTTTGTTGCTAAAAAGTTCAATGTTGACCCCGAGTTGTTACATGAGTCATATGAAGTGTCTACTCCTATTGATGTATCTACTGAAGTTTATAGAAGTTGTCTTCTTTGCATCTTGCATAAAGTGTTGCCTTGTGATCTTGTTGAGTCAGACATGGTCGATTTTGATGTCATTCTTAGGATGGATTGGTTGCATGCCTAATATGCTGCTATTGATTGTAGAACTCGTAAGGTCAAATTCTAATTTCCAAATGAACCCATCCTTAATTGGGGAAGTCAATGCGTGGTGGTCAAGGGTAGATTCATCTCTTGCATTAAAGCCCGTAAGTTGATCTCAAAGGGTTGTCTTTACCATCTTGTGAGGGTTAAGGATGTCAAGTCTAATGTCATTCCCATAGGGTCGGCTCTTATTTTTAATGAGTTTCTTGATGTCTTCCCAAATGACCTTCATGGTGTTCCTCTTGAAAGGGAAAGAGACTTTGGCATAGACCTCCACCCCAATACTCAACCCATTTCTACTCCCCCTTACTATATGGCCCCATGAAGTTGAAGGAATTGAAGGAACAATTGAGAGACTTGTTGGAGAAGGGATTTATTAGACCTAGTAAACCACCTTAGGGTGCTCAGGTATTGTTTGTGAAAAAGAAAGATGGGTCCCAGTATTGATTACCGGTATCTCAATAGGGTCACCATCAAGAATAGGTATCCTTTTCTAAGGATTGATGATTTGTTTGACCAATTGCAAAGGGCTAGACATTTCTCCAAGATTGACCTTTGGTCTTGGTATCATCAATTGAAGGTGAGGGAGTGTGACATTTCCAAGATGGCCTTCCAGACTAGATATGGGAATTATGAGTTTGTTGTAATGTCTTTTGGGTTAACCAATGCACCGGCCATCTTCATGGACCGTATGAATAGGGTCTTCAAACTCTACTTTGATTCCTTTGTTATGGTCATCATTGATGATATTTTGATCTATTCACATAGTAGGGAGGAGCATATGGGTCATTTGAGGGTTGTGTTGCAAAGATTGAGAGAGGAGAAATTGTATGTCAAGTATGAAAAGTGTGAATTTTGGTTGAAGAAGGTTGCTTTCCTAGGTCATGTAGTGTTGGGGGATGGTATTAAGGTGTATCCTAAGAAGACCGATATGATTAGAAATTGGCCTAGACCATTGACCTTGTCAGATATTAGGAGTTTTTTGGTCTTAGCGAGTCACTATATAAGGTTTGTGAATGGGTTCTCCTCCATTGCTTCCTTTATAACAAAATTGACTCTAAAGAAGGTTAAGTTTTTATGGACCGATAAGTGTAAGAGGTGATTCCAAACATTAAAAGTTAAGCTTATAACCACTCCTATATTATCACTACCGGATGGACTAGAAGGATTTATTATGTATTGTGATGCTTCTAGAGTTGGTTTAGGTTGTGTGCTAATGCAAAATGGTAAGTTCATAGCTTATGCTTCTAGACAACTCAAGGTACATGAAAGGAACTGCCCTACCCATGATCTAGAGTTAGCCGTCGTTTGCATTAAATATTTAGCCTCAGTAATTGTATGGGTACATGTTGATGTATTCACCAATCATAAGAGCCTTCAATATGTATTCACTCAAAAAGATCTCAACTGGAGGCAAAGGAGATGGTTAGAACTTCTTGACGACTATGATATGAGTGTGCACTATCATCCAAGTAAGTTAAATGTGGTGGCAAATGCTTTGAGTAGGGTATATATGAGTAGCCTAGCTCATGTTGATGGTAGTAGGAACGAGATAGCTAGGGAAGTGCATTAGTTGGCTAGTTAGGGGGTTAAATTGGAGGAGTTTGGTAGTGATGTTGTTTTTGTTGATGGTTCTAAGTCTTCTTTGGTTGATGAAGTGATGGCAAAACAAGACCTTGATCCCTCCTTGTTAGAATTGAAGGCCTTGGTGAAAGAGGGCAAGTTGGAGGTTTTCTCCCAAGGGGGATATGGTGCTCTTAAGTACCAAGGTAGGTTGTGTGTGCCTTATATAGATGGTTTGAGAGAGAAAATCCTTGATGAGGCCCATAATTCTTCTTATTCTATCCACCCCGGCTCCACCAAAATGTATAGAGATTTGAGGGATGTGTATTGTTGGGGAGGAATGAAGAGGGACATTGCCAATTTCGTTTCCGGTTGTCATACTTGTCAACAAGTCAAAACCGAACATCAAAGGTCGGGTGGCCTAACCCAAGACATTAAGGTTCCTACTTGGAAGTGGGAAGTGATAAATATGGATTTTGTAGTCGTATTACCCAAGAATAGAAAGGGTTTTGATTCCATTTGTGTTTTGGTTGATAGGATGAAAAAATCGGCTCACTTCCTACCGGTTAAGACCACATTTGGGGCTGAAGATTATGCAAGGTTGTACATTCATGACTTGGTAAGGTTGCATGGGGTTCCTTTGTCCATCTTATCGGATCATGGGGCACAATTCCCTTCATATTTTTGGAGATCTTTCTAATAGGGTCTTGGTGCTAGAGTTAAGCTTTCCAAGGCCTTCCACCCTCAAATGGATGGTCAAGCCAAGACATCCAAACCTTTAAGGATATGCTTATAGCATATGTTTTGGAGCTTAAAGGTAGTTGGGATGATCACCTTCCATTGATTGAGTTTGCCTACAACAATAGCTATAACTCTAGAGTTGGTATGGCTCCTTTTGAGGCTCTCTATGGGAGACATTATAGATCACCGGTCAGATGGTGTGAGGTTGGTAAGATAGCTTTGTTGGGACTAGATCTAGTTATGGAGGCTCTTGAGAAGTTAGGATGATTTGGAAAAAGTTGAAAACAACCAAAAGTCGCTAAAAATTCTATGTCCATGTGTGAAGGAAAGACCTTGAATTCAAAGTGGGTGATTGGATCTATTTAAAAGTTTCTCCAATGAAAGGTGTGGTTCATTTTGGTAAAAAGGTGTAGTTGAGCACAAGATATGTTGGTCCTTATGAGGTGAGTAAGAGGGTTGGCAAGGTAGCTTATGAATCGAAGTTACCTAGTGAGATGGGATTGGTTCATCCGGTAATTCATGTCTCTATGTTGAAGAAATTTGTGGATGATCTCAATGCTATTGTGCCTCTTGATATTGTGGGGGTTGTTGAGGATAACTTGACTTATGAGGAGGTTCCGATTCAGATTTTGGATAGGAAAGTGAAAAGATTGAGGAACAAGGAGGTGACATCCATTAAGGTCCTTTGGAGGAACCAACAAGTCAAAAGTGCTACCAGGGAGGCCAAAACAGGCATGCAAAAGCAGTGTCCTTATTGTTTCCACTCCATTCAAGCCTAAGGTACTAATTTGAAGTCCCGTATATGATTTCAATTTTTATGTTTAGCTCCTATGTCATTCATATGCATTCATGTTTAAGTTGGCAAATTTAAGATGATTTTACACATATTATGAGATTTGGAAATGGTGTTTTAAATGTAATGTTGCATTCTTGTTGGGGCTAGTTTGTTTATGATCGCTCTTGTAATTTATGTCTCTTTTACATTCGGGGAAGAATGTTTTCCCCTTGAGAATATTGAAACGATCCCAAAAAGTACCTGAAATGTGCCTCAAAAGTGCTCAAAATTATAATTTCCATATATCTAAAATTTCGTTGATTATTTTAAAAATTCAACTTCATAATCTTGTTCAGGGAGTCAAATTAAGTGAAAAATGGGTCTAACAACAATTTTTAAGCAACCAAATCAAATCATGAAGTTCTCAAGTGGGCTGAAACAGCGAGCAAAGCGCGCCGCTTCTGCGATGCGCAGGTGCATATTTTTGGGACTGTTTTGTTCAACTCGTTTCCAAGACTTTTAAGTCTTGGACCTAAGTGTTCCTGAACGTGTATTTGCCTATACTTAGTCATATTTCACCCTCATATCATCCTAAGCATTCTCCAGACTCACTCAAACACAACCATATTTTTCATTCCTAAATTCAAGTCTCAAAACCTCTTCCAAATTTAAGGATTTCTTTCAAGTTTCAAGCGTCCATTTTAATCTTCACCAAGAGTTTCTCCAAAGCTAATGTATGGGGGTTTATTTCGTGGGTTCCTTTCACCCATGATGCCCAAGCTTCCTTTTCTTATAAGTTGTATGATTTAGAATTGATTTATTCATGGGTCTTGAATATTATGAAAATCACTGCACACTATGTTTAAGCGTATGAAATTGTGACTGCTTTACCATGTTTTGAGCTATGAATCTAAGATCTATTGAAAGGATTGGTAAAAGGTTCTAATGTTTATTTCTTGAGGGTATTCCAAAGTATCTATAGGATTTTATATAGAATTTACTAGCATGATTTCACTCTTGAGTTGCATGGTTTTACACTAGCACTTATACCCTCTAAGTGTTTGATAAAATCTCTGAATGTGGTTTCTTAAGGAATTGAAGATCCCAAGCATTAGATATGATATGAATGACTATATGATGATAAAAAGAGTTTGTGCATATGATATATTTTATATAGAGTATTGCATTAGACCATACCCGATCCGGGGGGACTAAAAGCCCAAGTAACCTAGTTGAGGGGTTAGTACCTAAAATACCAGGGTGGTAGGTGAGATTGCCACTAACCTAGTTAAGGGGTTTGTACCTCACACACCAGGGTGATGAGTGAGATCATCATCAACCTAGCTGAGGGGTTTGTACCTCACCTACCAGGGTGATGGGTGAGATCATCATGAACCTACCAAGGGGTTTGTAATTTGGAAATTTTGCTTGTTTCTTCTACACATATGATACCATATATAAACATGATTTATTTAAGTATGTTTTACTTAAGCATTGATCATACATATCATATTTTTATATTATGCCTATTGCCTATTGTTATGCATTTTGACTATGATGTCTATCTGTTGTTGCATTGCATCGTATAAAATTAGTACATTCAAATGTACTAAGGCATAATCTTGCTTACATGATATCACCATGTAGGAACGGAAGCCCAAGTTGATCATCCTCCTCCTCTGCGTGGCTAGTTCGGTACTGCTTAAGCTAGTCGGGGAGTCCTCCATTCTGGAGATGTTTATTTATGTTTCTCTTATTATGTATTGAGATGCCCTTCTTTATGTTCTACTTTGACTATGAGGGTGAGCCCTGTTGCTTTATCTTGGCCCCCCGCTCTTATCTATGTAGTAGAGGGATTTATTGGACATGCTATGTATCTATGATATGAGTCTTGACTTTTTGTCTCTTGATTATGATGTTATACAAGCTTTCACTTAGTTCCTTTGCCCCTATTCTTACTCTTTATGTCTTTTATATGCTTTCGCTATCAATGATGTGTAATGATAAGTTAAGAGACTTGTTAGGGGCTCGTTCGGTTTCCCCATTCGCCGTGTCACGTCTTGGCCCTAGGCTTAGGTTATGACACAATGCATGTCTTATGATTTGAATAACTTTATGATTATAAAAGGAATGTATGTATGTGACGTTCTCTTATATCGTGTTGGGAATTGACCATGCCCCATTCGGGGGGTTGTGAGTGCGGGTAACCATATTGAGGGGTTTGCACCTTGATAACCATGTCGAGGGATTTGTACCTTTATAATCGGGTTGAGGGGTTGATACCTCAATCACCATGGTTGGTAGGTTGAAATGATCGACCAACCAATTAAGGGGTTTGTACCTTAATAATGGGTTGAGGGGTTGGTACCTCAATCACCATAGGTGGTAGGATGAGATGATCCACCAACCAATTGAGGGGTAGTTACCTCAATAAATTATGAATTCTATGATGATTTTCTCTTCTTGCACATGTATTATGTTCTATGTAAGCATGATTTACTTCAAGCATCGTCCATGCATGCCATATTGTTATATACTACTCATTTCCTTTGCTTATGCATTTCGATTATGTTGTCTATCTCTTATTGCATTGCATCCTACATACTTAGTACATTCAAACGTACTAACGCATACTCTATACCTACATGATGTTACCATGTAGGAACCTGAGCCCCACTTACGCATCTTCCTCCACGTGGCTAGTACAATTTCTCTCAAAATAGTTGTTGAGTCCTCCATTCCCAGGGACAATGACTATGATCTCGTGCTATGTACTAAGACTATCTTTCTTTTATGTATGCATCGACTATGAGGGTGAGCCCGGCTGCTTGTCTTGGCCCCCGTTCCTATCTAAGTTTTAGAGGTGTTTTTGGACATGTTATATAATGAGCCTTGACTATCTTGACGTTTATGTTCTGAAAGTTTCCCTTTAGCCCCTTTGCTCTTATTTCTAATCTAATTATGTTGTGTAATTGTTTCCACGACCAATGATGTGTAATGATATGTTAAGAGATTAGTTTGGGTCTCTTCGAATTCCCCATTCGCTGTGTTACATCTAGGCCTTAGGCTTGGGTCGTGACAAAACCAACTTGAAAATATGCAATTTATATAAAAAGGAATATTAGGCACCATGGGTGAAAGGACTCAATGAAACCGACATACCTCGAACTTGGAGATTCCCTTGATGAATATTTGAATGAGAACTTGAAGTTTGAATGAATTTCTTGAGATCCGGAATGAGTTTGGTACCCTTGATTTTGGATGAAATATTTGTCTAAGTGTTAGAGAGAGTTTTCGGAAATAGCTTATATGATATGGAGTTGAAAAATATGACTAAGTATAGGTGTCTTTACGCATAGGAAGGCTTAGGCCCAAGACCCAAAGGCCTTGGACCGAAACAGGAAAACTAGCACAAAATAACACACTCCGCCGCCGCGGAGCAAACGCATACCCTTACTGGAATTGAAATTTTTGCGAAATTCGTTTTTTGCTACGGGTCCTCTAATATTTGGGTTATACCCATTTTCCACTCAATTTTTTCCCCTGATCAAGAATATGAAGTCAGATTTTCGATATCACGCACGGATTTTGAGATATATGAAAATTACGATAATGAAAATTTTCAAGGCACATTTTCGGACGTTTTTTAGGTCGTTTCATTTCATCAATACACAAAATAAATATTTAGTTTGTGAATATTAATCTTGATTTTCTTCTCAAATCAAAGAAGACTTGGGGAAATGCACTTGGTAGCAATAATGATAATCCGCTGCGATTCAAGAATAGGTACACAATTCGTTGTTTTGCTCCGTATTTTTCTGACAAAGTTAAATACAAATGCTAACATGGATCCTATACTGATTTAATGACATGTTGATTTGATATATGGGCTATAATCTTGCTTAATATTTTTATACAAATGATTAAGAGGATATGTTTATGCAACAAATTGGAGTTAGACATGAAAACCCTAGCCTTATGGTGCATTAAAAGATGTTTAATTATTTAGAAATGGCTATTCGACACGAATTAATCAATATCGTGATTTGTGCATGCATAAATAAAAATTTATATGATTGGTCGGTCCAATCAATTATTAGATGGAGAGTTCCATTAAAAAGAACTATTTCCTCTTGCCCATCAAGTGTGGTCTTGGGTAGGACACATTATTTAAGAAAAAATTTTTATGACATAAAATAAAAGGCTAGTATTTATTATTGCCTTTTTTTAATTATTGTCTTAAAAAAATATAATAGTGAAAAACCTCATTAAATGAAGGAAAAATATAGATAAAAGTTTCAATAATTTTCTTAAATTTTGAACTTGATTTATATTGAACTAAACCAAAATTTTGATTGTTCATGTAATATGAACCTTTGAATTTGATTTATATTGAACGAAGCAGAAATTTCGATTATTCATCTAATATGAACCAAAGGGGGATATAATTATAAGCCAAAGAATTGACAAGAAAAGAAAGAAAAAATTAAAATAGTTCATACAAGTATGGGAGGATTTGAAAATGGAGTCAAATCCCATCACTCTTTACAAGAAAATCATATTCACTAATAGTGTCAAGCAATTTTCAACACCAAAGTGAAAGCATTGTTGAATATGTTCTATTTATATTAGTGGAGAATCCATAAAAAATCAACAAAGTCAGTATGGTTTTTGGTCCCCCAACAGCATAACTTCTTTTTTTTGCTACACTAAAATGTTCTTTTAAATTCCTAGCCTGGCTACCTATTTCAATGCCCCCTTTTAACATTGAATACCATTAAAAACATATTTCCAGTCTTGCCAGGCACTATGAGGTTGGCATATGTACACCCATTATGCAGACACAATAAATTATGTTTGATTAATTAAAGAGGGAATAATTGCATAAAATAGGAAAAAAAAATAAACTATTCGAGTATGACACGATTTGAAAACACCTGACCATTTTTATTTTTGCAGTTCACACTAACAAGCAAAAAGAATTCTCCTAGATCTTCTTTTTCTAAAAAAAAAAATATTATCTCTCTCATGCCTTTCTGAAGTCTTTCTTTCATTCTTATTATCACATTAGGGTGATTGGATAAGTTTTTTTCAACTTGCAAAGTTGGGTGACAAAGCAACAACTTTAAGCTTTACTATTTGATTTTCTAAGCTAAAAGATTAACCATTTACTGTTATCCATATCATAACCAATAAAATTTCAGTGCAGACTATAAGAGCTGGCCAATGGTATTTCTTTTGGACTTGTGTGGAATATTAAAGAGCATCATACAATAAAAATAGCAGCAAGGGCAATGGCAAAGTTATGTGAACATGACCTACACAGGATCATTATATATCAAATCAAATTGAACTACCATCCACTCCTATACTTTGGGCTTAATGGGGAAAAAAATATTCCTATACACATTAAGATATTAAATTACGTGAATGTGTCAATAAATTTTATTTACAGTCAAAAGTCAATACTTCTTTAACAAAACTATACATGCATGGAAAAGCCTAAAAAAAACGGAACGAAGAAAAATAAAAGAAAAATGGAGCACATGAAAAAAAAAAAGATCTTAATAAAGGGATTTGCTTAATTAATAAGCTTTGTCTTTTTCATACATGGGGAAAGCACAAAAAAAAAAAAAAAAAACAAAAAAAAACAGTTAGAATAATGGAACGTAGAAAAAAATTGTGTTAATTAATTGGTTGTTCCTCATTCATTAATCTATTGTTTGTATTTAGGTAAGAGATGAGATTTTACCTTAATGTAGTGTATTAAGTATAATTAACAAATTATATGCTGAAATATAAAACACAACGCTCTCTTGTTAAAATTTGATTTGGTTTGATTTTGACTTGATGTTTGTACTTGAAAAAAGTACACAGTGCAAATTTTTTTTAAAAAAAATAACCGTATTACATGGAATGTGTATATTATTTTTAATGAAAATATGGATCAATAATTATTCTGGGGAACAAAGGCTTAATAAAAATTTAAACCAAGTATTAGGAAAGTAATAAATGTATCATCAATAAATGAAAACTTAAAGGAAAATCGAGAAAAAATAAAAACAATATCCATATTAATTATTCATTAAAATAATAGTTAATGACATCTACATTTCTTTCTTTCTAAAAAACTAATATTAATCAACGGTAAATAATTTTTTGTACCGGACGACATAGTGTTTTTTTGGTTAATTAATGATGAGCCCCTTGAATGGAAGGACATCTACATTTCTTTCTTTCTAGTTAGCGTTTTACATGCACTATTAAAAAATTATTAGATACAAATCAAATATGTCATCTTAAATTTTAAATAATAAAAGAAATCACAATCTCTTAATTAATTTTGCAGTTGATTACATGTCATGTAAAACGTTTTAAATTGTTTGTTTCTAAAATTTCACTTTACACTTTTCTAGCCAAAATAAATTATTTTTCTTTGAACACACCTGTTATTTTCACAGCCAATAATGAGAAAAAAGTCGTCACAATATAAATTTTTATTAAAAAAGATATTATTACTAAATATTGATTCTTAAGTCTATGGATTGAGGTAATTTGCAAGTGGAGAAACATCTATCCTCTTGAGAAAAAAATTACTTACTACCAAATTTATATAACTTTTCTACTTTAAATTAATCTCATAAGCTCATAATTATTATTTAATATAATTACTTCTATTTTTTGTTTTTTGTTTCATTATAATTTTTGTTTTGATCTGCTTCATCTTGCATCTTTAAAAAAGTCAAGTAAAGATGAATAAAATGTCTCTCAAAATAAAAACATATATAGAAATTATATCAAGAAAATATTTAAGTAAAAAAAAATTGTGCCAAAAAGATTGTAATTAAATGCTTTTACAATATTTTATAATTTTATGTAATTGACTATAATAAGAATGATGGATAGAGTTATTAAAAAAAAAATACATTAATATTTTTTTCTTTTTATTAAACTTTTTTTCTTATGAAATAACCAAAATTATAATAGATGAAGGATCCTTATTAGAATAATGGAATGATTAATAAAAATGTCACTTGTGATACTTATAATATGATCTAGTCTGATATCTTGTCACTCATATTAATTAAAATAGATATTTACACTAACTAATATGTTTTGCCGACGAAATGTTATGTTTTAATGAGCAAATTTAGTCCCTCATTAAAATTGTATTAAAATTTGTCTTAACAACCAAACAGAAATTGGTCACTATAATTGTATTTATAACGACCGAAAAAAAAAATTCGTCGCTATAAGTATATTTATAACGACCAAAAAAAATATAGGCACTATAAGTGTATTTATAACGACCGGATTCATTTTCCTTCGTTAAGAAATGGTCGTTAAAAGTCTTTTTTCTTGTAGTGAGGGGTGTTGATCCTAAGGTATTTTTCTATTGAGGTGCTTCCGATAATCAATGAGTTCTCGAGAGTCCTTTCCGATATTTTAAATTTAGGGCAGTATCTTTTGGTTTGACTAGTGTACTGGCTATGCCTATAAGTCTCATGAATAAGATCTTTAGTCCCTGCTCTATTAGGTTTATGGTGGTTTTGGTATGATGGTTCATTTTGCTAAGTGAGGAAGTACATGTGAGTTATTTGAGGGTAGTACTGCAAAGTTTAAAGAAGAAAGATGGAAGCAAAATAGGAGAAATGGGAGTTTGGGTTGTAAAATGTTGCCTTCCTAGGTTATGTGGTGCCGAGTGATGATATTACAGTGGATCCTAGTAAGATGAAGGTAATAAGAGATTAGCCTAGATCTTGACTTCATCGAATATTAGGAGCTTCTTAGACTTAGCGGGCTATTACCGGAGTTTGTGAATAGGTTCCCTTCTATTGCTTCTCCTATGACTTAGTTGAACCTAAGTAAGGCCAATGTTGTGACCGACGTTTTGAGTAGGGTGATTTGATAGGTATGGGAGTTGCTATTTCATGTTTATTCCTTTGTGTTGATAGGACCCATGTGTGTGTCCCGGAGGCTTACGTGAGTCTATTTTTGTCTAGGAGGGGTCTACAGGAGTTACCCCATTTGCATGACGTGTTGTTTTTTGGTCTTGTTGAGCTTGGCAAGGTGGGTTTGGAGGTCTTCCGGTGGATTGGTTACATGCATATCATGCTTTCAATAAGTGTAGAACCCGTAAGCTTGTAGTATGATGGTTAAGGATGGTAAATCTATTTGGTTAACTGTGATGGGTTAGTCACTTCTCTAAGATTGATCTTTAGTTCAGGTTTTGTCCCCAAGTGAGGATGAGGGTAGGTGATATTTCTAAGTGTGTTTCCAGGCTAGGGGTGAGCATTTGAGTATTGTTGGAGTGGTTTGGTTGTCTTATGCACCGACTATGTTTATGGGTTTCATGAATAGAATCTTAAAACCCTACCTCGATAGTTTGGTAGTGGTTCCTAGTGGTGGTGCATTGATTTAATGTCATGCCTAAAGTTCCGTTAGGGCGAACTGGCACCCGTTGCCGATAAGGCTCAGGAGAACCAAATTGTATCCATGCGCTTTCTATACATATTATAAGGAATTTCTATATTTGACATGCCTTTAAGAAAATAAACAGTGATAACAAACTAAAAGAAAATGCATATGGATAGGCCATTGGGGTAACGTTGTCTAAAGTACGAGACATGGCCACACTTTAATTTACATAGTCTACAAAGCCTCTAGATAAGGAAAAGTATCTGATAAGGGTCAAACCAGGCCCCGCCTCGGCTAACTATACAACATAAAAATATAATCTCTAGACACACAAAACTCCGAAGTAACCTGGAGCTTGGTAACAACAGTTGGATATCATGTACTCCTACGGGGGAGATCTACAGACACCTGTACCTGCAGCATGAAATTGGATAGTTGACGTTGATCCTTAGCCACTTCTTGACTTACCAAAGCTTGATAACCAGTATTCATGATTACCTTACGACTTAGAGCATCGGCTACCATATTTGCCTTCCCCGGATGGTATAGTATATCAACATTATAATCCTTTATTAGCTCTAGCCATCTTCACTATCTTAAATTTAGGTCTTTATTCATAGAGATGTATTGCAGGATCTTATGATTAGTATATATGTCAACGTGAACCCCATACAAATAGTGGTGCCATATTTTCAGAGAAAACACAACCACTGCTAGCTCAAGATCATGTGTTGGCTAGTTTTTCTCATGTGGTCGTAGCTGTCTAGATGCATAAGCAATTGCCCTACCATGTTGTGTCAGCACACACCCTAAGTCAACTCCTGAAGCATCGCAATATATTGCATACCCCTCGGTGCCTTCTGGAAGTACTAAGATAGGTGCAGAAATTAGCTTATTTTTCAGCTCCTGGAAGCTCCTTTCACATGCATCATTCCATTGGAACTTGGTTGCCTTATGTGTCAACTTTCTTAGAGGTGCAGAAATTGATGAAAAACCTTCAACGAACCTTCTGTAATACCCTTCCAACCTTAGGAAGCTCCGGACATCCGTGGGTGTTGTTCGCCTTCGACCAATCTTTTCCAGTCTCTATCTTTTGTGATCAACCCTTGTTCCCTCATCAGACATAATATGACCCAAGAATGCCACTAATTTTAGCCAAAATTCACATTTAGAAAATTTGGCATACAACTGTCGATCATGAAGTACCTGTAACACTTGTCGTGAGTGATTTGCGTGGTCCTCCTCTGATCTTGAATATACCATAATGTCATCTATAAATACTATCATGAATACATCCAAAAATGGCTTAAATACCTTTCTCATCAAATCCATAAAAATTATTGGTGCATCCGTTAGCCCAAACGACATAACAACAAATCTAACATGATCATAGTGTGTTCTGAAAGCAGTCTTAGTTATATCTTTCTCCTTCACCCTCACTTGGTGATAACCTGATCTCAAATCAATTTTTGAAAAG
>JAOTQR010000086.1:15810174-15838183 GCA_025774065.1 Solanum ossicruentum | reverse complement strand
GGTCCACCCAACTACCTTTAAAGTCCAATGCACAAGCTCGCAACATATCTTCAAGTGTCTGAATGGTTCATTCTGCTGGTCCCAAAAATACCCTGGAATGTTGACTTTTTCCACATTGTTTACAAGGCTGCCTAGGTGTGATTTGCTGTCCTGCTGAATATCCTGTTGTCCATGTACCTTGTCCCTCACCTTGTTGACCAAGCTGATTACTTCTAGACCCTTGAAGTTGTGGTGGAGCACTAGTTGTAAAATAGGAGGATGTTGGCCTAAGCGGTCTATTAGAAAATTGAGGCCTAAGCTCACCTTGGGACGGTGTAAACTGCCCTGTAGATTTGGCCTTTCTGGCCTGTCCCCTTTCCAACTCTTGTGTCCTTCTCTGCCTCTGATCTTCCAACTTCTGTGCAAAAGCTTGCATCCTCGTTATGTCCATATCCTTATTCAATGAAGCAATGGTACAGTCTCTGACTAGATATGTGTCCAATCTATCCACATATCGATGAACTCTATATGCCATCATAGCAACTACATTAGGAGCATACCTGGACAGGGAATTAAATTAGAGACTAGTCGAGTGTATACATGTTTTCTGTTAAATTGAGGAGATCACAACCCTAAACAAAGTAAAAGAATTGAGGTGCTTGTATGACTTAATAATCTAGTAGGTGAGTCACCTACTTGCTTAGCTTAAATTTGCTAGCTAAACAGAGATGAGGCCCGACGTTGAATTTGTCCAAGTCTGACTATGAATAAAGTCCGTATTAAGGGTGTAACTTCATCCCAAGTTTTAGCATCATAAGTGGTCTATATGTTCAGCCCAATGAGGATATTAAAAGAGGCCCAAAGACATCATAATTTCTTTGATAAACCAAGCCCAAACTAATTAAGAAGAAAACTGAAAAATGGGCAGCAAAAGGCCCAACAAGTTGGAGACCCATTTAGGCCCAAGTGTAAAGGATAACATGCTACATAACAAATGTATTAATAGATGTCAATATCTGGTCAAAAGGCAAGAGAAAGTTGGCCAAAAGAGTCTTTAAAAATGGATCAAAAGTAGCCCTCAATTCATTCCACTTAAAACAATTTTTCAACCTTCCTAAAGACTCTTGCCTTCTATTTATTTCACTTTACCAAGCTGCAAATACAATCCTCTAGGGCTCTTAAAGGGAAACCTGGATCTTGAAGGCAAAGGTAAGCAATTATAGTTGTGTATTTAGTATGGTTTCTTCATGAAAAACAAGAAGTTTATGCTAGTATGTTGTGCTGGAAATTCTGGACAGCATGTGTCCTAAGTATTGTTGTGAACGTTTCTTGTTGTTCAAGAGGATTTCTCATAATTGGTTGGTTGAATTATAAAGTAAGACTTATGTTTTAACAAAGTATAGTTTGTTAGTCATGTAATTGAGTTGTTGCACTACTTTTACAGTCCACAAAAGTGAGTCCTTATAGCATATCGCAATTATGATCTTAGTATGAACTTGTGGGTTGTTGGATGGAAGGCTATTGCCTCACGTCCTTCATGACTGCTTTGGTAATGTTATAAGACTGTTTTGAGGCTATTTTTATGTATGGATGTATTGAGGACAATTTAGGTAAAGTTAAAACAGGTGAAGGATTGTCGACGTCGAAGTGTGTTAAAGGATGTAACGTTATGCCGCTTGTTTATATGTTGTGAAGAATTGTTATGTGTTGTGCCTTGTGGGTTGTTATAAGACTGTTAAGGGTCTGAAAGAAGATGTACATGACATGTACATAAGAATGGTTGTTAGGAAATACGATTATAAGTGAAAAGATTGAAGGAACGCCTTTGGGTCGGTAATTATAAGCTTGCTGTACAGGTGATAGTTTTTATGATATTGAGATGTCAAAAAGTGTTTCTTTACTACTAATACTAGTCTTATTGCCTAATATACTGTAGATAAATATTTGATGGAAAATGCAGTCACTCCAACGTAGTAACGAGGTCATACAAATAGGTATGTAAGGCTACTTTATTTTGTATCTTTTGGCATAAACATAGATTCCTCCTTGGTACATAAAGGCATTTACCAAACTCTGACAAATCTATTAACCGTGTCTCCACCCTTTCATATGTATGCTTCCATATATAATCACCTTCAAATATGCATATATACGTAATCACAAGGTTACATGGGTTCTTGTTGCTAAATAAAGTTCATGAGTTGTTTCATCCCGTACGCATTTCATTATTTGTGTAACGTACTCATTTCATTGTCATATTGTCTTGTATGATTATTTACATGTCATATGTTACATCTACAATTTATGACCACCAAAAGCATATTCTCAAACATAATTAAAAGATAAAGTGTATTGTTTATTGATGGGGGTAGCCCGAGGGGTGGAAGCATCACCTAGCTAGGGACGATCCTATCATGGGTGGTAGCCCGAGAGTTTAAGGAAGAACCTAGCCAGGGACGATCTCGATACCGTTTTACCACTGATCAGTTGGTCATTTGTATTACAGTTGTGCACAGATTATATAGTAAAGATAAAGTAATATACAGAACATAAAGTACACGATTCTAAAGTATAACTAAAGGTGGTCTCTTATCCTGCACCAGTGCATAGTTTCATTTGAGCTGTTACTTCATATACAGTATTACCTGCCTTACATATTCAGTATATTGTCTCGTACTGACGTCCCTTACGGGGGACTTGCATTTCATGCTTCAGGTACAGGTGCTAGTAGATTTCCCCAGTAGAGTACACGACATCCAACTGCTATTACCAAGCTCCAGGTTGTTTCGGAGCTTTGTATATGTCTAGAGCTTATATGTTTGTATTGTACAATAGTCGAGGCGGGGTCTGTCCCGACCCTTATCAGATACTTTCTCTTATCTGGAGGCTTTGTAGACTATGTGAATTAAAGTGTGGTCATTTCTCGCACCTTAGACACCGTGGCCCCAACGGCCTAGTCATATACATTTCCTTTTGGCTTATTATTACTATTTACTAGCATAAAGGCATGTTGATTGTAGAAATCCCTTATAATATGTCTAAAAAGCTCGTATATATAGTTTGGTTCTCCCGAGCCTTATCGGCAACGAGTGTTGGTCCGCCTCAAGGGGACTTTGGGGCGTGACAAAATTCGATTTTGTCGATTCCATTAGCTCTGGAATGCTAAATATGGTCTAGGAGAGCTTGCAAAACTGAATTTGGAGTTGAAATGGAGATTTTAGGTCCAAAGTTGCATATTTCGTTCTTTAAAGTTGGAAAATTTGAGTTTTCTAGCCGTTTTGAGTTCTGAGCATCAGAATTCGATTCTATTGATTCCATCAACTCCGGAATGTTGAATATGGTCTAGGAGAACTTGCAGAACTGAATTTGGAGTTAAGATGGAGATTTTAGGTCCAAAGTTGCATTTTTAGTTCTTTAAAGTTGGAAAATTTGAGTTTTCTATCCATTTTGAGTTCTGAGTGTCTGAATTCGATTTTGTCAATTCCATTAGTTTTGGAATCCTGAATCTGGTGCAGGGAACTTGCAGAACTGAAATTGGTGTCAAATGGAGATTTTAGGTCTAAAGTTGCATTTTTCGTTCTTTAAAGTTGGAGGAAGTTTTGAGTTTTCTAGCCGTTTTGAGTTCTGAGCGTCGAAATTTGATTCTGTCGATTCCATCAGCTTCGGGATGTTGAATATGGTCTAAGGGAACTTGCAGTACTGAATTTGGAGTTAAAATGGAAATCTTAGGACCGAAGTTGCATTTTTAGTTCTTTAAAGTTGGAAAATTTGAGTTTTCTATCTGTTTTGAGTTTTGAGTGTTTGAATTTGATTCTGTCGATTCCATCAGCTCTGGAATGCCCAATATAGTGCAGGAGAACTTGCAGAACTGAAATTGGTGTCAGAATGGAGATTTTAGGTCCAAAGTCGCACTTTTAGTTCTTTAAAGTTGGAAAATTTGAGTTTTCTATCCATTTTGAGTTCTGAGCATCTGAATTCGTTTCTGTCGATTCCATCAGCTCCATAATGCCGAATCTGGTGCAGAAGAACTTGCAGAACTGAACTTGGTGTCAAAATGGAGATTTTAGGTCCAAAGTTATATTTTCAGTTCTTTAAAGTTGGAGGAAATTTTGAGTTTTCTAGCCGTTTTGAGTTCTGAGCATCAGAATTTGATTCTGCTAACTCCATCAGCTCCGGAATGCTGAATATGGTCTAAGAGAACTTGTAGAACTGAATTTGGAGTTAAAATAGAAATCTTAGGACCGAAGTATCATTTTTAGTTCTTTAAAGTTGGAAAATTTGAGTTTTCTACCATTTTGAGTTCTGAGCATCGGAATTTGATTCTGTCAATTCCATCAGCTCCGGCATGTGGAATATGGTCTTGGAGAACTTGCAGAATTGAACTCGGTGCCAAAATGGAGATTTTAGGTCCAAAGTTGCATTTTTAGTTCTTTAAAAAAGGAAATTTTGAGTTTTCTAGCCGTTTTGAGTTCTGAACTGAATATGAAGTTGAAATGGAGATTTTAGGTCCAAAGTTGCATTTTTAGTTCTTTAAAGTTGAAAATTTGAGTTCTCTGGCTGTTTTGAGTTCTGAGCGTTGGAATTCTATTCGATCGATTTCATCAACTCCAGAATGCTGAATATGGTCTAGGAGAACTTGCAGAACTGAATTTGGAGTTGAAATGGAGATTTTAGGTCCAAAGTTGCACTTTTAGTTTTTTAAAGTTGAAAATTTTGAGTTTTCTAGTCGTTTTGAGTTCTGAACGTCCGAATTCGATTCTATCAATTCCATCATCTCCAGAATGTCGAATCTGGTCTTGGAGAACTTGCAAAACTGAACTTGGTGTCAAAATGGAGATTTTAGGTCAAAAGTTGCATTTTCAATTCTTTAAAGTTGAAGGAAATTTTGAATTTTCCAGCCGTTTTGAGTTTTGAGAGTCAGAATTCAATTCCGTCGATTCCATCAGTTCTGGAATGCCAAATTTGGTCTAGGTGAACTTGCAGAGCTGAATTTAGAGTTAAAATGGAGATTTTAGGTCCAAAGTTGCATTTTTAGTTCTTTAAAGTTGGAAAATATGAGTTTTCTAGCCATTTTGAGTTCTGAGCATTGGAATTCGATTCTGTCGATTCCATCAACTCCGGAATGCTGAATATGATGTAGATGAATTGTTGATAGTTTTAAGTTATCTGCCATTTTAGAGTTGTATATGAATCTGTGAACTTATTCCCCTTTCCCATGTACTTAATTTCATCCTATTCTTTCATAAGTACTTAACCCTCATCCCATATATGTGAACACAATAGAGTGCATCAGCACGAATTTTATTTTTTCCTTTCACACAAGAGACTAATTGCATTTAGACAAACGCACAAAAGGTTTATTTCAGATATTTCAATCAAGTTTTAGGGGAATATGTCATGTAATAGCTGTATTCACATGTACGATTTCGTTAAAATATAAAAATATAAAAATAGCGATATAAGCAGATATCAAACAAAATGGTCATTTGAGTTACTTTGGCATCCAGCCTGTGCATCCAAGTGTCGATAGAGCTCGACAGAACTTCCAAAATGATACATAACATGGCACGACACGTTATCACACCTTTTGAGGCTATTCACAAGCTTACTACCATGGATTATGTCAAATATACCAGGAAAAATGGGGATACGAAAATAAAAGGAAAAGACATCACTGGTTATCAAACGATGATAGAAAGCTGCCGTATTTGACAATTACCAGGCCTGACAGAAGCTTTGCACTGCAAGTGTTGAATCAGATTATGCAGAAGCCCATTCAAATCACAGCTGGGAGCAGCAATGTGGATAATCAAACTTAACGAAAGTTCACCAGGTCAGGGAGTTCTCTTCAAGAAAGAAACCACTAATCAGTTGTCTGCCTTACATGATTCAGATTGGCAACTTCCCTAACACAAGCACAAGCTATGTGATCAAATTGGGAGACTATGATATAGAATAATATAAAAAGGTTCACTAACTTAAAAATTTATCTTTATTTTTGCATGAATACATGCTAATCAATCTAGCATAATACTACTAAGAAATGAACAATTATTCAAGTTCACACTCTTGATTCAGTTAAATGATATTAAAAAGGAGTATTATATCTACAGAATATACAGAAATTCATGTATGTGTGTGCATGTATGTGTGATTGTCTCAATAGTCCCGCCCTTGTTGGCCTATATAATAGAGTATTGCGAATAAAGGTTGCAGTGACCCATACCTCTGGAGAAGCAAATGAAAGATAGCTAGGTTGAAGACCAGAAGATGAATCATTAATTCCAGGAGTCTCTATGGAAATGTGAGACATGTATGGGTCTGACAATACAGGGTAGGCAGAGACATGAGCAATTTCCATGTATTTGTGAAGTGGTGATCTGTCAAGACACAACATAATATCCAATTAAGAACAATAAGGCCTGAGGCAGGAAAGTTCCTATCAATTCATTTTCTTAGTAGGGAAATTTGATCACGTTAAATCAATCCTGAGCTTATTTAGCAAACTTGATCACCTGACGTTTCGAGTTCAATCCTATTTCTTTTCTGAATACATCAGGAAGGAGTGGTTTCAGCAGAGAAGTATCTAAGATCAGAATTTGGTTATCTTTACTTTCATTGAGTAAAGGCATATCGATTTTTGCAACCTGTAGAAGTACGAATACCCAAAAGCAGAGACTTTTGCACAGCAATATCACTTCTATTTTTCATTTTCCTTTGCTGCTTCTTTATGCAATTATTATGTGCAGAAAAAAATATAAAAGAATTGCCCGTTCTTATAAAGCTGCTGCAAGATTGAGAAAAGGGGAGAAGCCAGTTACTTGAAAGGGTGTCTGCATTTTTATTTTTCACATACCTGCACCTTTGTTTATGATTTATAAAATGGGACCAACATGGAACTTTGCGATTAATCTGCCACTGCTGATCCCAAACCGATCTTGTGTAAGCTGAAACATTAAGGTGGGCAAGTTTCCAAAGGTTGTTATAGTAGATTTCAACCTTTTCTGCTATTTCTGAGCAACCAGTGAGATATATATTCCCACTTCTTTCACCTGAATACAATGGAGAAACAAGCTAGTTCCATGAACTTACTTGAGAATCCCGCCCAACTTTTTGGATCTTTAGGAACAAACTTGTCTAAGCAACGACAAAGAGGAGAGAGTATGATGTTGCAACTACCATATGCACCACATGTTCCATAATACTCACAGGCATCTCCTCACGAAGCCAGATAAATATGCTATTCCGGTCTCTTCTCATCCCACGTCCAACACTTAACCATACCATGACTGTTCAAGGTTAACACAAATGCATGTGAAAGAGAGTTGCCAAGGGACCGAATTCATTGGGTGAGCTGAACTTACGTCAACACATTTATGAACCGCAAAATTAAGTCCCCAACCATGGACCAAGTCATTCTACAAGTGACAAAACAACACAGTCAATCTCAAAAAATGCACGATGTCTCAAGAACTTCTCCATGTGTCATGTGCAAGGGGAGATACCTGAATCATATACTACACACTACGCCATGCATCTCGGGAAAAGACGCGAGCCATGATCTCTACAAATCTGAAAATAGAGAAGATTACATGATAAGAACAAGTTAAGAACTGGGAAAAAAATAGCGAACAGGACAACTATTCATACGCTGCACATGGAGGCAATGACACTACTATTAGCCTTCTTAAAAATAGTGATACCCGGGGAGTACAACCATATATCAGTACCTATGTAGGGCTAATAAAGTCAAACATCTTTAGAGCTACGACACCAATTATCTGTCTTTTTTTGGTAATTTTTATAACTAAATGTGAATCATTGTAGAAATGAAAGCTTAGAAGAATTAACAAACTTACCAATCAGTGAGCCAAAGTTTCAAATAAATATATATTACCAACTACTCATGTAGAAGAGTAATGTCTGAAAGAGAAGTTTACCAATGGACATTGTAGAAAAATCCAAAGAAGGTCATAGTAAGCCCTACTCCAGCTACTGATTGGGGCACTCACCGATTACAATTAAACCAAACATGGAAATTAAAACTGCAGTAGGAACAATTAAAACTACCTGCAACGTAATACATCAACCCCGAGGAAACCCCCACAGCCATATAAAACCCAAAGCGATCAAGAGTGGGAAGCACCATAATGCAAAAGAAGAGTAAACTCAATTTCTCATAGACCCCCACGACCTTGGCAATGCAAACGGAAGGCCGACCTCAGGCTTCCCAAAAGCGCATGACAACTTAGGGCCTCAGAAAGAGGGTTTGAAAGAAATCAACACCCTTAAAGCTTGGCAGAAACACACCGCATTTGAGACCAAAGAGAATGGCTCCACCGCAGTAACAGCCAACGGGGATAGGCAACGCTGACATCCAACCAATTGGGAGCTTGCGATAGTAGAAGTAGCACACGGCAATACTACGTACATACAGTAGATGTAGCAGAACTTTTAAAACCCAAACCAAGAATACAACATAAAGTAGCATACATTACATCTATTTAATGCATAGAGTACCAACACAAAAGTACAGGTTAAAACCAAGAATACAACATAAAGTAGCATACATTACATCTATTTAATGCATAGAGTACCAACACAAAAGTACAGGTTAAAACAGCTTTGAGTACAACCTAATATAGCTATGGTGATCCTCTCCTTGTTGGTTTATAACATAGAGTAATATACTAGTCTTTGGACACGCGCATTACACGTGTACCCCATATATCAATAAGTATAAAGTACTCTTATAAAGTCAAATAAATTTTATTTTAAAATGTGCTATCAACTTAATCAAAGTTAATTGATTTTACTATTTTCTTCCATTAGAAAATAAATGTGATTAATAAGTCTATCTTTTCGTTTTTTTTTCCTAAATAAGTAAATAACTAATAACATAGAAATTTGTGTAAAAATCAAGTTAATGATTTGGTATGTACCTTTGACAAATATAAACATAATATCTTCAATCAGGAAAATGTAGGACTTCTTCAACAATCATTAAAAGTAGATCTTAACAACAGAAGCGGCCTAAAAGAAGAAGATAACATGGATTGATTTACACTTTTTCACTGCATGAACTTTTAGAAACATCGATGGATTATTTCCTTGAAAAATTATAAAGAGACGTGAGAAGTATGTTTTTGTTATCCTTCAAAAGGTGGAAAAAAAATATGTTTGGACACAGCACGAGTTTACTGAATGTTGGAGAAAATAAGTTTTTTACCAGACACTGTAATTTTTGTTTGTGTGGTAAATGGAAGCCAAAAAGCAAATAGTGTCTTTTCGTTTCACAAGACACCTTGCTTACAAAATATTTTGTACGGAATACTACTCAAATTATTTAGAAGGTTAAAATAGGTAATTGAGTACTTTTAATGGGGGTATTATAGTACTTTGACATTTAAGTTATGTGGGACTTTTAGTTAGGAGTATTTTAGTAATTTAACTTTAAAATTTTTAAGTTCATGCTTTTAAGGTAACACACACATACACACACACACACTAGATAAGAATGTCCATGCTCAGCATGACCCAACATGTTGATTTTTTATGCATTTTTTTATAAATACAACTAAAATAATTAGACTAAGCTCAATCAAAGACATTCATGCTAACACAGCAGAACATAATAATTAGATTAAATTCAGTCAAAATTCTCCATACTAACACAACAAAATATGTCATTTTTGTACACAACGCGTGAGATAGAACACAATGCTTATGTACATCGTTATTGATATATTATAGGATTCTTTCATCTATAATATGTGCATAAGCACATTTAATTCATTATTTCTTATAAGTAAGAGTTGTAATCATTCAGCTTAGCAGACAATTTGTTTATCATTCTAGAAACCATCTTACGAAGAAATTTAGGATGAATATTTACAAAAAGAAAATAAGTAATAATTATTTGAAATATTGAAATGAATACCAAACTATTCTAAAAGTATCGTAAGCGACAACACAATATTATTTTTTCAATGTAAATGGAGGAAGAGAAGGAGCACTAACAATGTTTTACTAATTGAAAAACATTGTGCTAAAAAATACGATATGCAAAACCAATTAAAATTTAAAATGTTTATTCAAATTACCAATCAAAAACCACAATTCAATTATAGAAAGTGAGATATAAAAGCCTATCACCTTAAAAAAATTTCAACCATTGAAAACTAAAAAAAAGCTCAAAGCTTGCGCTATAATCGTTTTAGTTTCTCTATAATCCAGGAATCTAAAAGAAAATATAAAGATTAAGCCTTTTATGTGATTTAAAAAAATATAAAGATTAAGCATTATATGTGAGTAAGTTCCGTAGGTGAGTAAATTATAATCCAATTCTAAAACTTCCTGATAAGCTAACTTACTATTATGCATAGTTAAGAGCCTACTACTATCAAAAAGAAAATGAAAGTAGATATATGGGTTTTTAGTTGAAACAAAAAAAACATTGTAAGTGAAAAATCAAGAAACTAGAAGTACATGGGTTTTTAACTGAAATAACAAGAATGAAATATTTATTATAGACAATAAAAGAGTACAACTGATATTTCTAGAATTGAGTTGTGTGTAAGTGTCTAGTTTTTTTTTTAATTTTCTTAGAATAAAAATTTGAATTGAGCAAATACATCAAATGAATCATTAAAGAAATATCATCTTGCCCCTAGTACTTATTACCATAGCCAAATTGACAAAGTCTAAAATAATCATCCAAGTGATTGAAAATTTGAGAAGGAGAAATAGCTCAAATTCCTCTTTATTTGATGCCAATGAAGTATTGCGTCATGCTTAGAAATCAATTATGATTGTAATGAGAATCTTTCACATGTATCACCTTGGTATTGATTAATGTGTGAATTTGACCCTCAAATTCATTCTTCTGTGGAATGTCCTTTCATCCCTGAATGATAAGCACAAATTTTGGTGAGATCGAGCCATTTTGCATGTGTTTTCATTACTATTTCAGGAACAGGAGAGATATAACCAGCGACCCTCAATCTTTCATATAATTGTGTGATGGGTTCAGCCAAAGAAGTATACTGTTTGGGTAGGCATTTCTCCGTATTGGCTTGCGATCTTGCAAATTGAATGGACTGTTGACACCTTGGTAGTTTTCTACATGCAGGTGAAGGGACTTGATATATGGGTGTTGGTTGTTGGAGTAGAAGTGGAGGTGCTTGACGAATCACAATATTCACTTCTTTTTTACCTTTGTTCTTATTGGTCCCACCAAGCTGCGAAGCCTTGCTATTAGCTTGTAGTGCCTCAAAATCTGTTACAGTGCCATTTTTGATGCCTTATTCGATCTTCTCTCCTAGCTTGATAATATAAAAAAAGTTGCGATCCTCGATGAGCATCATTCTCTCATAATATTGTGGCTTTTGGACGCGAATAATGAATTCTTTCATTTAAGATTCCTCCATCGGAGGTTGGACCCTAGCAGCTTCAGACCTCTATCTTATGGCAAAATCTCTAAACAACTTTGTAGGCTCTCTCTTTAAATTTTGTATATAAAATTAATCAGGAGCATTCTCAATATTAAATTTAAATCTTTTTAGGAAATCAAAGGCCATATTAGTTCCTTTTGACCATTTCTTTGAATCTTGTGCAATATACCATGATAAGGCCTCTCAACTGAGACTTCTCATAAATAATTTCATTCAAAGTCTCTTATTTTTTCCAACTCCAATTAACTTATCATAGTATATTCTCAAATGTTCCTTTGGATCTCTAGTACCATTGAACATCTCAAATTTAGGAGGTTTATACTCTTCAGGCAACTCGACATCGGGATGTATGCACAAATCTTCAAAACTTAACCCTTCTATCTCCTTATCTCCTTCAACATGTTGCACTCGACTACTCAACTGCTCCAATCGCTCTGATATAGTTTATACCAACCTGTCCTCTTGATAGGGTTCGACAGAAATAAAATTATGTTTTTCTAAAATAGTAGTAATAGACGTTGGTGGTATATTTTGAGCATGAGAAGTAGCTTGGGAATGTGAGGCATTTGGTGGGGCTAAGTAGGTGATATTGGGTGTATTAGGTTTGTTTTGTGGTGGATGTATATAATATGGATATTGCATATTTTGGGGAAAAGTGGGATTTGAAGTACTTTCAAGGTATAAGGTAGAATGGGGTAAGAAGAGAGGATTTGTGAAGGTTGTTTGAGGTCTTCCAGTAGCATTTACTTCAATAAGCAGTGTATTCAAATTACGAGCATTAGAGAGTTGTTCCTGCATCTCTCTAATCTTTTATTCTAACCTTTATATCACCTTATTTTGTACAAGTGAATACTCTTCTCTCGAAATATTCAATCCATCTTTTTGAATTGCCATATTAATTGCCATTAACACTATTATTATTCTCCATAGAGCAAGATGAAAGTGGAAAAGCTTCTTCCAATTGGGAGTGATAGGCACGAATCAACCTTAGGGAGGGGAAAATATATAAAAATAAAAAAAATAAAAAATAAGATAAAGTTAGTGACATAATAATATAAAACACAACGACTAACATATTATTTTTTTAAAATAAACGCCCTAAATACAAGGAAGCTCGTTGAGCCATAGGTAGGTCTAAAACATCACATAAGTGATTCACAATAACTAAATCAAGCTTTAATTTATTAATTGGAGTTTAGAGTTAGAAAAATAAAGTAAATAAATAAACTATTTTATTAATAATAACTATTACAATCCTTTGAAAAATAGACAATAATATATAAAACTTAAGGGATGGTGGGGTAACAAATGGGAAATAATCCTAAACTTTACATCGTCCCATTGCATAACTTCAACACCATAGATCTATAAAAAGAAAATTTTTCTAAACTCCATATAACACAATTCAGGCTTGAAATAGTTATCGCGATTCACATCGACACATAATATGCAGTTTTTCGTCTTGGAGGGTGATTGAACCCTCTAGACATAACAGGGTGGCTACTATTATGTAGATTAACCCCATGGAGCAAACTATCTAGGGTTTATGCATGCATGATCTAAATATTTAGGGTGGATATCTTTATCTTAGGTTTTTACAGAGTGGGTTAAACACAGAATGGTTGTTCCTATGTGAGAAACACGCGGTCCAATAATAGTAAGACCATATGTCATTCACTATACAAGCACTTACTCTCTAAAATTTGGGTTTGAAAAGGAGGGAGAAAAAGTACAAAGGCACGACATCACCTTAAATAAAAGGATAGCAAGTATGGGAATGTATGAACGGAGTGACAGTTATTATGAAAGCAATAACAGTTAACATATAAAGCAGTAATAATAAAATAGTTTAAAGCATTAAAATAAACAAATAAAAGAGAAGGAAAAAAGGAGAAGAGAGTTAGATTAGTGGGAATAAGGAAAAGGAATATTAGGGGGGAGTGGAGAAAGGAAAAAGGAAAAGAAGTTAGTAAGCAAAGATAATATACTAATTAATAACAACAGTAGTTGTAAATAAATAAGGCAGATAAAGCAATTAAGGAAAGGATATTAATATGTACCAAAAATAACCCACATAACACAGAGACACGTAATGGTTAGAACCTAGAAACTTCAGCAGAGTTGCCATTCTATCGCACCTCATTTTTCTCACAAAAAAAATGAGAACCTGAATGATGTTGTGGCACACAACTCTTTTGGGATTTAAAATTTGAAAAAGATATTGAAGAGTCGCCACTTAATGATTTGAGGTGCATTAGACACCATTCTAAGTCTAAAAAACAAAGTCTAAGTCTAAGGTAACCTGAACCCTTACCCGTTCTTTGGTGACCTTAGGCTTAGACTTAGTTTTATAGGCGTAGAATGGTGTCCTAATGCACTTTAAATCATTAAGTTGCGATTCTTCAATATCTTTTTAAACTTTTAATCCCAGAAGAGTTACGTGTCATGACATCGTCTAGTGTTTTGCGGGAAAAATGGAGCGGGAAAAGGGTTTATTGACTAAAATGTGAATGTTATAAGTAATTTTATTAGCTTTAATTTGATGAGTGATTTTGACTGGGAGTAGTCATTACAGGTTATTGAGAATATCTGTTAAGAGCGATATATCAAGGACCAAAATTATTAGCCTCAATACACCAAGAGCTATTTTGATTATTTGCTTGAAAAAATTATCACGGAAGTATAAAGACTTTGGTTGAATTAATTGTCTTGTATGAAACAATGCTTATCAATCTGAAACATGGATGTAATTTGCTATTCACATCCAAGGTTCCTAAATTATCTGTGAATAATGGAGTATCTTTAGATGGTTGATTGAATTCATTGTCCTAAACCTTATATACAATGAAACTTGGCATTATGAAGCTGGTTTTCAAATCTTCCAAGGAAATAGGAAAGGATACATGAGAAATCAAAGTGGCATATGATTTTGTGACATAATTTTGTAAAGTTATAGAAATGTAATAGTTTTTCCTGCAGAATTGTTCGCTTGGCCTTGAAGTGAAGTGGATATAGAATTTGACTATTGGAATTTTGAAGTTTTTGAATATGCTAACAGGTTAGGAAATGGATGAGCAAAGTACTTACTTTTGGAAGAAAGATAGAACAAATTCAGTGTCAATTCTCTTGCAGAACTTTTTATTCCAATTGTTTTATCCTTTTTTTTTACCTTTTGAAATAAGAATATCATGTAAACCAAGTTTAATGTTTCTTAATTATATTTGGCAGACTGTATTGAAGTTTTGTCACTTTTCAATGCCTTCTATATGTTTAGTATTTGCACTTCCTGTTTACAGGTTCCTGGTACAATCTCTTAATGGGAGGCAAAGGTCAAGGGCCAGCTCCCAACCTTAGGCTTCAACCTCCTGGACCCGACATGGTGTATCCTGATTCATTTGGTCCGTCTATACACAACCCATCACCAGGTGATTTCCCTCCTTTTAGCAGGCTACATAAAGGGTCATGGGGATCTTGGTCCTCCTTGGTAAGAACTTCTCTTGGCATGAGGCCTATTCGGAGGCATTATTTGAAAGTGAAAAGAACAATCAATTAAACATAAAAGTCTTAGGATACACTCTATGACACGATATGAATTATGAAAGAAAAGGAAAGTTCCTAAAATGCGACATGGTCTCATACTCATAGATGTGGAGTGCTTCACATCCACGATGAATAAAACTCTACTTAATGCGGGATGTTGAACTCCCTAGGATACTTCAAAATCTTGTGCTCTGATCAAGTTTGTTACGACCCAAGATAGGTTCTAAGTATGACATGGTGAATGAGATTCCCGAAAGAATCCCAAACTAGCCTTATTAGCATATCATAGACATTCATTTATAATGGCATAGATAAATCAACAAACAGAAAACTCATATTAAGGTCTAGATAATGGAACAATAAGAAAAAGCCATAAGATTACATAGGATCATACATAGTGTCCAAACATGCCTTTATATACTAGAATATGCGAGGACTAGAACATATTTCTAGCTCACCCTCAAGAAATAAAGTTCTAAAAGTCTTAAGATAATACAAACCATAACAATAAATCATAATTTAGATAGCACAAGGATTGTCCCCGAAGAATGAAGACTCATCAACAAGCTGCAGATACTCACTAGATCTAACCATTGTGATGAGGAAGAAGACAATCACTTGTTCCTACATTATGAGATAATGTAGACAAAAATATGTATTGGTATATTGAAACGTACTAAATATATGAGTATGTAATGTGATGATGGTCATTTAATACACATGTACGGTCAAGTAAAATACATAAACAAGTAGGAGAATAAAGGATGAGAGATCAAGTGTAAATGGCTATACGTGAAATCATGCAAATAACATGATGAGTCATAAGTGAGAATTAACCATAATCGACAATAAGATTATGCGAGCTATAACATAGAATCTTAATTTTACTTGTACATAAAAAAAGGTCTATTTGATAAGGTAGAACTCTACCCATTATCGAAAAAAAGAGTCTACTTGCCAAGATAGAACTTTACCCCACTAAGTGAGTGTCATATGTTATGTGGATCCACTAATAAACTATATTGGTAAATCATAAATCCCTACGTGGTACGTATTTATGAGATAAGAGACTTTATATAAGGACCACGTATTTCATGCATGCTTGCTTCTTAATATCTACTTTATATTGTGTGGTAAGATTCTGGTTGACGATAATGCCTATAATTAAGTACGTGTAATTTGTATTGATATTACTATTGCTATACCTTTTTTGGTATAGTTTGATTGTAAGATCGATGATATTTCATAGGTGAAGACGAAGAAGATGACGATCTCTAATAGCTTCTACTCTTCCCTCTTTATGGTGGAATCTGTGTCATTATTTTAATCATACTCTGTATTCTTAGAAGCTCTTGTACATGTTTCCACTAGATCCCTTGAGGTATTAAATGTCTCATTACAAAAAAACAAAATAAAAATAAAAATAATAAATTGAATTTTTAACCCTATACTTGGTAATTCAAAGATTTTTTAGCTTTATCTTCAGTTTTGTTCCCCTCCACATGATTTAGATGGTTGAAAATTTTGAGTTCTCCCATGTAAGTGTTAAAGTGGGTGTTTGCACAACCTTGTGGGTTGGATTGTGGCACTAAGATACCAATACTTAGTGTTTATTTGAATTGACTTATTTTTTTAGTTTTTGACTTTTAAACATCTTTTAGGTATTGAAAGTATTTGAACAATACAAGAAAGTGCTTTTAAGTAGTTTCCTAAAGCTAATAAAATACTAAAAAAAGTCGAAAGTGGAGGTTTTCAATTTATGATTTTTGACTTTTAACTTATAAGTCACCTTAAAAAAAGTCAATCTCTATCAAAAATAATATTATAATTGGTAGCAATAATATAGTAACCATATTGCTAGCTTCTCTACTAGTATTAGAAACATCTAGAAAAATTATGAGTAGAAATTAAAGTAGAAATAAATAAAGTTTGATGCGAATCAAGTGTGATTAGCTTAATCTATTATAAATCTATTTAAACAAAAATCTAAGTAAAAAATGGCAAAACATTCACATGAAATAACATAACCACTTTCATAGATCCTAATCTGGCTTTTCACACATATAATGTTTAAGATGTAACACCCCCACAAAATGATGAAAATACCCCTAGAATTGACCTAACACGTAGCGTGTCTTTGCTTGCTTTGTTTGCAAATCCGAGGCCGAATTTGCAATCAGTGCGAAAAATCAAGTCGGAAAATGATCTCGATTCGACAAAAAGTCGAAAAAATGTGAATTATTTTTCCCAAAAAAATTCAGAAATGGTGAGGTTTTTGCGTCCGCTCCACGACGCGGAGAGAACATGGAAGTGCACTTAGTAGTTTTCCGAAACTTTACGAAAAAGTGAGAATTTGCGAAAAAGTGAGAAATAACACTAGTGCACGTCGCACACTAGTGTATTTCCGGAGCAGTTTTGTTCTTTTAATGGGGAGGGGCAATTCCAACTTTTTTCATACTCCATATCCTAAATTTGTCCATTTTAAGTCGTAAACAGTCCCTAAATCGTATTTCTACCCTTTCATTCTCTTAAAAACAAGAAACCCTTCTCAAAACTTCCAACGTAGAAATTCAAGAACAATTAGGGCGTTCAAGATAATCTTTTCAATCTTCCAAGAACTCATTCCAAGGTATGTAAGGTCATCTAAAAAGTATTATTTTGACAATATCTTTAGAAATAGAAGCTAGTTTTTATATATGGACTTGCAAGCATTGATTGATACTAAATTCCTGTAATTTTGTAAAGTATGTTAAATTTCATGGAAAATTTTATAGATTCTTGATGAATATTATGATTATTGATCTTTATAACATCCAATTCAAGAATTGTTATGAAGTTTATATCCAATTATGATCAAGGTTCTTTGTTGTTGATTCTCTTGAAAATCTTGATGCTATTTCAAGAAAAGAAAGAATTAGTTGAGTACCGTTAAAGCTAAGTTCAAGAAATGCATTTTAAAGATATATTATCACCTATTAGCTAAGAATTTAGTATGTTTTGAGTCACTGAGCTGATTTTAGTTTTCAGTTAAGTTAAAGAAGTTGTATGAGAAAGCTATGTAGTAAGCTGGGCTAAGTCCCCAAGAAAGTCAGATTTCAAGAATTTATGATCACTTAAGTATGAGTTATATAAAGTATTTTGGGAATAGTATTGAGCATCGATATGGGTGACAGTAGAATAAATTACTCGAACTCATAAACTATGTAGCCAGCATATGATAGGATTGTACTACAGTACCTTCCTTATTAGCCACTGAGATAAATCAGTTTTGGGTGGATCCACTCCCCTAGTTCTTCATCCCCTACCCTCGAAAAGTACGGGACGACTCTGGCAACGTGGGCAAGTATGTATCACCACGAAGCTCATAGTGGTAGTTGTTGGTAAGAGAAACTCCCTAAGCTAAGAAACTAAGTTTTCTTATCAGTTTTCAGCATACAAGTATTATGATTATTGTAATTTCACTTATGAATTATGATTATGTCTTTTGAGATGCATTATGATATCCCTATTAAATGTTTTAGCCATTTTACATACTGCACATTTCACGTACTAGCGTCCTTACGACCTGCATCATTTTATGATGCAGACGTAGGTGATAGAGTTCCTCAGCAGCCACTCCGTTGAGAAACTGATAGCTTCTAGTCTTTGGTGAGGCCTCTTCTCAGTTCGAAGCTCTTGAGTTGTTTATGTTTCTTTCAGTATTTATTTTTAATTTTGACTACTTAGGGCATGTCTCAATAGTCCTTTTAGACAGTATTAGTAGAGTTTCCATAGACCATGTGTTTAGTATTGCAGTTTTCAGTTATTCACATTGCTTAAAAGCCATTTTATTTAATTATGCTGACAGTTATGAATTTTCATATTGCTTTTAGTTAGCCCTTTTCATTATTATGAGTCTTCCACTGAGTAAGTAACCAGACCAAGTTATTCGCTTGGGACCAGAAATGATTTCTGAGTGTCGGCCATGTCCAGGGTGCAGGATCGGGGTGTGACCAACTTTGTATCAGAGCCCAGAGTTCAAGAGTCCTAGGGAGTCTATGGAACCGTGTCTAGTAGAGTATTTATTATGGGTGTGAAGCGCACCGCATCTATAATAGGGAGGCTACGGGACATTAGGAAGTGTCATCCTTTTCTTGTTATTCCTTGTCTCGTACTTTAGAATATATCTATGCGAAGTCCCTTCTAACTTGTGCATTCAAATCATGTTTTCAGATCATGCCTCCATGCAGAGCTAACAGACTAGTGAAGGGCAGAGGACGCCCAGTCAGGAGGAACGCAAACCAGCCGGGCCGAATCCCTGAAGAGCCTAGAGGCTCAGCTGTGCCTGTGGAGCAGCCACAACAACTGACATATCTAACACTGAGCTTCACTAGGCCATTCTGGGTTTGGCTCAGGCAGTCACTACTCAGTGAGGTTGCCAGGCAGATGGCAAAAATGATGGGGCGGACACCGCCAGGGTTCGGGATTTCCTGAGGATGAACCCACCAGAGTTCACAGGGTCCAATGTGAAAGAGGATCCTGAGAACTTCATTAAGGAGCTTCAGAAGGTGTTCCAGGTGATGCGTATAGCTGAGGCCGAGCGAGTTGAGTTGGCTGCGTATCAGCTTAAGGGAGTAGCTAAACTCTGATTTGACAAGTGGAAAGGGAGTAAGGCAGATGGCGCTCCAGCTATTACGTGGGCAGTGTTTGAGGAGGTTTCTGGGACAATACTTTCCTTGAGAGATGAGACAAGCTAAGGTAAGAAAGCATTTGAACTTGAAGCAAGAGAATATGAGTGTGCAGGAGTACAACCTCAAGTTTACTCAACTGTCCCGTCACGCTCCGGCTATAGTAGAAGACACGCATGTGAGAATGCATCTCTTTGTGTCCGGGCTCTCTGGAATGACTAAGAAGGAGAGTAGGAATGCGATGTTGATTAGGGATATGGATATAGCCCGCTTGATGACATATGTGCAGCAGGTAGAGGAGGATAAAATGCAGGACGGGGAAGAGATTAGGAGTAAGAGGGCCAAGACATCAGGCCAGGAGTCAGGCAAGAGGGGGACTGGAGGTGGAGGTCACTCATCTTTCCAACCTAAGATAGCAGAACCAACACCTTCATCCGCTAGTGCACCTGCACCAAGGGTCAAAAATAAGCAGGGATCACAGCACCGCAGGTTCCTGGGTTAGCCAGTAACAAGGTAGCATAGCTTTATCAAACCTTTATCCTACTTGTGGTAAGTGTGGTAAGTCTCACCCCAGAGAGTGCCTTCTGGGCACAAATGGATATTTCAAATGTGGTCAGGTGGGGCATTTATCGAAGGATTGTCCTATGGGGAAGTAGAATACGAGAGATACCAAGTCAAACAGTCTCTTCAGCCCTACAGGGTAAGCCACCTCACAGGGGTACTACAACAAGGACAAACTGGGGCACAAACCGCTTGTATGCCTTGGACACCAGACAAGAGAAGGAGAACTCACCAGATGTGGTTACGGGTATGCTCAAAATTTTTACTTATGATGTCTATGCATTGTTAGATCCAGGAGCCACTTTGTCATTTGTAACCCCATACATAGCTGTGAAGTTTGGGGTTAATCCAGAATGTCTTCATGAGCCTCTCAGTGTTTCTACCCCCACTGGAGAGTTTTTTTTATCCTAAAGAATTTTATAGGAGCTATCTAGTTTCTTTTATCATAAGACTATTGTATCTGATTTGGTAGAGTTAGATATGGTGGAGTTTGATGTCATCCTAGGCATGGATTGGCTTTATGCTGGGTATGCCTCTGTAGAATGCAAAACCAGAATAGTCAAGTTTCAGTTTCCTAATGAACCAGTCTTAGAGTGGAAGGGTAGCTCAGTATTTCCCAGGGGTCAGTTTGTCTCATATCTCAACGCTACAAAGTTAATCTCTAAGGGGTGTATATACTACCTAGTCAAAGTTCAGAATTCTCGTGCCGAGGCACCACCTCTTCAGTCTGTTCTAGTTGTGAAGGAGTTCTTAGAAGACTTTCTTGAGGATCTTTCCGGAGTCCCACCTGATAGAGAGATAGACTTTGGGATAGACACTCTTCCAGATACTCAGCCCATATCTATTCCTCCATACCGAATGGCTCATTCGAAGCTAAAATAGTTAAAGTTGCAACTGAAAGATCTTTTATATAAGGGTTTTATTAGAACAAGCATCTCACCTTGGGGTGCTCCAGTTCTTTTTGTGCATAAAAAGGATGGTTCTCTTCGGATGTGTATAGATTACCGCCAATTGAACAAGGTCACCATTAAGAACAAGTATCCTCTTCCCATAATTGATGACTTATTCGACCAACTTCAGGGTGCTACATATTTTTCCAAGATAGATCTTAGATCTGGGTATCCTCAGCTTAAAGTTAGAGAAAAAGACATTTCTAAGACAACTTTCAGAATCCGATATGGTTATTATGAGTTTTTGGTCATATCCTTCGGGCTGACAAATGCACCAACAGCTCATGGATCTTATGAACAGGGTATTGAGGCCGTACCTAGATATGTTTGTTATCACATTCCTAAATGATATTCTGATTTACTCCTATAGTAAGGAGGAGCATGTAAACCATCTTAGACTTATCCTTTAGACCCTTAAGGATTAACAACTATATGCTAAATTTTCTAAGTGTGAGTTCTGGTTGGAGTCTTTGGCATTTCTGGGGCACATTGTGTCTGGTGAGGGTATGTAAGTTGATTCCCAAAAGATTGAGGCAGTAAAGAATTGGCCAAGGCCTGCAAATGCCACAAAGATAAGTAGTTTCTTGGGCTTCGAGGGGTACCACGGACGATTTGTAGAGGGGTTTTCTTCTATCTCAGCTCCCTTGACTAAGCTGACTCAGAAGAAGACTAAGTTTGAGTGGTCAGAACGTTGTAAGAAGAATTTCCAACAGTTGAAGACTAGGCTGACAACAACCCCAGTCTTATCCCTACCAGATGGAGTTGATCATTTCGTGGTTTATTATGATGCTTCTAGAGTTGGCTTGGGTTGTGTATTAATGCAGAGAGGCAAGGTGATAGCATATGCCTCCAGATAGCGTAAGATTCATGAAAAGAATTATCCAACTCATGATCTTGAGCTTGCTGCAGTGGTGTTTACTCTGAAAATTTGGAGCCACTACCTATATGGTGGGCATGTGGATATATTCATGAACCATAAGGGTTTGCAGTATTTGTTTGGCTAGAAGGAGCTAAATTTGAGATAGAGGAGATGGTTGGAGCTGCTGAAAGACTATGATATGAGTATCCTTTATCATCCAGGTAAAGCTAATGTGGTTGCTGATGCTCTTATCAGGGTGACCATGGGGAGTACAACCCATGTTGAAGCTGAAAAGAGAGAGTTAGCTAAGGAGGTCCACAGACTAGCCCGTTTGGGGGTTCAGATTGAAGATTCTGACGAAGGCAGGGCCATTGTCAGAAATGGGTCAGAGTCATCTTTGGTGATTGAAGCGAAAGAAAAACAAGACGAGGATCCCATCCTTCTCCAATTGAAAGAAGATGTTTAGAAGCAGAAAGTATTAGTGTTCTCAATAGGGGGAGATGATATCCTGAGATACCAAGGCAGGTTGTGTGTCCCGAATATTGATGGCCTTAGAGACAAAATCTTGGCCGAGGCTCATAATGTCAGATGCTCTATCCACCCTGGTACAACCAAGATGTATAAAGATTAGCGAAAAGTCTATTAGTAGGGTGGTATGAAGAAGGACATTGCAAAGTTCGTGTCCAGATGCCCAAACTGCCAGCAAGTTAAGGTTGAGCACCAAAAGCCTTGTGTTGTAGCCCAGAACATAGAGATTCCAGAATGGAAATAGGAGATGATTAATATGGACTTTGTAATAGGCTTACCTCGATCTCCTAGACAGCATGATTCGATATAGGTCATAGTAGATAGAATGACCAAGTCAATTCACTTCCTACCTGTCAAGACGACTAATACAGCTGAGGACTATGCCAGACTCTATCTTAAGGAGATTGTTAGGCTGCACGGGGTCCTTATATCCAATATCTCAGATAGAGGAGTCCAGTTTACAACACAGTTTTGGAAGTGCTTTCAGAAAGGGCTTGGTACGAAGGTAAATCTTAGCACAACCTTCCATCCACAGACAAACGGGCAAGCAGAGCGAACTACACAAACCTTGGAAGATATGCTGAGGGCTTGTATGATAGACTTTAAAGGTAAATGGGATGATCATTTACCTTTGATTGAGTTCTCTTATAATAATAGCTTTCAGGCCAGCATACAAATGACACCATATGAAGCTCTTTATGGAAGAAGGTGTAAATCACCCACAAGGTGGTTTGAAGTTAGTAAGGCAGGATTGATAGGACCTGATCTAGTCTATCAGGCTATGGAAAATGTGAAGGTTATTCAGGAGAGGCTCAAGATAGCTCAGAGCCAACAAAAGTCTTACACAGATGTTAGAAGACGAGATTTGGAGTTTGAGGTAGGCGATTGGATGTACTTGAAGGTATCACTAATGAAGGGAGTTATGAGATTCAGGAAGAAGGGGAAACTCAGCCCACGATATATTGGGCCGTATCAAATCCTGAGAAGAGTGAGTAGCATTGACTTATGAGTTAGAGTTACCAGCTGAGCTGAGTGCTATACATTCGGTGTTCCATATTTTCATGCTTAAGAAATGCTTGGGAGATCCCTCTCTAGTTGTCCCGGTTGAAAGTGTTGGGATTAAGTACAACTTGTCTTACAAAGAGATTCCGGTGCAAATACTAGACCAACAGGTTCGTAAATTGAGGACTAAGAAGATTGCTTCGGTGAAGGTTTTGTGGAGGAAGCAATTCATGGAGGAAGCTACTTGGGGGGCAGAGGAAGATATGAAGGCCAAGTATCCACACTTGTTCGTTGGCCTAAATGAGGGCCTTGAAGGTAACTTTCATACTCTTACCTTGAAGATTTATGTTTATTAAGTTAGGAAATCTTGTGTTTCGATCTTGCTTTGTTCGTATTGTTATCATTCGAGGATGAATGATCCCAAGGGGGAGATATTATAACAACCCCGTGAAATAACGAAAATACTCCTAGAATTAACCTTACACATAGCGTGTCTTCCCTTGCTCCGTTTGCAAATCCAAGGCCTAATATGCGATCACAGTGAAAAATCAAGTCGGAAAATAGTCTTGACTCGACAAAAACTAAAAAAAAACGCGAATTATTTTTTTCCCAACAAATTAAAAAACAGTGAGGTTTCCGCGTCCGCTCCGCGACGGGGAGAGAACGCGAAACCTCACTTAGTGGTTTCCAAAAATTTACGAAAAAGTGAGAATTTGCAAAAAAGTGAGAAATAACACTAGTGCGCATCACGCACTAGTGTATTTCCAGAGCAGTTTGTTCTTTTAATGGGGAGGAAAAATTTTGACTTTTTTCACATCCCATATCCTAAATTAGTCTAAGTCATAAACAGTCCCTAAGTCGTATTTTTACCCTTTCATTCTCTCAAAAACAAGAAACCCTTTCAGAACTTCAAGCCTAGAAATTCAAGAACAATTAGGGCGTTCAAGATAATCTTTTCAATCTTCCAAGAACTCATTCCAAGGTATGTAAGGCCACCTAAAAAGTATTATTTTGACAATATTTTTAGAAATAGAAGCTAGTTTTTATTCATGAACTTGCAAGCATTGATTGATGCTAAATTTCTGTAACTTTGTAAAGTATGTCAGATTTTATGAAAAATTTTATAGATTCTTGATGAATATTATGATTATTAATCTCTATAACATCCAATTCAAGAATTGTTATTCAATTTATATCTAATTATGATCAAGATTCTTTGTTGTTGATTTTCTTGAAAATCTTGATGCTATTTCAAGAAAAGAAAGGATTAGTTGAGTACCTTCAAAACCAAGTTCAAGAAGTGCATTTTAAAGATATATTATCACCTATTAGCCAAGGATTTAGTATGTTTTGAGTAACTGAGTTGATTCTAGTTTTTAGTTAAGTTAAAGAAGTTGTATGAGAAAGTTATGTAGTAAGTTGGGCTAAGTCCCCAAGAAGGCCAGATTTCAAGAATTTATGATCACTTAAGTATGTGCTATAAAGTATTTTGAGAGTAGTATTGAGCACCGATATGGGTGAGAGTAGAATAAATTACTCGAACTCATAAACTTTGTAGCCAGCTTATGATAGGATTGTACTACAGTACCTTCCTTATTAGCCACTGAGATGGACCAGTTTTGGGATGGATCCACTCCCCTAGTTCTTTATCCCCTACCCTGGCAAAGTACGAGACGACTCTGACAGCATGGGCAAGACACTGTATCACCACGAAGCTCATAGCGGTGGTTGTCGGTAAGAGAAACTCCCCAAGCTATAAAAATAAGTTTTTCTTATCAGTTTTTAGCATGTTATTTTGAGCATACAAGTATTATGATTATTGTTATTTCACTTATGAATTATGATTATGTCTTTTAAGATGCACTTTGATATTCCTATTAAATGTTTTGGCCATCTTACATACCGTACATTCCACGTACTGGTGTCCTTATGACCTGCATCATTTTATGATGCAGACGCAAGTGACAGAGTTTCTTAGCAGTCGCTCCGTTTAGAAACTGACGGCTTCTAGTCTTTGGTGAGGCCTCTTCTCAGTCCGAGGCTCTTGAGTTGTTTATGTTGCTTTCAATATTTATTTTTAGTTCTGACTACTTGGTGCCTGTCTCAGTAGTCCTTTCAGACAGTATTAGTAGATGTTCCACAGACCATATGTTTAGTATTGCAGTTTCCAGTTATTCAGGCATTGCTTAAAAGTTGTTTTATTCAGTTATGAATTTGTGTATTGCTTTTAATTAGCTTTTCCCACTATTATAAGTTTTCCACTGAGTAAATAGCCAGGCGAAGTGGTTCGCTTGGGACCAGAAATGATTTCCGAGTGCCGACTGTGTCTAGGGTGTAGGCTCAGGACGTGACACAAGATACAATAAAAAATGACATACAAACAACAAACAATATATTTCAAATCAATGAGAAGAAAATATTTACACAAAATTATTAACACACACACACAAAAAAAAAATCTTCTTGTACCATTTTGAATATCTCAATATAAATTATTCCTAAATATTTATTTAAGGAGAAAAAAGTCGATAAAAAATTAGAGAACTCGGAGAACAATCAATTTAAAAATTAGAGAACTATAAATTTCGCATAGAGAATCAACACCAGAGTAAAAGTAAAAGGGGTTAAAAAAAATAGAAGAAAAAGAATAAGTATAAGTTGGAGCAGCTAGGCTGGACATTAATCTAAGATGAAGAGCTATTTTTCAAAATTCAAAAAGAATCGTAGATCAAATGAAATTGATACTATAATATGCTGCTCATACTTTTTAAAATACCATCAAAAACATGTCAGATCTTCTAAAAGTAACACATTTTTGAAAAATTCAACACGTATACTATAAGATTTCTGGAGAATCCAAATAAGCTACACTATAACGTTTTATTTATCATTATCTTCCTATAATATCACAACTACATTTATACATTATTCTTTGGGAACTTTATTACTTTTCCTCTATCTTGTTAGCTATTACTTTATTGTCCTTGTTATTTTGATCAAATAATTATCCATTTAACTTTTCAATATCAATACTAAGATAAAAGCATACCTAAAGTTGAATCACCCACTTGAGAAGATGAAAGAAAGGAAGCATAATATTTGAAAATTTGAAAGAAAAAAAATCATCCAAAAAAGTAGGTTAAGTATGAAATAATATTCATGAACTCAACCATTAAATTAAACAAATTAAAGAGATTCAAGAGGAAGCTTAGGACAATAAAATTAAAAAAAAAAACTTACTAAATTGAAATTGCTACCACTATTTTTTTAGTGTGGAGAAAATAGTTTATATTTAAAAATTTAAAAGGAAGACAAGCAAAATAGTGTAGATGCTTCTAGATTTTTTTTTTTAAAAAAAATTGTGTGTTGTATGGTAATAAAGTGATCTTGTGGACATTGGTAAAATTACCTTAATTGTGTTATTTAGTTTTAGAATAAAAATTTGAGGTGAGATATTTTATCATAGATATTTATAATTTGTCTTGGTATGATGAGTATAATTATAACTTTTCCCTTACATTATCTAAATATTACTAAATTGCTATTGATCGTCCTCTCATTGATTTTTCTATATAATAGAAAAAGAAATATATATAAACTTTTAAATACCAAAAAAATAAAATATGAACGGAATCATTTACACTTCTGAACTTTACTTTAAAAATCAATCTCCCCCCTCATCTTTGAAAAAAATTATTCCCCTTCCACCCCCCACCCGCGCACCCTTTTTTTAATTGATTTTTTTTAAATGTCCATTTATCCTTATATTATCAACTTTTATTTTTTTTATACTTCTTTTAAAATTATTTTTTAATCTATATAACAAATATTTTTTATTAAAAAGTATTAATTTAGTCAAAAAAGAAAAAAATATAGATTAAGTATATAATTTAACGTCGCTCTATGATGAAACAAATGAGTAAAATTAAAAAAATAATATTATTAATTTTAGTAAAATTTATAATGCGATAATCTTGTAAATATATTTTGATGCAAATAATAAAAAATAAGTAATAAGAATTAAAATATTTCCTAATGATTTCTTAAAATATTATCTATTTATATTGTAAAATAAATTTTAAATTATTATCTTTAAAATATTTTATTAAGGAAAATCAAAATCCGTTTTTCTGCATGGATAATAGGGAATTAAAGATATACATCATTCTATAAATGTGCCTTGTTAACTTGGTTTCAGCTTTCATCTATGTCATTCAAACATGAGTAGACATTTAAATATTTATAGAGCTGATCAAATAGACGTATGCATTCTATCGGATAGTTTACGTGAGTTATACTCAAACTGATTATATTATACTATGTACAAAATATATCATGCTACGTATGTGTGCGCCAATTTATTCGATTTTGTACAAATTTAAATGCTTTATTGTTCTCAACTATAAGTTGGAGTAAATGGGTGTAAACTAATACCAACTTAAAGGACACATTAATATATTATGTCTAAGA
>JAOTQR010000086.1:15782146-15802224 GCA_025774065.1 Solanum ossicruentum | reverse complement strand
TCTAGAGAATTCTATATTTCTCTAGCAATGGTTAGGTTGGAAGATTTTTGTGGAGTTTTCTAGAAAACCATTATTAATCATTAGATTAAATAAATCCTAGCCATTGAATATGTAGTGACACTACTATAAATAGGAGTGTCATTCTCTCATTTTGTATCAAGCAAAAAACAAGAAAACCCTTTGAGTAATAAAATTCCTCTTCTCCTCCAAAATCTCTTTAGTTTTCTCCTCTCAAATATCCTCCTCCCAACATAGGTAGCATCATTCCAGTTTATTTTGTTGTTATTGGTATTTGGAAATGTCTGATAGGATAGCATTATGATCAAGGGTTATGTTGTTTTCCCTTTTGAAACTGGATTAAGGGGTATGTATGACAATTCTAATTGAAGGAGAGAAATAACAGGACTTTTGACGGGCTTTTTCGTAGAGTTAAAAGTTTCCTTTTGTTTTCGTTATACTTGGGGACTGGTATGGATATACCACATTTTACAGATGATTTAATAATTTTAGTTTCAACGGGAATCCCTTACATATGTGAACTATCAGTGAAATAATTTGACTTGTAAAAATTCTTATTACCAATAATTGGACACATAACGTGTACAACACTAACATAGGAAGATACTGATCAAAATTCATCCTAAATTTGAAATAATTAAGGCTTACCTTTTTGAAATAGTGTTGAAACTGTTAACTGTTCCCATTTGGCGGTACAATAAGAAAACAAGAAAATGATCCTAATGTGTTCCATATCAGAAGAAATGGCCTTGTGAATAAAGTCTTGCCTATAGTTTCTTACTTTGGATCTTAAGATGTTTATACAGATGTCAACGCTAGTATAGGGTCCCTTTTATCAAAAAGTATAAAATCTTTTTTATCCTTGTAGATGTTATATTTGATAGAAAAAAGTATAGATGGGAAAAGCCATAATGGATTCAATCAAAAGATAAGCAAACTTTATTTCGTTCCGAAATGCCCGATTTAGTATAAAATCTTTTTTATCCTTGTAGATGTTATATTTGTTGTTTCTTTGTTCCGTAACTTTTTAAAAAGTAATGATACTAGTAGCTTATCTTCATGACTAACGGTGTTGGTTTTACTGTACACAGCAAATATTTGAGAACTATGAAGCATTATCTTTGGCTCCCCCTTTTAAATGATTCTACTTTAGCAAATGTTAACCACAGTGGTTGGGTTTGAAATGATGGTAGCTATCTCTCAACAAAATAAAGAACATGGCATATTATAACTGCAAAATCTTGATGATGGTCTTTTGGTACTCAATTCACTACCTTGAAAATGAGATTTAGTCAATGCTGTACTATTTCTCCTAACCTCAATTCTGAGATGGATCTCATCCCAGAAAAGCAACTGACTTTTTCATCTGAAATAAAGAACTATATACATGGTTATCGTAGCACCTGCCTTGTGTGTCTTGTGAGTTGTTTATCTTCAGTAGCTCCTTCTGGTATGAATGACTTGTCTACTTATTTGATCAAAAGCAGGCTTCACATCAAGGTCTTGGATTTACACCAGGTTCTTCATCCAGGCAATATTCCCAAAGCGGTCTTTATCCTAGTTCGAACTATGGTAGTGGGTCCAGTTCTTTGTGGGAACCTGATCACAGAAATTGGCTGACTTCAGGCAGAGGTGGAAGACGTGAAAGGGATCGGTACTCTGTCAACATTTCAAGTGAATCACTTGGTATGGCAAGTGAACGAAATCGAGGACCAAGGGCATTAAAGCCAAAGAACAAGGCGCCCATTGAGGCTAGCTCGTCTTCTGTTATTCGTACAGAAGTTGAGTTAACTTCTGTTTTGCAGCCTGATCAGTACAATCGGCCTGAATTTGTCACTGATTATGAGCATGCTAAATTCTTTGTCATCAAGTCCTTCAGTGAAGATAATGTTCACAAAAGTATCAAATATAGTGTCTGGGCTAGCACTCCTCAGGGAAATAGAAAGCTTGATGCTGCTTATGGTGAAGCAAAAGAGATGAATGCTAGTTGTCCTGTTTTTCTCTTTTTTTCGGTATGTTCCTTCATTACTTATATTGCCTTGTTGGTTAAAAAAAATGCAGTACTGTCCTGGGAAATGGTTTTGTCATTATTTTCAGAGGAAACCCAAGTATAATGTCTTGCAGTTCTTTTTTCTTTTATCCACTTCTAATTTTTCTAAATTTGCATCTCTTTTTAGGCTGGGTGTCATTATTATTGGGAAATTTGTAAATACCAATGCCTGCTAACAAATATTTATGAGCTTCTATATGATAGACATGCTTAACTTTTGAGCTTTTATCTTTTTGGTACAACTCTAGGTCAATGCTAGTGGACAATTTTGTGGGGTTGCTGAGATGGTTGGACCTGTTGATTTTGAGAACAACGCGGAGTACTGGCAGCAGGACCGATGGAGTGGGCAATTTCCTGTTAAATGGCATGTCATTAAGGACGTTCCTAACAGTCAGTTTCGACACATACTTCTGGAACATAATGACAACAAGCCAGTGACTCACAGCCGAGATTCTCAGGAGGTACATGTCTTCTAATGTACTTGTAATCTTCTACTGTTCTTTCTTATCTTATGTCTTAAGATTATCACCCCGCTCTTGATGTGTGTTACCTATTGGAGCTGCAAATTTTATGCATAATGTATGCAGCTAGTCCAGATCTTTTGCCTTTATCAGCACACAATTATTTCAGGATAGTTCACATATATTGGACGATGACTACTAGAAATTTCTATCCTCTCTTTTCTGTATGCTAATATTCAAAAATCTTGCCAATTGATAATCCTTACTCTTGCTTGGCTAATGTGTCCTATAGCTTGTGGGTTACCAATTGCAGTTGCTTCACATTATTTTGTCATTCTGGTCATTTCAGGTGAAATTGCCAGAGGGAATAGAAATGTTGAAAATTTTCAAGAACTATGAAGCAGATACCTCTATCTTGGATGATTTCACTTTTTATGATGAGAGGGAGAAGTCCTTGCTTGAAAAGAAGAATAAACAGCGTCCTCTTCCACCTGGTAGTGCTGCAGTTGCAGTTACTACTGCAGCTGACACAATAAGTCAACTAGCTGATAGTCTTGCTGGCACTCTAAACTTGGAAGGCAACAAGAAGTTGCCTTGAATTGTGTTTGTAGTGCACTACCTTAAGCCGGTAGCAGATTCCAGAGGCAAGGTACTGCAGTCATTTAATGTTTATTTGGATGGGCAACCAGCTGGCTCATATAGTTAAGTTGCCTTGAATAGAGGTTGTAGTGCACTACCTCAGCAGATTCCAGAAGCAGGGTTTTCTGCAGTCATTCAATGTCTATTTGGTTGGGCAACCAACTGGCTCATATAGTTAAGGAGATAGTTAACAGCGTTTTGGGAGGTGGCCTTTTCATCACCATTGGATCAGAAAACTCTCTTTTTCTCTTTCCTTCATTTGTCATTTGTTCAATTAGTTGTTATTTGCGGTTCTTGGTCAAGGAGAGAGCAGCCAGTAGTGTTAGTGCTAACTGTTCCCATTATCTCTTCGTTGTTTCTACAAAGTAGGTGATGGCAAGCAACTCAAGAAGCCATCCGACATTTGGAAATTTGTGGATCTCTCTAGGCTGTTGCCTTATTGTACTCTAGCTTTTATTAGTTTCAGGCGATACACAGCTGCTTTGTTATTGCTGTAGAATTGCCAAAATGGGTGATAATTGGGAGGAGGCTGCAACATGTTTACAGAAATCAAAGTAACTTTTTATATTGAGCCTGTATTTCATGATCAACCAAAATAACGTCTGGCTTTGATAGTCAGATTATTTCTTTTATGGAGCCAGGTATCAATGTTCTCTCTTTGCATTATTCCGGCAAGATTCCTTACCATGCCTTTAATGTATGGTAGTTTTTTTTCCCCCTTTTTTTTTCTTGCGTTGAAGTTTTATCGCCTCTCTATTCCTATGAGGTAGTGGTAAGGTCTGCATATATTTTATCCTCCATTGGGTATGTTGTTCGCATTTAAGTTTTGTACAATACAAATGAAATTTCATTCAATTACATAACCCTTCGGGGTCATTTGGTGTGAGGTATGAGTTATAATGATCACGGGATAAAATGTAGGATTATTTTGTCCAATATTTGGTTGGGATTATAATGTAATCCTTGGACCTTTTATTCCATCATTTTTGCCTTTGATGGGATAAGTTCTCCCATATACATGGTGAGATAACTTATTCCAAGTTAATTTATCCCGAGATTGATTATTCTAGGATAATATGTTGTCAACCAAACAATCCCTTAGAAAATATTTATCAAGAGATTCCACTTTTTCCTTCCTGGCCCAACATAATGATTATTTACGGGATTTCATCTCGAGCGTTACTCCAAATCAAAACATACACTCACTACAATTGCTGGAGACTGAAGATGGCTTTATGAGGATTCCCTGAAACAGGTTCTATTCAAAACTTAGTTGTCTGCATTTTCACCCTTTTTTCATGGATGGTAAATGCAATCTTCAAATCTTGATCTCATTTCTCTTCTTCTGAATGTACTGTATACTTCATTTTCCTGAGAACAGCAATGAAGCCATGGCAGTTTGGACCAACTAGGATAGTTTAAGGAATTTATGATCTCCAGTTTCAATCCCTAGAAATACTTTCCCATAGACTAACTACTTATATAGCAATCGTATAAATTGATTCAAATGTCCCATGTCTTGTCAAAATGTCATTTCTGCTCTCCGATGGTAAAAAAATTTCTAGTCCTCAAATACCTCATATTGCTGAATTGATTTCAATACATCTTCAATCCAAGTAAAATATGTCGCTCCTGCTAGCATATTTCTGCAATACAAGATCAACCATTGGGGGACCAACACAAAGTTGAGGGTCTGAGCATGGATCAGAAAGTAAGATCTTGAGGACATTATATTTTTTTATCACACTTACAACAACAAAGGGTAGGGATACACATGGCCCTCTCCGTTACTACTAATCAGCATCTTAAATAAAAAAGGATACAACAAAGAAACAAAAAAGTACTTATAACTTACTACTCCCTTTTCTATCTGAACAAAGAAATTATGCTTGATGGAGATACACAGGAGTTAAAATCAGCTGTTCTTTTGGCTTCCCTAATTTTTTACCCCCTGCTTTTAGTGCTTCTAGTATCCGCTTCACACATTAATCAGTAGTCATAGGCTGACTCATGCAGCACCTAAAACGGGCCTTTCTGACAGTTGTCATGATCTCTGTTTCTGCAACTTCGAGCATTCTGACCACCTGAGAGAATGGTGGTCGATTATCAGGGTTAGCATCCCAGCAGCGGGTCATGATTTCACTTAGAACAGGCAAACAATCATTGGGGATTACTGGACGAACACCTTTGTTGACTACAGCAAAAGCTGCCTGCACAGCGGTCATTTTCTGGAATGGAAGCATGCCTGTTAATAGTTCCCACAGAACGATTCCAAAACTATAAACATCAACTTTTTGGGTGTAAGGTCGATGCTGAATCATCTCCCTGCAAAATAGTGTAAATGAATTGCCTACAGTAAAAATTACATGTTAAACAACTTTGGATGTTCTTTTTTGCAAAAGAAAAAGAATCACGACACTGCAAAAATTGCTAGGACTAAATTCGACTTATTCGGAGTGCCTACACATGCTGAGCAACAAACTTTATCTGATGTGAATCTTTAGGCAAGACCACTATTACATTAGTCAGAAAGCATAATTTTTCGTACTTGCGTTCAACAAGTCACCCATTTTGTGTTCTTTAGATACATCTAACATCACAGTGATGTACCCATCCCAACCACATTCACAAACCTAACTATTTCCAAAGCCAACTCATACATCTATTCTGATCTCAAGAATCCCACATCACTATGTCTGGCAGCGAGCGACAATCACCATGTTTTTCAGATTAAATTTCTAAAGAAATCTCCTATTAGAAAGAACGTAAAAAAGTACTCCACTTTTCACTTTCTCCAACCAAAATAAAGCTCAGCATAAATCTGGAGGTGGATGGACACTGGAAATCTGAAGGTACTGCTTTGATGGGGAGATGTAAAGACATTCTTCTGTACATCAATAGCTGGGAGCAGAAGCATCCAAATCCTGACGCATAAGATTCACTTGTATGGAGAGCACATAGAAGTGGGAACTTTTCTGTTAAACTCTTGCTACAGAGAATGGTGTGTGAAGCAAGTTAAACAAAAGTAACCTGCAGAGAAGAGGTAAAGTGTATTCCAACAAATTCTTGTTCTTCAAGGAGATGGAGCACAACCAATTCTTTGCATTGTTCGGCTGCTGGGCAACTTTGAAGCTTGTTTCAGGATTCGGCTAAATTGGGTGATACAACTGACACAAATAATTCTTTTAATGCTGCTGGATGGGCTAAAATTGCAATTAGGAGCTGGATATAGAATCTCTGTTGGACATTATGGAAAGAAAGGAAAAAGAGAGCATTGAGGGCAAGAGATTGAGCTCCATATCATTCTCTTTCCATATTGATTTTCTGATCTAACACAAGGTTCACCTTCTGATCACCATGACAAGCCCAAGAAAAAAAATAACTGACCACCTCTTTTTTTTTGGGTGAGAAAACAACTATTGATGTAAAGAAAAGGAAATAACTGACCTACCTAGTACATTAGTGGTTCCCTACAGACTCCAAGGAATTCATGATTGGTGATACAACAACAACAACATACCCAATGGAATCCCACAAGTGGGGAAAGTAGAATATACGCAGACCTTACCACTACCTCACAAGGTCGAGACGTCGTTTACTGGGAACCCTAGTCTCAAAAACATATAAGCAGAAAGAATTAATTATTGCTCCAAATTGAGGAAGGCATCACTACAGCAATAAAGAAATTAACTACTAAACATCAATAAGCAAGTTCACTCGTTTTATAGAATATAGCAGCCAAACATGATGGCTCCCACCAACTTTCTATTGAATGGCGACATGGTGCCAGAAAAAAAGAAACAGTGCATTTCTTAAGTGCAAAAGCACATAATCTGAGGCAATAAAATGAGAAATCATCACTATCAGCCAATGTTTTATAAGGTAAGGCGTAAGCCCAGAGGGATGGAGCGTAAGCCCCATGGATATTTAATTTTTAATATTCTATAAAATGAATAAAACCAACATATAAAAAACAAAAAATAAAAATATCTTAAAATTGTAGAGAACCCAATAAAATTATAAAATTAGTAGCAAAATGTATATATATCTATATAAGCATGTTAACATCTACAAGAACATCACGAAAGAATTTTTTTTCTTTCTTGAAAAAGTGAAAGACATAAATATGCATTGTACTTACTAATGGTTGTAACACCACAATTATATAAAAGAAAATGCCAATAATATAGAGTTTATTGTTGGAAAACGTAAAACTAGAAAATAAATCATAAATGCACATATTATAATACAAATGGAATATTATTTTTTGGAATAAAGACTCAACATCTAAACTATGTTGATACCAAAAGAAATTCTAAAACTAACAACATGAAAAGAAATAAATTAACAAGAGCAAAAGATTGACGAGAATGCAGCACCAAAGAAGGAAACTCCAAGCATGGAAGGAGAGAAAACATTGGAGGTTAGAGCTCTTGCTCTAAAATTGGAATTTGCAAATAAAAAGGGTACAAAGGCTAGCGATTATTGGTTACATAGTAAACGACAAAAAGAAAATTTGAAAAATTTGAATAAGCAATTCAAAGGTACCTTTGAGTTATGAGTTTTTTTGGTACTTTTTTTAAAAGGTGCTTTTTTTTAATTTTATTTTTTAACCCCTTCATGGGAGTCCGAAAACAGTCTCTCTATCTCTATGAGGTAGTGATAAGGTTTGCGTACAATTTACCCTCCTCAAACCCCACTTGTGAGATTCCACCACTAGGTATGTTGTTTAACCCCTTCATGGGAGCTCCCACCTTTTTTGCTCTTCTGGAGACTTGAACTCACAACCTTAGGGTTGGAAATGAGAGTGCTTATCGTCCGAGCAACTTTCTTGAGTACAACTACTTGAAAAAGGATTTATTAAGCAATTTTGGTTCCAATTTTAAAAAGTTCTCCCAGAATGTTGAGATTCACACCTGAGCGAATGCCCCGAATGTCAGGACTTGCGTCCCACGATACTGCTATTGGTACACTTTGATGCATTTTTAGTGCGCCTTGCACCATGACTTGCCGAGGAAAAACCTTTTAAGGACTGCAATCAACTTGCACTAGCTATAGTAACCTACAAGTCACACTCATAACATATAAGTAACCTACTAGACAGAGCTAGATTACAACAATGTTATGTGTTTCTTTCATGTTTCTCGAACATATTTTCATCCCCAATAGAGCGACCATCAAATTGAGCGGGGCAACATGAGTATTCTAGGGAAGAGATACAAACTGGGACGAATAAATCACAACAGAGAACCTAAACATCACTATTAAGAGAGGTACATTTGATTTCAAATGTAACCATTTGACCTTTTACACATTTTGAGAAATTCTTTTGGCCTTTTTACACACAATGATTGCACTTACCATAATAGAGCAATCCATTTATTGTTCACATTAAACATGTACAATCTCTAGACAATTAACTCCCACAAATACTGACAAGAATTTAAACATTTCACATAGAGTCCAAATACTTAGATACCAAATGTTCATGACTCAAGAAAAGGTAGAAAATGCTTATTAAAATATTCGATGTCCAGGCCAAGGATTCAAGTCATAAAGGAGGAAAATGGGATAGAATTCTTCAGTACACTACATGTTATTGGTTCCAACTAATCCTTTTTTTTTCTCTAATAACCACTTGACATCACCTTTTTTGTTTGAGATTAATTGTTATTATGTATGGTACTTTATTTTCTGAAATTGTAGGCTTCACTTCACACTTTTGGGTTCAAGTCCCCCAAGCTATTTGGCGTTTTTAGGTTTTTCTCCTCCAAAAGCACAACCAAACTATATAAGGGAACTTTCTATTCCTTCACACACTCTTTGTTCCTCTCTCCATATAGTCCATATGGCGCCAAAGGAGCTACTTCCCAACTTCGACTTCTTAAGGCATCTAGTAAGAGGTTGGTGATTTAAATAGAAAGTTTTGGAAGAATTAGACTGAACTTCCAATTTTCTGGAGTCCTCATCCTTTTGACCTACAAATAGAATCATTGAAAAAAGTCAAGAGACAAAACTGATCCTCTTTTCTGAAGAAAAGGTAGCACTTTAGTGGCTCTTGACGAAGTGTTGATCCCTTGCATGTACAAGAATATGAAACTTTTGAACTGCCAAATTTGTTCAATGAGAAATGTGAAGTGAAAAGGACGGATTAGCACTTTCTTCCTCTCAATTTACTCCATTAAAGGAGCTAATCCCTTGTATGTTTAAGTCTGAACTTTTTTAAACAGTCTTGTTTGACGAGAAATGCAAATAAAAAGCTAAAAAGAGTTCCCTGCTTATAATGAAATATACTCCTTGTTCCCCTTTTAATATTGATTTAACAAGCCAATGCCTTAACTCAAACCATACTTCCAAGTCGTTGATCAGCACCAGAAACTCTACGAAGGTTGTTTCTAGATCTAGAATGTAGTGTTGGAATTTATCTCAACTAATGCAATCAACATCTTAGGGAGGAATGAAACTGAAAGGTAATCAGTCAAACAATGTTTTTTATTTTTTTAAATAGGTCAACATTATTAAAGTGGGTTAAACAGATGTTTTAGAAGCAAGGATTCGATGAGGATGTCACACATCGCATTGGGGCAACATGGATTAAATGGAGGCTTGCCTCTGGATTCTTGTGTGATAAGAAGGTACCACCTAAACTTTAAAGTTAAGTTCTGCGGAGTAATTATTAGACCATCCTTCTTGTATCGAGTGGAGCATTGGCCAGCCAAGAATTCATATGTTTAGAAGATACATGTTGCGTAGATGAAAATGTTGAGATGAATATGTGTGCATACTAGAAGCTACAAGATTAAAAATGAGGTTATCCAGGAAGAGGCAAGAGTGGTCTCTGTGGTTGACAAGATGAGAGAAGCGAGATTGAGATGATTTAAGCATGTGAAGAGGTGTGTTGACGCCTTAGTGAAGAGGTACGAAAGGCTGGCTGCAGGGGTACACGAAGGGGTAGAGGTAGCCTGAAAAAGTATCGGGAAGAGATGATTAGATAGGACATGAGGAAGCTTCATATTACACAAGACATGACTATAGATAGGAAGGAGCAGAGGTCACATATTAGGCTTGAAGATTAGTAGGGTAGAGTGTTGTCTTGCCTTGCAACGGTTTAGGATTGTTAGTGCCTATTGTAGTACTAGTTGTAACCTTGTAGTTCTTGGCATATATTGTTTTGAGTATCACACTATTTTGCTATTATTATTATTATTATTATTTCTATCTTGTAGACTCTACACTGCTTTGCTTATTAATTGATATATTTTCTTCATTGTTTTCTTCTTCATTTCTTTGGATTTGATGCACTTGAGCCGAGGATCTTCCGGAAACAACCTCTCTACCTCCACGAGATAGTAGTAAGGTCTGCGTACACTCTACCGGTCCCAAACACTATTTAGTGGGATTCCACTGGGTATGTTGTAACAGAGTACATAGACTCTATAGATGGTAACAACTGTCATAAGCAAAGGTAGATATGACCTGGAACTAAACAACCAAGCCACCAATGAAGGTATCAACAAGATTAACTGAACTGTAACTGAATTACCAACTATAGACTGATCTTCAGAAGGAGCTTCCAATCAAGAGTAGTTGGAGAGTAGGCAATTTTCAATAGTCTTCATCATTGACTGGCCCCTCACAATATAGGTGATAAGATGGTCTGCAAGCAGTATCTCTCCCAATAAGCAACACAAGATCAATAATTCTCGCAGAGTGATCTTAAACTAGAACTAGTCTACCCTTCTTTATGAAATCGGTAATGAAATCTCAAGAGTAGGAGTCTGAATTAATAGTTGATATGGCAAGGTAGTAATATTTTCCCTGCAGGAAAGAAAAAAACTAAGCTACCTATATAGTTGGAAGAATTGAGCTTGAATTGCAATCTCTCCAGCAAAAGCCTCTGTATGAGATCAGTAAAATGTGCTAACCTGATCACTTGTCTCAGGTTCTTATTGTGGATGACTCAAGGACCCTAACCCCCACCCCCCACCCCCTCCCAACAGCTTTAGCATCCTCCCAAAGATACATCAGTTCAATCCCATGCATTGATAGACATCTTCGGTTGATACTATTCTAGTCTCTAAACTTGACCACAACCAGTAATATCTATTTGAAATAATTTAGGTAGTCAAGGCTATGTTGTGCACTATGACTGAGAGTTGCTAGGCTTCTTAGGAAAGCAATTCAAATAAAATAAGGTTGAACTCTATTCCTCGAGGAGAAAATCTAAGATAGAACACTAGTCTGCTACATTTGTGGTATAAGTTGCTCTTACTTGGGTGCAGGTGTCCAACACGGACACAAATTCAGAGTGTTGGTCAATCAAAAATGCCCACATACAGAAGATGAATGTAGCAGAGTAAGGATGTTTAGATGGATGTGTAGGCATATGTAGAAAGATTATTAGAAATGAAGTTATAACAGGCAACATGGCAGTGGCCTTCACGGCGGATAAGATAAGAGAAGCAAGGCTAAGATGGTTTACGTGAAAAGATGCGAAGATGCACGAGTGTGAGGGATTGATTTTAGCAGAAGTTAGGAACGTTAGAGGTAGGTCAAAGAAGAATAGGGATGAGCGAGGTGATTAGATAGAACATGACACAACTTACTTAGACACTAGATAGGAATATATGGAGGCTGAGGATTAGTGTAGAAAGCCAATGGCTAGTCCACTTCATGTGGAAGAGGAAGGGGCTTGCCTCCTCTCTATTTCTCCTTATTCGTAATTGGTAATATCATTTAGGAATGACATGATTTCTTTGTTCTTCCACGTTTATTACTATTTGTTGCTCTATTTGTTCTGTATCCCTTTTTTATGTCTTTTTCTTACAATCGTGCTTTGAATTCTTCTTTCCTTTTGAGCCCGCAGTTTATCGAAAACATCTCTACCTTTATAAAGGTAAGGGTAAGATTTGCGTATGGTCCCACCGTCCAAACTCTGTGTATATCCTACCTCCCTAGACCTGCCATGTAGGATTGCACTGGATATATTACTGTTGTTTTGTATATTGAGCAAAATGGGAAAGTGTCAAATTGGAATGGATGGATGGAGTACTGGACACATCAAAGAAAAAAGGAATAAGGTTTATGAATGGGTATCAATTTAACCGTAATGCAAACTAGCTGGCATTAGGAGGAAAACAGTTTCAAAAGAAAGTATAACTTATCATTCTTTTCGAGAAATACTCCAAAGAGACTATCAAAGCATCTCCATTGATAATAAGAGAGAACCCCTATTATGTTATGCTACCAAAAATCACATCACAGAATTGCAGTTCATCAATTTTTACTCTTAAAATTAAAATACGAACATAACTGCAATTCTTCAGTACCAAGGTCAATAATTCAGAAGCAGCAACAACTAGCAAGGAATTAAGGCATAGCTGTCGTAGTTGTAGTGGTAAGAAATACCATCTCCAGTTACTTTTCTTCAGTAACAAACAATTTGTTTACCATCTCCAGTTACTTTTCTTCTTCAGTAACAAACAATTTGTTTTTATTCTATAGCAATTGGCTGATGGAAAGTAGTCAAAACACTAAACGACAGCGACACATGCGACACATTCTATTCTTTTTCTATCTAAATAAGTAGAACCAATTTTAAGTCTTTACAATTTTTTTGAATAAGGTAAAAAAAGTTTGTTAAAAAGGGGATAAATTTAGAAAAAAACTTTACAATTAGCGTCTTTACCCAACTAATGTATCTTTCCTTTTTTTCCGTTTTTCTTTTATAGTAAAAGAGTAATTCTACATAACACCCTTAATTAGTTTTTAATATTCAAATATAAAATACATTAATTGTAGATCATCCATAGTTCATACAGTGCTTCAATTATTTACTACCAGAAACAGTGGAGTGCAACACACAGGATAGGCATGTCATACATTCAATTTTAGGAGTATACAGAAGGGATAATGGCATTACCTTCTCTCTTTTTTTAAGATACTGGTATTACCTTTCAATAGTTCAAGGGAAAAAATGTTCAAAAATAGCTTATAAGTGCACATTACCTTTCAATTTTTAAAAAGTATGCAACATATGGCTGTAATTCAGACCATCAAGAGAATGTTATATAGTTAAAATTTTAATATCCGAGTGAATAGCATGCTGAACAAAAATTATTTCTGTTTGCATCCATTCCTCCTTTTCATTGGTAAGCAAAAGGCTGTATTGTAAGCACCACTAGACCCATATTTACTAAATTATATTCTCAACACACACACCCCCCTCAAGTGCAAGCTTGATCCTTCTTTTCATGGGTCAAGCACATGGAAATTCTTTTTTGACGATGGGTGGCGGTGAGATTCGATCCCGGATGTTTGCCTGCTCTTATACCATATAAAGTGTGGTCTCTCTAATAGCTCAAAATTTTATTTACTTAACTATATCCTCAACAACTTATATGAATCAAAAAATAGGACATTGAGAACTATAAAACTAACACAAGAAAGATGAGAAAATCCAATAGGAGTAATGAAGCAGCTAAAAGTAGCTCTCCTATTGGCTTTTGCCAGAAGGCCAGAAACTGGAATAAGATAATAGGATGAACAAAGCTACTAGAAAGCCCAGAGACACTTACGGAGCCATCCAGCGGTATGTTCCAGTCTCTGGTGTCATTCCTTCAGTCTGCACCTCAATACGAGCAACCCCAAAATCCGCAATCTTGATTGACTTATCCGCAGCTATGAGTAGATTGTCAGATTTCAGGTCGCGGTGTATCAGATTCAGGTCATGTACATATTCCATCCCCCTTGCCACGTCTAAAGCCTGTTTTACAGCTAACTTCAAGGGCACAGATCGATTTTGTCGCCTGGCCAGAAACTGACGCACTGATCCCCCTTTTGCATATTCAGTCACAATACACCAGACCATAGGTTTACGACATGCACCAATAAAACGCACTATATTTGGATGCTTCAACCTTGCCAACATCATGACTTCCTGCTGAAATGCCTGTTCCATCAAATGAGCTCTCTCAAGATCATTTTCTGGCTTCTCTAGAAGCTTGATAGCAACATCCTCACCATTATATGTTCCCTTGTAGAGTTTCCCAAAAGCCCCTTGAGCAAAAGCTGGGCCCATATTAAGCTTCCTCAAATCAATCGTCCACTCATCATAATTCTCAAGACCATTAGTCGGAAATCGAGAATCCATCAACGCTTGAGCTAAGGCATCATCACTCAACCCTTGAGAAACTCTCCCCCTGTTTACACTAGCTACTGCAGAATAATTATGGCAGACACGCTTGAGGCCCTGGTGATTTAAAATACGAGTGTGGGAACCATTTGATCCAACACTGCTGTTATCCATTGACATCGCAACGGAACCTCCTCCATCGCTCATCTGCAAGCTCCCATAACTGTCAATTGACATGTTTGATCCTTCACCAAGCTTATGGTAAAAATTTTGAGTGAGACCATAATTATCCAGGTCCTCATTTAAGTCTATAAGTCCTGCAAACTTTGGAGCCTCCAACATTTTCTCTGATAAAACTACTGCAGCACAAAAGTTTCAAGTCTAGCTTACTTATTCAGCATGAGGATTTGCAGTCAAACTTTACTCTCCATAAACCTGAAAAAAGTGAAACAAAAGGTCTTTCATTCAAAACCCAATGCAAAAATCCTTCTTAAAAAGCACTCTCCCGATAATACAACAACAACAACATACCCAGTGAAATCCCACAAGTGGGGTCTGCGGTGGGTAGAATGTACGCAGACCTTACCATTACCAGTCGATTAAGAGACAATAACTACACAAAGACTAATGTTTTAAATTATAGGAAAGAGTAAAATGCCTTTTGAACTATGCGAAACAAAAATGCCCTTGAACTAAACGAAATTGAACAAAATACCCTCAATTAACAATTAGGTCTAAAAATGCCCTTATTGTTACATAATGGGTCAAAAATGTCCCTTTTCCAAATAAATATATTATTTCATTTATTTTTAAACACAGTCTTCTCTTAATAATTTTATTACTAACAAATGTTTATCCTACTTCAATTCGAAAAAGATTAAGAAATACAAATATTTTCTATGTTATTAGAAATTTTTTTATCGTTATCAAAATGAAATTAATGATGGATTACTATGATCTTATAAATATGACTATATGATAAGTTAAAAAGATACATGTAGTTTTTATAAAATTTTTTTATGACAAGGGGAACCTGCCGCTACCTTTTGGGTGTGCAGAAGGCAAACTCCCACTCCTATGCAATAACTCGCAAAAAGGTACATGTAGTTATTTAATATTAATTGATAAAATGAGGTTTAGAAGATAAAAATATTATTTCTACTTATTTACTAGTCAAATTTTAAAAGGAAAAAAAAAACAAGAATAGGGTTCTCTATAAGAAATAGTTTTATTAGGAATAAAATGTCATTAAAAACAAAAAAATAATATATTTACCTGGAAAAGGGCATTTTTGACCTATTAAATAACAATAGAGGGGAGGTCTAGACCAACATATGGACATTAGGAGTATTTTTAGACCGAATTATTAACCGGGGGCATTTTTGTTCAATATCGCATAGTTTAAGGGTTCTTCTGGGACCCTTTACCATTCAAATTTTAATGATATTAAAGTGTCAATCAATTTGATTAGAAATGGATCTTAGGCCTCATCCAACCTTACTAGACAATAAGGTGATGATTGTCCAATACCACATATAAGGTGAGTAAATAACCTATCATCTGTTGATATGGTAACTCAACACAACCCAACACATACATGAACGGACATCTAGAGCATTGAAAATATAAGATTGGAGCTTAACTTCAGGTAAATCATGAATTGAACAGGGCATGGCTCTAACCTTGTGAGTAGGAAGAGAAATAAGAGAGGCCACTGTGGAAACGAGATTTCTTGGGTTGGAGCGCATAAGAGTTCTAATCCTATTGGTGGTGTTGGTATATGCAAAAATTGTTTGGCAATGGAATCTCTTTTCTATGATGATAATTTTCCATGATAAAAAAATGAGGTTTGGGCTTAAATAACCTCAAAGCTAGCTCATGTGGTGATGGTTTCCCAATATCACATATAAGGAGACCAAATAACCTATCATCTAGCAATGTGGGAATTCAACGACACCTCAATTTCAAATTACTTCGGTACACTACACATGTTCTCTTTATCCATTTTGCTCTATTCACCTTCATTTTGTAAACTAAACCTTGATTAACAACTAGCTCATATCACCTATGTGAATTATAATTGACACTGCATTTTATTCCCAAATCGCTCAGAAATGAAGATAAACAATTAACCAAAAATCATTCCGAAAACATACATGACAAAACATTAATCATGAAGTACAAAGAAAACTAGTAGAAAAGCCTAAAATCTCCTTAGGTCATCTCCAGAAAAACTAAAACGAAACAACCAATTTTCCCCTCGACATTTTTTCTTCCAGATATGAGGGTTAGATAGTAATTTTCTCAAAACACAACACGTCCGTTTCTGTCTCCAGCTAAGAAGTTGGAAACTTCAACCATAAGCAGCAAAACAAAAGCTTTACCTAGCTCAAAATTAACAAAAACAAGCTGAAAATTCCCATAGATACAAACAAAAAACACATCATTGGATAATCAACAACAAAAAACTCAAGAAATTTAGTGATCTGAGGGTAAAATCGAAGAGAAAATGATAAAAAGTAGGTTGATCAAAGAGGGCTTGACTTTGTAAATTTACTGTTCAAACCTTTAACACTCGATCGATTCCGCAACCACCGAAGCTGTCCACAAACTTCGCCACGCGCTGCTCCACCGCATAAAAAGGGTAAGGAATACAGAAGAAAGATGGGGAAAAGGAAGAGAAAAAACACGCAGACACACAGTGATGAATGAATATTGTCTTCGTCTCTCGTTTTTCTCTTTACTCGGAGCTGGGGGAAACGTATTGTGTAGTCGCTCGTATTGTAATTGGGGTAATGCTGTAGGGTCAGGAATAATCTGGGCCGTTAAATAAATTTAGCTTTGACTGCTAGATCTTTTGGGCTTACTTATGGTCTATGGATGTCCCCTTGACTGGGTCTGGGGCATTTGACCAAACTCATAAACTAAACAAAAAATAATATTTTGGTGCATAATTTAATGAATTTGATAAATGATTTGAAAAGTACTACTTAATTTATTAAAAATTATTTGTGAGTTGGATAAGATTCATATATTAATTTTCATATAACTTATATGATGTTTAATAGGTAAATAGAAAATAAGACATAGTTAATACATGTATAAGTTAGGAGAGAATTTATGGATGTGTTTAGTATGAAGGAAGATATTTTTCAGAAAATGTTTTCAATTTTCTCATGTTTAGTTAGCTTAAATATTTTTTAAATCAATTTATTTTTTAAAATTTAAGAAAAATGACTTCCTTTTAAAAATAAGGAAAATGTTTTCTAAAACTATCCTTCAACCTCAAATAAATAATTTTTTTACCCCTCCCTACACTGAGCCCCCCAAACTCCCCCCGGCCCCACAAAAAGAATTTAAAAATTGATTTTCAAAAATATTTTAATTTTAAAAATTTCTTTTTTCTTACCCAACACTACCTCCCACCCCCACAAAAAAAATTAAAATTTTATTTTTGAAAGTATTATAATTTTGAATTTTTTTTAATTCCATCCCATACCCTGAATCCCCCACCAACTCCCTTCTCCCCCCGCCACGATCCAAGTTAGGCCCTAGAAATGACATGGTGATTAGAATCCCCTCCCACCTCATCACGATCCAAGTTAGGGCCTATACGTGACCTGATAAATAGGATTTTAAGGAATCCCAATCAAGCCTCTTAGCATGTAAAACATACATAAGATAAATTAAGACATAAAGATATAAGAGAATGTGGAATAAAAGCAAATGAAGTCTAAAAACTTTAAACTCAGAAAAGGAAGAGTATAAAGACGACATAGACTTTAATTACATCATTTCTATGAAAACCTCTAAGCATAGATGAGTTACTAGGACAAACTCTAACTAACTTGATGTATAAAAATAAATCAGAAATTGAAAGATAATATAAAAGAATTCGTCCTAAAATACATGAGGATTCACCAACTCAGAAGTGACCAATATCCAAGTTAACCGTGAAGGAGGGATAATGCTCCTGCATCTATATTATAAAATACTATAAGTAAAGAAGTATGTGGTCATTAAGTTTGAATCTGCCAAGTATTAAAAAATGCAACATAGTATAAATCATGATATGCTTGACCAAAATAAAGCATGACTGAAACAAGATAATGCATAGTAGGAATCATAATGTAAACTTTAAAAAGAGTGCAAGTCATAAGAAATCATAATCATGTGTGGGATATCAACTATAGCTACAATAAGACCATGTAAGCTATAACTGGGAATCTCGATTTGTCCTTACACCGGAGAAAGAGAAAACTACTTGTCAAGATAAGCTTTACCCCGTAGACGGGTCATAACATAAGCTATATGTGGATTCACTAGCAAGCTATGTAAGACTAAATTCTAAGGGAGTATGTAATTACGGGACTAGAGATTATTATTAAAGACCCCTTATATCGAGCCTCCACTTGGTGCTAAACCAAATCTCAACAGAATACTTATCATAAATCATAAAGTTTAACATGTGAAAAAGGCAACAATTAGTTACTAATCCGTTTTATAAAGACTTAGTCATAGAAATTCATTTCATAATGATTCGTGTAATGTGAGCATTCTGTCATCCATTACGAATCTATGATTAATTAGAAATAACCTCACAATCATTCATAAATTCCTGAGAAGTACCATAAAAGCTTATTTATTCCTTTCATGAAACTTTCATAAGGACCTTATTAATTCATTATCATAATTCATACATGAAAACTAGGTAAAAATATAGATACCATTAATTAACTTAAAATCATGTAAGTTTGATGAAATCATATACAATCATGAGGAACAATACCAATTGAAATTATAATTGAAATTAAAGAATCCATAATGAATTTCATAACCCCTAGATGATAATTTGGAGAAATTGAATGAAAAAAAAATTGAATTCATGTAATTAAAGTCAATTCATGCATAATTGATCATTAATAATGAGTAGAAACATAATTCATGAATTTTCTGTTGAAAAAAATTATTTTAGTATCTCAAAAATATTTTTCTATCTAATATTATTTTTCGTCATTTTAGTATATTATTAATCTTGGGTGGATGATTAATAGGATAATATTAATGCCCTCTAAATGTTATTTTGACCATATAAATGTGTCATTATACTCTCTCTTAATTGTAGACATTTATTCTAGAAAGGTGAAATATTTTTATTTTATACAGTGATTATCTTCTTGAAAAGAAAAAAGGTGAAATAATATAATATATTATAAAATTTCTCCTCCTATAGTTAGATATATTTGCAGTAATAATTTTCTACTTTAATCTTTTGTTAGATTCTGGCTCCTAGTTTTGTACTAGAAGAGCTTGTTAAATCCTGGAGGATACACTCATACCGAGTCAAATATCCTTAAGGACAGTGTCTTTTGACATATCTCAAGCTACGTGAATTTCTTACAAGTATTCATGATGAAGTGTTTGTGTTCGTGATTGTGATGAATAATACATGTTAGTGATGATGTTCGTGTTTATGATGATGGAGTATTTTCGTGAGAATTTCCAACAATCTTAGGGATACTTCTTTGATCATTCTATACCCAAGGGTTTAGAATGAAAAAAAAACATAAAGTTTGAATTCTTTGAGAATTAGTGAAATGGTTGTTAGGATCCACATCAGATCCGTACTGAAATCAGATGAAGAAGTAGAGAGAAGTGAGAGTTTTCTCTCTAGAAATGGGGAGAAAGATTTTTAATGTAGTAACATCCCAATTACTTGGGGAACCTCCACGGGTGTAATATATATATATATATATATATATATATATATATATAT
>JAOTQR010000086.1:15759479-15773822 GCA_025774065.1 Solanum ossicruentum | reverse complement strand
GAGATGGAGACTTGAAGCTTGAAGAAGAACCTTGAAGGAAAACCTTAGTTCCGGATGAGGGTTTGAGACTTGAATTTATGAGTGAAAAATATGGCTAAGTGTTTGAGAGGATATTGGGGAATGTTTAGGATGATATGAGGGTGAAATATGGCAAAATATATGTAAAAACACGTTTGGGAACACTTTGGCCCAAGACTTAGAAGTCTTGGACCGACTTAAAAAAACAGACACCTTTTATACTGGTGTGCGATGTGTGGAGGACGCGGATTGCTCACAGGAAATTGCATTCTTGAAATTTCATAACTGCTAATCTTTCGCTCTTAAATCGGGGTTACACCCTTTTCCCCCTAATTTTGGCCCCCTGAACAAGAATATGAAGTCGAATTTTTGATATTGCGCACGAATTTTGAGATATATGGAATTTAAAATTTCGAGCATTCCGAGGCACATTTTTGGGCACTTTTTGGGATCGTTTCATAAACCACCAGTAGGTAAGCAGATCCCATAGCTTGGAACCTGAGGAAATGGGCTATCACGCAACAGAGAAAAAGCGAAAGAAACAATAATCAAAATAAAAGAGATTCAAATTTACACAACAAAAACACCCCCAAGACTTGGATCAGTCTGTAGTCGAGCAACTAATCAAAATATAGGAGTACAAGGTAAATGAATATACAAAACCATTTCTAAATACAATATAAAGACTATTCTTAGCCAGAAAGGGGGAGAAGCACAACTCCAAATGCCAGGAGCTCACCTAGGTCTCCAAGTCACAACTGTTGCGCACGAGGAACACGTCAATAGTGAGAACTCGTATTATGATCTACAGGGTGCAAAAGTGTAGTATGAGTACCAAGCATAGATGACTGAGCTCCAAAAATTATGCAAGAATAGATAGTAGGTAAACAAGGAACATATACAACAAGCAACTAAGAAGAAGTAATACATGGTAAACTTGATAGAGATAACGAAATAGGAGTAGAGCAAGTAGCCAAACAACTTAACTACAGCAAGAGCCTACTACATAAGTCAGCTAATCGGAGATACGCCATTGGTAACCACCACTACACATTATAACATTCATAATGCCAATCATATCCAATTAAATAATCGACTATCAAACCGACAAAAGATACACATTTAATCAAACAATAACCTAACCGAACCCCTATAAGCCAACAACAAACATAATGCAAACAAAAATCAATTATACCGGTGGTAGGCAACACACATGAATGCAAGTTATGTAGTAACAAGTGCCATTAGTATTAAATGTCAACATAACAAGCATATACATCCACCTCCTTAAGTTCGTTGTTCTTTTTTATTTTTCCTCTTTTACTATTTTTTAGTGGCTTTTATTTTTGGGGTAGTAATTGTGAAATAATTACTCTACCCAATTCGCTTCCGCAACAATTGGTATCAGAGCCAAGGTTCTGTCTGAGTATGCTCTGTGGTTGCAGCATAGCCTGATCTTCCACATTAGTAAAGATTTTTCTCTTGGGTTTGTATTGTCAAGCTAATTACTCTACCCTGTTCGCTTCTGCAACAATTGGTATCAGAGCCAAAGTTCTGTCTGAGTATGCCTGGTGGTTGCAGCATAGCCGGATCTTCCACATTAGAAATTTTTTTTCTTGGATTTGTATTGTCAAGATGTTTTTTCTTAGTATGCTCTGTGGTTGCAGCATAGTCTGAACTTCCACATCAAAAAAGAATTATCTTGGTCTGTGTAGCCAGCTATCAAATAGTATCTATAATACAAAATGGGGGAGGGAAATAAAGAAGTATCCATCTCAGACAAGCCACAGGAGTCCACTTCAAGTGTCAATAACACGTCGTTGGTATCTTTGCTTATGTCAAGAATTAAGACAAATGCGAAGTTTGCAGTTAAAATTTTTGATGGAACTTGACACTTTAGGATGTGGAGATGTGAGGTCGAAGATGTCCTTTTTCAACAAGGATTGGATCTTGCTTTAGAAGAAGAGAAACCAGACAATAAAGAAGATGTAGATTGGAGATACATCAACCGTGTTGCTTGTGGTACCATTCGGTCCTTCCTTGGAAGAGAACAGAAGTATCCATTCACAAAGGGAACTTCTGCAAGTAGATTGTGGAAGGCATTGAAGGATAAATTTTTGAAGAAAAATATTTAAAATAAACTTTACTTGAAGAAACGAATATTTCACTTCACTTATGTTCATGGTAGCACAATGAATAATCATATCACCAGTTTCAACAAATTAGTTACAGACTTGCAAAATATGGATGTAACATTTGTTGATGGTGATCTAGCGTTGATGTTGTTGGCATCCCTTCCTGATGAGTATGAGCACCTTGAAACTACTCTGCTTTACGGGAGGAATGAAGTGGATGAAATTTTTCTTAAAGAAGTTTGTTCAGCTTTGTATAACTATGAACAAAGAAAGAAATAGAAACAGAAGAACGGAGAAGGAGAAGCATTAGCGATGAGAGGTCATTCTCAAAATCAAATGGGAACGAAGAAGGGGAGATCCAAGTCAAGATCATCCAAACCCAACAAAGATGAATGTGCCTTTTGTCGAGAAAAAAGGCATTGGAAGAAAGATTGTCCAAAATTGAAAAAGAAGGCCAATGGAAAAGCTGTCATGGATTCAAATGTAGCCAACTATGATGACTCTGATTTCTCATTCGTTACAATGGAGCCATCCACATCATCTGATGTATGGTTGATGGACTCAGCTTATAGCTATCATATGTGTCCTAATTGGGACTAGTTTGTTGATCTACACGAAGGAGAATATGGAGTTGTTCACACTGTAGACAATAGCCCTCTTACCGCTTATGGTGTTGGTTCAATCCGATTAAAGAATCATGATGGATTGTGCAGAACACTGACAGATGTTCGGTACGTACCAGATTTAAAGAAAAATCTCATCTTTATAGGAGCCCTAGACTCAAAGGGGTTCAAAATCACTGCAGATAATGGAGTGATAAGAATATGCTCTGGTGCACTGGTGGTAGTGAAGGCTATTCAGAAGGACAACAATTTGTACCGCTATCATGGTAGTACAATTATTGGGACAACAACAGTAACATCCAGTTTTGACAAAGAGGCAGAGGCAACTAGGCTATGGCATATGCGCTTGGGACATGCAGGAGGAAAATCCTTGAAAACCTTATCAGATCAAGGATTGTTGAAAGGTGTTAAATTTGGATACTTGGATTTTTGTGAGCATTGTGTGAAAGGAAAGCAAACAAGAGTTAAATTAGGAACAACTATCCATAATACGAAAGCTATTTTGGATTATGTTCACTCTGATGTTTGGGGTGCTTCCAAAACACCTTCATTAGGTGGGAAACACTACTTTGTAACCTTTGTTGATGACTTTTCACGAAGTGTGTGGGTGTATATGATGAAGACTAAGGACGAAGTGTTGGGAATTTTTCTCAAATGGAAGACGATGGTAAAAGCTCAAAGTGGCAAAAAGATCAAGTGTCCTCGCACAAACAATGGCGGAGAATACAAAAATGATCTTTTCCAAAAGGTTTGTGAAGAAAATCGCATCGTTAGACATTGCACAGTTAGAAATACACCACAACATAATGGAGTGGCAGAATGCATGAATCGAACTTTGCTGGAGAAGGTTCGGTGTATGTTGTCCAACGTTGGCTTGGGCAAAGAATTAATGGGCTGAGGCAATAACATATGGGTGCCACATCATAAATCAGTTGCCATCTGCTGCAATTTGTGGGAAGACACCATTTGAAAAATGGTATGGAAAACCTGCTGCGGATTATGACTCTTTATATGTATTTGGCTCAATTGCATATTATCACGTGAGAGAGTCAAAATTGGATTCGAGAGCTAAGAAGGCTATCTTTATGGGAATTACTTCTGGAGTCAAAGGATATCTCCTATGGTGTCCAGAGACAGCAGAATTGGGAGCCTCGAATTATTTCCTTGGGGTTGAGGTAAAAAGGTCTCAGACAACGTATTGTAGACACAAAATCAATATGTGGCTGATCTATCGAAAGAAAAACACATGAAAGAATCTAGGTCATGCATCATACTAATGATGGTGGCTCCGAATTTGAGCAAGACTATGGGTGAGCCATTGCCAAAAACTGAGAAATATCATCAAATTGTAGGTTCCCTGCAACAGATGACCTAGACTCGTCCAGTGTTATCAAAAGAAAAAAATGCAATAAAGCTCTAAAGTTCATTAGGGCTTTAAACAAAATTATAGCGTGGGCTTTCATGAAAAGAAAAAAAGCTCAAAAGGAAGGAAAAAAAATGCAAATTCATATGTCAGTCCAAGACTAATTAGTATAAGCATAAATGACAGATATATGAACAGAAAATTGTAAATAAATTATGAGAATGTGAAATATCAATTGTTTAGTGTCACCTCTTCAGAAGATGCTCATTGGCAAGTGAAAGTATGTCTTAGAACCTTAAATTGCACATGAAGCAAGGCATTCAACATTCTTGAGCCTTGCTTCAGGGCTTAAGCGTGGCTTTGACAACACTGGACTCACCCAGACATTGCATTTAATGTCAACAAACTAGCTCAAGTTATCATGGTGCAACTGAGGTTCATCGGCAAGTTGTGACGCGTGTACTTTGCTATATTTGTGCCACGACCAACATTGGTTTGCTTATTTTCAAGAAATCTACCTTGCAACTTCAATGTTTAGTGATCGGACTGGCTGCCCAGATGACCAGCGTTCTTCTAGTCGATATCTTTTGTACTTGGCAACAAGTTGATCTCTTGGTCATCAAAGAAACAACCCATTGTTGCTTGAGCCTCAACAAAGAGTGAATACAAATCACTGGCAAATGCCACAACAGAAAGCTCGAACTTGGTCTTCCACCTGTTGTCCCTACTATAATGTGGTGTAATAACATCAGTGCACTTTATTTGAGTGTGAATCTTGCATTCCATGCCTGCACCATGCACATTAACTTAGACTCTCACTTTTTGCGAGAACAAATCAAGTTATGTATACTTTCAATTTGCTTCATTTCTGGTGCTGACCAGATTGAAGATATCATGACGAAACCACTTGGAAAACAGGTCTTCTCTACGTAGTTCAGCAAGCTTCATCTCCTTTTTTTTCCATTGGCATCAGCTTGAAAATGGGGGGGGGTGGGGTGTTAGAGTATAACTCTTTCATTACTTACAGCTTATTCATTATATTTGTATTCTATGTAATTATCTCTTGTACTTGCAATTATCCTATGCCCTCTTAGTTGTTATCCCTCGTAGCTATCCCTTTTACTAAGTAAAATTATATAAACTCATTAGTGTATACATCAATAAAACAAAGGGGTTATTGAGTTCTTTATTCTTATTATCATTCTCATCATTTTATAGTTGCCCCAAGTTGGGATCGAACTGTTGGGACCGTTTCATATTTCAGGAACACATATAAAGAAATATTGAATCATGGAAATGCTGGTTTCTTCCATATTTTGATACAGACTCATTTAATATGACCATGTACTTCTCATGTTGGTCTGTTGTGATATATCAAATGTCTATAACTATAAATTGTAATTTTTTAAAACTATAGTTGTATTATGTAAATACATGTAAGTCCTCTTTGCTCACTGGTCAAAAGCAAGATCTGGGATTTCATCTATATCTTCTTTTCCAAGTGGAGCTCCATCCACTTCCAGCAAAATTTTGAACCTTGTCTTGCTTCCCAGACAAATTGATTGTGATGTGTGATTCCACATTGAATTATGGAAACCTTCCTCGGTGATTTTCTACCATCATTTTTCACCAGAATTCTAGCCCATTTTAAATGGTTTTTGAGCTTTGATTCTTCTTCAAGAGCTAGCTAGTCACCAAAGAACTTCCCTAATTCTTGGAAAAGTTTCTGCAACCACAAACAGAGAGGAACTCCAACTGCTTTAATCCAAGTTCTTTCAACTGCCATTTACTCTTTTGTACTCCCGAACAACACCCCAAGTGAAGTCAGAATCTCCCTAACCCCTTGTTTGGATGGTGTTACCCATTGTATTGTATTCTTAATTTAAATACAATGTTTATTTTGATTGTATTGTTTAAATTCATTGTTAGGTAAAGACAAAAAGATCCATTTTGTGTAACGATCGATTTGATGTGGTTACGTCATTATTTTAATATTTTTTTCTTATTTTTGACTTTATTTGTTATTATAATTTTATTTTATCATTTATCATATCTTTCATGGTATCACCACATATCCTACAATTTCTTGTAGGTTTATCATTCAAATTATCAATGTATGACATTATGTAACGACAGAAAACAATACTAATCTATTAAACATTGTACTCATTGAAATAATACAGTACGATACATTACAATACAATACATCACAATACAATACATTATGAGACAATACATAACAATCATCCAAACAAAGTGTAAAACATTTCGTCATCTTCAGCATTCTCAACTCCAGTTAGCCATTCATTGGCATCATCAATATTGTCCAAAAGAATTGGATCAATCACATTTCGAGCATTGTAACGACGCCTCAATGTTCTATTGTATTTTATGGACACTAGGATCATTGAGACACTTTTAGGGTTATTCTATTCCTTTTCTTAGTATGGAGCTGCAAATAAATTGTGGCAAGTAATTAGTAAGAGCTAAGATAGTTAAGATATAATTTACTTATCTCAATATAATAAATCTTTTCTCTAAGTTCTTACATGTTCAAACACACTCCAGTTTCTTTCATACCCCGTTGAGCTACAAGTTAGACTTAGAACTTTGATGGCAAGCTTTTGTAGTTCTAGAGTTTCTGATCCATACAACCTCCACCATTCAACTATTCACGTAGAACTCCTCAAAAATTAGCAAGTATAAAGAAATAAGTTGAAAGCTAAAGCTATACAAAAAAATAAAAACACGTAGTCACCTTCCAAAAAGTCCGTCATCACTCCTATAAGTGCTAATCTCATCTGTTATTCAATCTTGGACATCTTCATCGGCGACCAACTTACCAACACATTTATGGAACCCCTTCCACTCTTCTTTATTCAGTAAATTCTTCTCATTATTATCATATAAAAGTGATGGATTCAAAATATTCCCAGCTGTATGCAAAGGTTGGTGAAGTTGATCATTCTTATCTTTTATCAATAATCTAAAAAAGCCTTTGCATATTTATACTCACTAGTAAATGCTGCTTGAATAGCCTCCTTAACCTTATACATTGCTTCATAAAGGTACCCCATAGGTGGTTTTTGCTCCTCATCCACCAAACGAAGTACCTTAATCAAGGGATCGCCAACTTTGAGAGCATGCACAACATTATTCCAAAGATATAAGAAAGCATTATGCGTGCAACTTCTTTTCCTGTCACTTTGTTTGCAAATTTACCAGTGTCACATCCTTTTGAAATGAACAAGCTTCTTAAATTGGCCTTTTGTGTGTGCATGCTATGCAAGGTCAAGAAAGCAGTAGCAAATCTAGTCTTTCCAGGTTTCACCAAATATTTTTGTTTTTGAATCTCATCATATTCAATAATAAAGGCCTTTGAACAATGTAGGCATGTACCCTAATTGCCTTAGTGAAAACACCTGTGAAGTATCTTTCCTTGAAAATGTCTCCAAAGATCAAATTTATGCAATGACCTGCACATGGAGTCCAATATATGTGGGAACACTACCTTCAACATATTATCCGCTTTAGCAATTTCAGTTGCATTATCTATGACAACTTGAACAACATTTTCTGCTCCAATCTTCTCTATTGCATTCTGAAATCAGGAGAATATTTTGATTGAATCAGTAGACGAGTCACTCGCATCAATGGATTCAAGAAACAAGCTTCCTTTTGGAGAATTCACCAACATTTTGATGATTATTTTTCCTGTTCTTGCCATCCACTTATCCATCACAATGGAACATCCAAACTTGTTCCATTCTACTCTATGCTCTTCCACAATTTTTTGCGTCTCTTCCACTTCTTTGGTTAGACAACTGACACTAGCTTCATGATAAGTGGGAGGCTTCATTCCTGGATCACATTGCCTATGGCCTCAATGAAGGCTCCAATAGTGTCGGTATAATTGACACAATTGAAGGGGAGCCCTGCATCATACACCCACCATGAAAAGTTCGCAACTGCACGTTCTCTTAAAATTCCCTTGGCATCTTCTTACAAACCTTTTACCATTTTCCCTGCATTATCTCCTGGCTTTTGTGGAAAATAACAATCTAACGGACCTTTCCTACCGGTTGATCCACAACTTGAAGAGTTTGTTGCATTTGTGGCTTACTTCTGTGATTTTGTAGGACGTGACATATAAGAAGCTTCACCTTCCTCCATTTCTTCTTCATCATCATCATCATCAAGATTAGTCACATCCTGTTGATGTAATATTTGACGTTTTAGATCTTTTCTTCCCTCAATGTATCTTTTTATTTCTTCCCGCACAGTATCTGGGCATTTCGAACACCGTACGACATTCTTAGAAGTACTGATAAGATGTTCCTTGTGATTAAAGATTCTGCGTTTAGATTGCTTGTTACAAAACACACATATCACTGTGGAACGTTGGTCTCACTAGCTTTTTGCCCATATTTCCAGGCTGGATCGCTTGTTTTTTATAGCTGTTAAGATTTAAGAAAAAGGAATCAGCATTAATTTCTAATTGCTGTAGCAATATATAATAATCATTGACTCACTGTTAAGGAAAAAATCAGCAAGAAGTCCAATTTTTTAATAAAAAATCACTGTAGCAACATAATCAGTTAATCACTGATTCACTGTTATACAATAGTGCAGTGAAACAGAGCAAAAAGGAAGAAGAAGAAGGAGACAGTAATCAAACTAAACTGGGTCTCTTGAAATAAAAGGTGCGGCTCTTTTTTTTTTTTTTTTTTTTTTACCTTTAATAGACTTTTAAGACATAAAAACAATTAAGCGTCATTTCTTGCGCTTCGCCTTGCTTCAGTGCTTCGTCGCTTTAGCCTATGAAGCGTCCGCTTCTCTCCACCTTCATCACTTCTAGTCTGTGAAGCATAACTAGCTTGCATCGCTTCGCTTCATGGCCTTTAAGCGATGAAGTGCTCGCTTTCCAGAACACTGGCAGGGAATGGGTGCGAGATGGTTTAGGATTGTGTTCTAGGGAGTTAGGTTGGCATAAGGATTGAGGAGGTGAGTTAGATAAAGGAGAGAAATGTAAGGGATTAGCTTGAGATGGACTTCTATTTGAAGAAGACAAGGACACATGGTCAGGTGGATAAGAAATATTAGGAAGAGCAACATTTAGGAGGTTGAGATGGAGGAAAATTCTTACCAGATAGTGATGCAGAGTGAGAATATTAGGAAGAGAAAAATTTAGGAGGTTGGATGGAGAAGAATTCTTACCAGATAGTGATGCGGAGTCCAAGTATGGTTGGAATGAACTTGAGATGTGCAACCATGAGTTATCGGTTTCCTTGCTAGATGAATTGGCTGAATTTTCTTTGTACAGGAATTCTGGTGGATGAAGTTTGGCTCTTCAAGCTAGTTATACCCAGCTTGTGGATTTATCAAGACACTTATATGCAATGTGACTCTGACCAAGATAGACACAAGTGATGTTTGAAATGAAAATTTATGATGATTGTAAGGCCAAATCAATGGGAAAACCAAACATCCAAAAGGTTTGAAAGAAAGTTAGTTCAGGTTTTTGTTGAGCAAAATTTGATATGGGAACTTTTAATGATATTTGATGGAAGAACATCTATTAAAATGACACTGTTCAATAGCAAAATTCCAATATTTAAGAGGTATGTTTGCACGAGCCAAAAAAGTAAGACAAGTATCTATCAAGCGCCAAAATTTTCTTTTAGAAATGCCATTTTGTTCAACACTGTGTATGTTACCAGTTTGATCAAAGTATTTGTTCAAAATTTTTGTTATTCACCTTCCCTATCAGACTGAAAAGCTTTGATTTTTGCTTGAAATTATGTTTCAATCATTTTTTTCCCGAAATTATGGAAAATAAAATGAACATCACATTTTTTTTAAAGAAGATAAACACATTTAAATCATGTAAATATCATCCACAAGTAGAACAAAATAACGATGATCCGTAAAAGAAAGAGCTAAGGCTGGAGCCAAACATCAGAGTGAATAATTTGAAAGGGAGCTGTTCTAGCATGTTTAACAGATGCTAAGGACAAACAAGATAACTTTCCTGAATTACAACTAGCGCTAGCACTAAGTGTATTTGTAGAACTAGATAACTGCTGAATTATGCTTGCTTGCATTTGGTGGATTTAGAAGGAGCAAAATTCCAGATGTTTTGAGAATATAGAGATTGATGTGCAGAAGGTCAAGTTGGATGTTTTGAGAATATATAGATTGATGTGCAGAAGATCAAGTTGAATTTCATCTTACTTCTGTGTTTTTGGTGTAATCAGATTACTCTAATGATACTGTTTTTATCCTTGATGAGTTAGATTCATTATAGATAGAGGACAGTAGCAATTAGCTCTCATATAAATATGGTTTCAATACTAAGTACTACCTAAGTACTGGTTTGGTTCTTTCATATGATATAGAGTTACCAACCCTTTTTTTTAAAAAAAATTTATTTATTTATTTATTTATTTATTTATTTATTTTTAGTTACTTCTTTCTAATGCTATAATAAATTTGCATAATCAGCCGTCAAATTTTTGTGGGAAAGGTAAGGTATAAAAGCTGCCTGACACTGAAAGCGTACTTCCATATACACTGCTAAAATGCAGTACTCTTTTATATCCTCTTACAATTTTCAGATCTCTTTCCCCTTGAAGACTGGTATTCCTTTTCTTTTTTTCGGAAGGTTGCTGCTTATTTTGTGGTTATATTGATGTGTCAGGTGAAATCAGAAGTTTATTCTCGCCATTTGGAAGGATCTGCACATACAAGAAAAGAGAAGTGGCTTGACTCCACTGTAAGGCATATGTTTTCCTTTCTTCTGGTCTTTTCTGTATGGAACACTTTTGATTGCCAATTCTCTTAATAATTAGGTATTTGTTGTCATTCATGGAGTAAAGTTGAATTCCCTTTAAAACGAATATTTCCATCAGGTGTTTAATGAAAATTTTGGGTATGTAAAACCCAGAATGATATTCTTTAGAAGTTATAACTTTGAGCATAATCTGTTATAGACTGCTCAGCAGCTCGAAGGATCTACTAGAGATACTACTGGTGTTGAAGATCTGAAGAATACAAATGGAATTAAAGCAGAGAGTATAGATTGGAAGGGCAAAGCAACTGCTGTATTAAGTGGGTCATGCTCTTGCATTGATTATGAGTACGAGCAAGAAAAGGGAAATTCTGGTAAGCTTAAAATTCTGAATTCTATTTGTCTTCAATAGAGTACTTGTATAAAAATCTTTCTGATGCTATTTCTGCTCTTTTTGAGCTGTATCATATCTCTTAACGTTCTTCTGGTTGTCTGTCTCGTGCTCCTTCATGTTTGTCCTCAGTGCACTAATTACCAATCTCTTTTCTCTGTGTGGAGATTCTGTAGATAGCACTTCCCAAGCAACTTCCATTAACAGAGATGAGAACTGCCTCTTGGAAGACGACCACATTCTTTCTGATTCCGCATGTCCAGAATGTACCAGCTCTTCTAAATCATCTCTCTCCATTGAAAATAAGAGCTCGTTTCCGGAGGGGGAGAACCAAACACAAAACGGAGAGGACAAGGTCAGTTCAGTTATGCTATTAGTGACCTTAATTTTTAAATTCCTATATCACAAGTAATTCGCTTGTTGATTCTTTATGCTTTTATCGCTCCTGCTTAGGTTTAACCTAAAATGCAATGTCTCAAGCTATGATTTATGGTCTTCAAGAATGACAGTACATTACGATTAATGTACTTGGTTTTATGTCTTTTCACTGTGTAACAATCATTAATTTGCTCTGCAAGGGATATGTTTTTGAGATTTTCCTTCTGTTCCATTTATCGGTGGATCCATTAAACAACAACCGTTGTTCGGAAACAACCTCTTTATCTCCATGAGGTAGTGGTAAGGTGTGCGTACACCCTACCCTCCCCAAACCCTACTTTTTCACTGGGTATGTTGTTTTATCCATTTCTCAATAGAAAGGTGTAAAAGTTTTTTCTGTTATTTCTAATTATCCTCATCAAGTTAGTTCCACATTACTTAAGGAGTTAGTTGTTTAAATGGAATTTGAATCTTATTGATATTTTGGCAGCCTTCATTTCTGTGAGAAATATTACAGGAAAATATTATTGAATTGTTATCTCTACATTATTAAATTGAGCCCCTATTTATAGACACTATATTAGACTCCTTTTTCGACTAGGATACTATAATACAATAATTTTCTAAGTAGGATTGTAGATATTATTCTTGTTCCTATTCCTATTCTAACACTCCCCTCAAGTTGGTGCATACAAGTCACAAGTCATATGGACCTAGCTTATTATAAATGTAATTAATACGATACCCGATGAAGAGCTTTGTAAGATATCTGCAAGTTGATCATTCGACTTCACATAATTGGCAGTCGATCTTAATGTGTTCAGTCTTCTCATGAAATATTGAATTAGATGCATAATGCCAGTCAATCTCAATGTGCTTGATCTTCTCATAAAATACTGAATTTGATTCATAATGTCGATAAACACAGAGTAATAAATTCTTGAATTGTAGTGTTGAATTTCCCAAACCAAGCTCAGAAGACTATTCTATACCATAGTATCTTACATAATCGATATACAAGACTACCAAACTCCCCTTGAGCGACAAAAGCAGGTGGTTGCTCCATATAGATTTCTTCGTCGAGATCATCATGGAAAAAAACATTCTTAATGTTCAACAACAACAACATACCTGGTGAAATCCCACAAGTGGGGTTTGGGGAGGGTAGAATGTACGCAGACCTTACCACTACCTCATAGAAGTAGAGAGGTGGTTTCCTGGGAAACCTCATCTCAAAACCCATAAGCAGAAAGAACTAGATATGGCAAAAAGGAAAGAGAAGGGATCAGAAAGAGCGATGAATAGCACATGGCAACATTCTTAATGTTCAACTGATTAAAAGGTCAATGGAGAATGACAATATGGATCATCTAAAAATTGTTCCAAGAAAGTCACTTTAAAACTGGTCGGAACTTGCTCATGCGCCGAATTATTAGATTTGATGGCTGAAGGTGGTCACAAGGAATAACATTATATGGGTAGGGTCGGAATATGACACGATCCTACTAAGGAAGAGAATTTTATGGGTAGGGTCGGAATTATGGAATGACCATACTGGAAAATAGAAATTATATAAGTAGGGTTGTATTGACGACATAACCCTACTGAAAATGAGAAATTATATGGGTAGAGTTTGAATGATGGCATGATCCAACACTAACAAGAAAGTAGTCACCGGAAAAAATGACACGGTACTACGCAAATTGAATATGAAAAAAGTAGTCACCAGAACGATGCATGGTGCTACATAAATTAAATATGAGAAATTTCAGAGGAAAATATTATTGAATTGTTGTCTCTACATTATTAAATTGAGACCCTATTTATAGACACTATATTAGACTCCTTTTCCAACTAGGATACTATAATGCTATCTTTTTCCAAGTAGAATTCTATATATTATTCCTATTCCTATTCTTATTCTAAGTAGGATTTTAGATATTATTCTTGCTCCTATTCCTATTTTAACAATTTCTATTTTGCAACATGTTCTTTATTACTAGTACTCCTCAAATTTTAAGCTAAATCACTGGAATAGATTACAGACATCCTACCAAAGTTCCTGTGAAACTAATGATGTTGCTATTAGTAGGGGAATTCATGGTTTTGGGTTGGATCGATTATTGTTTAAAACCAATACCAAATCAATTTAGGTGGTTTTTAAATTTTCAAACCAAACCAAATCAAACCAAAAAGATAATTGTTGGTTTGGTTCAGATTTTTAGTTTTTTTCGATTCAAAAGTTTCTTGAGAGCAGACACATCTCGATAGACATAGACACATAGATAACAATCCATGGGAAAACTACTATTGATTCAATTAGAGTTATTATTACACGAACGAGATGATTTAGTTAAGCAATACTAAAATCATATACACCAAATTAAATCTTTATAGCAAAAAAAAAAAAAAACCCAAGTTGAACAGTTGAGGAACTACCTGGGGAAAGGGTACAAGAAAATTATATACTAAAACACTAAAAGAGAATTTTTAAATATAAATGGTAAAGTTTAGTGACGTAACTTAATTTAAATTTAATAAAATATTTTTATTTTATTTATGAATAATATATAAATAATTATAAAATTTATATATATAATAATTTTCAGACCCCACTTGTGGGATTCCACTAGGTATGTGCTTAT
>JAOTQR010000086.1:15749118-15759379 GCA_025774065.1 Solanum ossicruentum | reverse complement strand
CTCATCCCCCAGCCTCCTCCCACCCCACTCCCAGACCCATAAAAAATTAAAAAATTATTTTACGAAAAATTCAAAATTTATAAATTTAAAATAATTTTATAAAAAAACTCAAATTTTGTAATTTTAATTTTTTTATTTATACACTTTTAAAAATTTGAGTTACAAATTAGAATTTTGGGCCAATTTATATTGCGCTCTTTAATTTTAAAGAAAAGAAAACGGAGAAGAAAGGTTTTGTTCTACTTCTTTAGCCGTTGAAGAGCGAGAAATGGCTTGCCTGCAATATGGTCGGAATACTCTCCGGCAACAGCTGAAGAATGTGAAAACCTCTATCTTTTACAAGTGCGATGGTGGAGAAGTACATTTGCATCATCCACTCTTTTACACCGCCCAAGGTGTTCGATACAGAAAACTACAAGTCATTCTCACTACTGTAAGCAATTTTACCAATTCGTTGATCCAATTGTCAATTTGCACCAATCTTTTTACTGATTACTACAATTTGTACAGACAGTGTACCAATGGCGTCCGGACTCTCTCTTTTCGTCCTTTTTTTACCATTTGTTTGATTCATTTTGAACCGACCCTTTTGCAATTACGGCCTGACACTTCTCTTTTCAATATTGCGTTTTGCTAAGCAGAGCATAGATAAGCTTGGAAAAGCAGGGGAAACTGTGAGAGTAGCACCTGGATATTTTCGAAACCATCTCATGCTCAAATTGCTGGCTGTACCCAATATTGACAAGTACAGGCATCTCATGGAAGATCAGCGAAAGGTTTTCTTCCTTCCATTTATACTGTCAATCTTTGGTTCTAAATATTGATAATGCTCTGAATACAATTATGTAATTGCCAGAAATTGATATGTTGTCCTTAATTTTCCTTTCCTGAACTTGAATGTTGATTGAAAAATTTGAGTGTATGACTTGTTAATGTACCCTATAGAGGAATTCGGTTTACCCTTGGATGAGCACACAGAATTTTCCTAAATCTAGTATCCCTGGAACTTGCTCTTGTTTATCTGTGTTATTTCTTTGCGTACAATTGCAATGCAGGTAATGCTGTTCCGCCCATGTCATACTTATTATAACATTAGCCAATGTTGTCAAAAGTGTGTTTAAGCCCTGCAATGAGGCTCATGTGCTTAAGCCCTGCAATGAGGCTCTAAATGTGTTGAGTGCTTTGCTTTGCGCATCGTGTGCTTCAGTGTCATCTTCAAGGCTCTAAGAAATACTTTTACTTGCCAATGAGGCTACACTAAACAATTGATATTTCACTTTATCATAATTTTTTCAATTTATTTTGTCCATATATTTGTTATTCATGCTTATGGGGCTTGTTATATTTATATTTATATCCTATCATTTGCTTTCCACTTTAGTCGTTTTTCTTTTCCTTTCTTTTTCCTTTTTTTTCATATCTAGTATCTTCTGCTTATGGGGCTTGTTATTTCTGAGACGAGGGTCTTCCGGAAACAACTTCTCTATCTCTATGAGTTAGTGGTAAGGTCTGCGTACATTTTACCCTCCCTAGACCTTACTTGTGGGATTCCACTAGGTCTGTTGTTGTTGTTTATGCTTTATTGGTCTTGGACTAAACATATTTATATTTGTTTTTTTTCTCCTTTTGCATTTTTTTAAATTGAAGTGCACTCTTTATTTGTGTTTTGCACTTAAAGCCTCAATAGACCCTAGATCTTTTTTGCACTTTTCGCTTTTGATAGTACTGATATTAGCATAACGATGCAAGTTTCTCCTCTGCAAATAGATAAAATACTCTTTGTCGTCAATTCATAAGCAGCAGGAATTTGAATTACATTAATCTTTCTTCTTCTCATTGTACTTATTGAGAAGGAGAGCCTCTGCAACACTTTTTGGCTAGTTGTTATGTATCTCGAAGAAAGAGTAGGCTTAAGTAATAGGGATCAGGTCAAAAATATCCATTTTGCGCTAATGATGTATGGCTTCTGCCTGATCGCAAATCCACATTTTTTCAGCTTCATCTTCAGTTGGTGTTTCCTTAACCTTTCAAATAGCTTTTGTAGATTTCTGATGTGGTCAATTCTTTCATTTGAAAGACTCACAAATCAGGCTCATAAGGCTCACATATATTATGCAAGAGGTCACTGATAATTTGTGTCATTGCACTTTGATGTGCTGCACTATTACTTTTTGACATACCATAGTAAGGAAATGGAAGTGGATTCTTTTCTTAATTCATCTGCATAGTTTTCACTTTTTATGTTACAAAATAAACAAATATCTTAGTGTACTTACATTTAAAAAGGCAGTGCATGTTGGTGTAAATATGATAATTTTCCTCTGTTGAGTATGTGGTATACCCTGGCATGTTTATGTTCAACAATGCCATTCTATTCATTGGCCCTTTGGCCTTCACATTTCTTCACATTGTAAGCGGTGCCATTTGTAAACTAAAGTAAAATGACATAAGTATTCTCCGTGTTTTCTCTGTATATATTGATCACATTCTTGTGAAATGATGTACTCATCTTCTTAGTGTTTCAATTATGCTACCTCTCTGCCAGATTTACCAACGTGAGGAAGTTGAAGAGGTTAAAATAGTTCCAGCAACCAAGGAAGATAAGATGAAAGAATACCAGATGTCAGCAAACCGCCTGGATAGAACTATGCTGGTCAGTACCTTATGCTAAAGCTCTTTGGAATTTTGAACCTGTCTCCGTTAATGATAATCAGTAGTCTTATATCATGTCTCTCGTTAATTCATCATAAACTTTTTACTATCCTGTGTTCTCCATGCTATTTCTTCTGAAAGAGAATACATAAGAGGAAACTAAAGCTATTTGATCATCTTTTAGCTCACACAAACTGTTGATATTGGCAACCTAACATAACTGGTATAAAGTTATTGTAGCAGCTACAGGATCTTGCTATACTGATAGCATTTTCAAGATTCAAGGATTATCCCTTGGTTCTTTTTAACTGCTCAGATACCTTTGGTAATTGTGCTATCATAGTTAATTTGCTTCTATATCTTTTATCTGAAATGCAAGTTTCTTTCAGGTGCTAAGAAAGCTCGCAAAGAAACCTTTGGCGAAAGATGACAGTGGTAGGACTTTCATTCAGGAACCTATTGGAAAAGATGAAATTGTGTCCGAGGTAATACTTTGTTTTTAGATATGAAATAAATACGTAATACAAGGAGGTAACATAAATCTTATCTTACTCCCATTCCTGTGGTGGTTGTAAGTCAGCCATCCTACTAAGGACAGCCCACTCATTCCCGATACTAGAAATGGAATCTAGGATTACTAAGCACCTAAGAAGAGAGGACCCCTGTCAAATATAAAATGTCTAAGAAAGCATAAATGAGGGATACTCTCCCCTTATAAAGTAAGAAAAGAGATCTACTAGAACTAAGACCTATTCAAGAAAGTTTTAACTTAACACTAGAAATAGCCTAGATGAAAAGGATAAAGCATCCAAAAAAAGTGGTATAGAGGTATCTGCACCAAAACTTGGAAATGGACCAAGTGTGACTAGAAGCTCTCATGGAAGCTTCTTTATCCTCTTTAACTTACTCCTTCTAGAGTTTGTAACTCCCATTTTGTCTAACTTGTAGTAGCCTCTTGTTTCTTCTGGTAGTTGTTGCAAATTGAAGTATTGTTGAGGAGTGTCAATCTCATGTGCAAACTTGGATTGGGTGTCAGCTATAAAATTAGCCTCCCTGTAGGTGTGATTTCTATGAAAATAATTAAAGTATTGATGATGTCCTGTAATTCTATGAGATATCTTTGGATGTTTCAAGGAGGTTTGATGTTGTGCTTGAGCCATTTGATCAACAATTCTGAGTCCACCTCCAGAATTACTCTACTGTATCCATGTTGCAAACACCAATCGAGACCATGGATTGCTGCCTGAATCTCTTCCCTCAGTATAAGTACCAATCCCCAAAGGAGTAGCAAATGCGAAAAATAAGATTTCCTTTATAATCTCTAAGTATACCTGCTGCTCCCATGCTGCTCAGATTTTCAAGAGCACTTCCATTTGTGTTAAGCTTCACAATTGGAGGAGGTTGTTTGTTCCAAAAGACCCTAATCACCCTAGTATCATGTTGACGCTTGCCAACCATAGTAATAAGGTCTTTCCAATTAGAAGGCCAAGTGATATAGGGAAAAGTAGTAGTAAGCAGGTTGAAGATATCTTTGAAAGTAGAGTAAATGACTGTAGTTGAATTGGACTGTTTAGTTCCATATTTACTTGGAGCCTTGGAGTAAGTGGTAAAATTGCTTCCATGTGACCAGGAAGTCATGGATTCAAGCCTTGAAACAGCCTCTAGGAGAAATGCAAGGTAAAGTTGCGTACAATAGACCCTTGTGGTCGGCCCTTCCCCTTCACCAAGTGTATTGAGCCCCTTCAAGAGGTGGGTCAATCAGCTGGAGGTCTGAGATCGTGTCTGAAAAGTTCAACCTGGTTCTTCTCGTGCAATTAGTATTGCTCCGGTTTTTTCCCTGTATGCTGATTATACTTATGTATCTCTCCCATTGTTGAAATTCCTTGCACAGAAAAGCTGCGTAGATAGTTCCTGTCGTTTCTGTCTTTGACCTTTGAAGCTTCTTTGAGAGTCCTGCACAGCCGTTCCATTGTGTTCTGACTAAAACTTGACCTGCTTATTCTGTTTCTTCCACGTTCCACCAGTCATACTAGCTTTCTCCACGAAAGAAACTATGCAAGATGTCGAAATATTTGAATCCCCATGCAAAATAGATTATGTTGTTTTCCATGATATGAGTCAAGGAGAGAGAAAGAAGGGCTTGATGGTTAACACATAAGATGCTAATTGAGGTTCAGGAAGAGAAGTTTTCCAATGCCAAGGTCACCGGAAAGGGTGGTTCTACCCTCCTAGGAAGTAGGTGAAAGAACTATCTTGGTATTCGTGTCTGGGAGCATCTGAAAAGAACTTTTTTGGTTCATATTCATCAATGGATGGTTCTCTCTGTCATTTCTTACATATTGGATTAGCTCTTTGGCAAACTTTTAGCTTCTAGAAATTGCATAGAGTGTTTTTTGTGTGTAAGTTCCACCACTATTTGTATTGAAGGGCAAGACGTACATCTGAAAAATCTTTTTCCCATCATAAGGATAACAAAGAGTATGCCAGGAAGCCAAGTGATATCTTTTCTTCTCTTTTTCCAACCCCCAAAAGAAGTCGGTTGTAAGAGACTTGATCTGTTTGAGAGTGGTTATGGGAGGTGATATGGCAGAGAGTATGTGAATAGGTACGGATTGCAAACCAAATTTCACGTGTAGCTCTTCCTAGGAAACACCCTCTCTACTTCTATGAGGTAGTGGTAAGATCTGCGTACATTCTACTCTCCCCAGACCCCACTTGTGGGATTCTACTGGGTATGTTGTAGTTGTTGTTTTAGCTCTTCCACCAAAACTTAGAATTCTGAATTGCCAACTTCTGATCTTTGCTAACACCTTATCCACCCTCCCAGAGAAATAACTAATTCTTTGCCCTCCAATGTAAAGAGGACATTGTTCAAATTTGCTTTTAGTTCTGCAGCATTTTTTTAGTCAAATAAGTTGTTAAGGTTAGGATAATTTGAATTTTAAATTTCTATTAGATAGTTTAGTTTGTTGAGATATTTTAGGTTGTTTTTAAATTTCAAATGATGAAAATTTTCTATTTTATGTTGGCTATTTAAAGCCCCTCAATGCTTAATAAAATTATTGAAAGCTTCAATCCATTGAGAGACTTTTTCAACCTTTTTTTGCTGCCCCATTCATCCTTTTAAAAAAACCAACAGACATCCTAGGTAAGTGATAGGACTATCCTTTTGAGTGAAATCAGTGGTATATCTTGAGGAGTATGTGTAGGGATCGTGAAGTGACTCTTCTTGTTGTTTATGAGCTGGCCAGACACCCTCTGATATGTAGATGAAACTTTCATAATCAACTGCAATGAAGAACTGGTCACTGATGAGAAAATGATAACATCATCTGCAAAGCTTAGATGATTTATCTGAGGCCCATAAATTTCCATGTGAAATCACTGATACATATGGTGATGGTGAAGTTGGTTCATCATTCTTGGAAGAACTACTGCTCCTATAATGAAAATGGGTAGAGACAATGAATATCCTTGCTTGAGACCCCTGTTTTCCATGATTCTCCAAACTAAATCAATAGTAGTTTCTCCAAACCACATCCCTCTCATAACCAAACAAATGTAGGACTATGAGACTATCATATACCTTAGCCATGTCTAATTTGATGACTACATTTCCTTTTCATTAGGCTTCCTGATACTGTGGACGATCTCCTGGACAAGCATAATATTTCCAGAGATGCTTCTACCCTTTAAAAACCCAGACTGATTTTCAGAAATGAGGTGAGGTAGAATAGGAGCAAGTCTTGAACAAATGAATTTGGAAATAATCTTGTTGGTAAAGTTGCCAAGGTTTGTGGTCTGAATTCAGAGAGCTTATTAGGATGATCTACTTTTGGGAGTAATACCAAACAGGCATGGGAATATTTGGGCATGATGTGACCATAAAAGAAAGATTGTAGTACTGCAAGGTCCACTTTTATAATGTCCCAGCAGGATTGGTAAAATTTTTCATTCATACCATCAGGTCCTGCAGCTGAGTGGGGACTCATAGCAAAAACCACTTGTTTGAGCTCTGCCATGATCGGCATAGCTTGAAGGGAGTGATTCTGCTCATCTATTATCATCCTGGGAATGCAATTAAGAACGTTTTCATTTACCAACTTCTCTTCCCCAGCAAACATTACTCTGAAAATATTCACAAGCTGCTATAGCTGTAGTTCTCTCAACATGAATATCCATCCCATTTTCATCACAAATTCTATGAATAAATAGTGTTCTCTTTCTACTCTGCATTAGGGCATGGAAATAACTAGTATTTGCATCACCATCCTTGAACCAGTGTAGCTGGGATATTTGGATGACACACTCTTCTAACTTCAGATATCTTATACATGCAGCACTTAGTCCATGACGTTTAAGTCTGTTCTCCTCAATGTTTCTAATTAAGATTTCTGCTTCAGCAACTCTTACTTTTTTTTCAGTCAGTCACTGTAGCATATATATCATCATATAGAGACCTTGACCAGTTGCTGAGAGTGGAAGCAAGCCTTTTCATTTTCATATGAAACACCCACATAGGATTGCCCTCCATATCTCTGTTCCAGTAGTCTCTAACAGTAGCTAAGAAGGTATGATTATCAACCCAACAATTTAGAAATTTGAAATACTTGATGATATTTTCATGGCTAACAGTAAGCTCCATTAATAGAGAACAATGGTCTGAACCCACAGATGGTAGGTGAGTAATTGCAGTGTGGAATGGACTCTAACCATTTATCATTAACCATGGCTCTGTCCAACCTCTTTCAAATTCTAAATTCAGCAGTCTTTGGTTACACCAAGTGAATTCTTGACGAAGAAACACAAGGTCAGAAACACCACAAGTTTCAATAACACTGACAAAATCCTGTTTGCTTTAAAATGCTCCTCACGACCCCAATTCTGACACTTAGGTCGTTACAAGGCACTCAACAAACCACTACCCTCGCAAGGTTGTAACAGGATTTATTTTCTGCAAGACAACATCATGTAATGTGAAACTTATGGAGAATATATCATCTTCGCTAGGGATGTTATGGAGTGACATCAGCATGATTTCCTTTTGGGAGAATAACGGAAAGCTTTTCCACAATAAATTACTATCTACTAAATCTCCCTCCTCTTATGACGTTGAGACACCTAACTTTGTTAAGTAACTTAATGATACCAACTTGACCAATATTGCTGTTGGTTTCTGTAATACTCTCTCCAAGATTGACCTTGAAATGGCATAAGATGGGAGATTGTGAAATATGATTGACATGTCTCCTCCTTCCTCACCAAAGAGAAGAAAGGAGTAGAATTTGCCATGTCTCCTCATAATGGGTTCCCCTCTCTTATGCAAAGCCTTAATAGGGGGGGGGGGGAGCCTTATGACCACTGTCTTTAATTTCCATCATATGATTGATAAAAGTACAGAAATGTACAATTGAAGATGCCTGATTTGTTGACAAACCTCATTCAACAACAACAACAACATACCCAGTAATATCCCACAAGTGGGGTCTGGGGAGGGTAGATCGTACGCAGACCTTACCGCTACCTCATAGAAGTAGAGAGGCTGTTTCCTAAAACCCTCAGCACAAGTTGACAAACCTCATTATTTTGTCTTTTTTCTTTTGTCATTACATTGTATTTGTGATTAAAGGTATTTTTCTGCTGTTAATTCTAGAATGAAATCTCTAATTTTCTGCACTCAGTTATGTTTAGGTAATGCTCAAAACGTAATGTTAGTTTCACGCTGCCGAAATTCCTTCTTCTTTATCAGGTGGCGAGACAGATCTCTGTTCATATTGAACCTGAACATTTGATCCTGGATACACCTTTGCACGTGATGGGTGAGTTTGAAGTACCACTGCGGATGCCAAGGTCCATTCCTTTGCCAGAAGGTAAGGTCCAATGGGTTCTGCAAGTGAAAATTAGAGGCAAATGAGAACACTTACGAGAACATCCATAATGCAGGGTAGTCGTAACACGATCACTGCTTTCGAATGTGATGATGGCCTAAGCTTTATCGTTTATCTGTAGCTTTAGCAAAACAATTTCTCGTCTTTTGGCAGAAAAAGAAGCATCTTATCCAGCTATTTTAGATTTTTGGACTAACCTGCTGAAAATTTTTGGGTGATGATATGACATAGTTGGGACTGTTTGCCCGTTCTCTTCGTGTATCTATTCCTGCAGGCTAAAACTTTGATCAGTATAATCGTAGCTCGTATGTGGATTAATTGGGAAAGCTACACATTCGGCCGTTGGCTAGAAATAATTACAATTGCTAGTCAAAAATACATTAAATTTGTCCCTCTTTAAAGCGAATAATTTATATACATATACTCTTTTACATTTAATACCCCATACAATTAAAATTTGTCCTAATATTAAAATTCGCGTGAGGACGTCATACTATTTTCAATATTTATCTTGTATGATATACCAATAGAGTATACATATACCAACAGGGTATCATAGAGGATTAAGCTCAATCCTATATGATATCGATAGAGTATCACAAAGAATATATTTTCTATTCATTTAGAATTTGATAAATATATTTGTAACTTTAATAATGTTCTCTTAATTATTTTATTTATTAAAAAAAAGAGCTCAAAATTATATGATACTGATGGGATATCAATATGCCGACGGAGTATCGCAAGAATATATTTTCTACTAATTTAGGGTTTAATAAATAATTTTGTAACTTTAATAATTTTCTAATCCTATACTATACTGATATGGTTATTGATGGGGTATCATAACGAACATATTTTCTCTAATTTAGAGTTTAATAGTTTTTTTATTTCTTTCTTATTTCTTAAAGAAAAAAACATAATCCTATATGATACTAATTGAGTATCAACATACCGCCTGAGTATCATAAAGGATTAAGTTCATTCTATATGATACCAATTGGTATACATATCGTCAGAATATATTTCATAACATTTATGCTTATGTCAGCATAATGTCAGAGCGAAATAAAAAAATGATAAGTGAGGATAAGAAGGTAAATAGTTTGGGCCATGAAGTAAGTAAGTAAATAGTTTGAGTCATAAATCTATTAAGGGTAAATAGCTTCAAGGGTAAATAATTTCAAGGGAAAATTACATATATACAAAAAAGTAAAAAGTTTACAAAAAAAAAGTAGTCCATGTTTTATTTACATAAAAAATAGCCCAAAATTAGCGAAACTATACATGACTATGCAATATAGTTTGTCAAATTTATAGAAAGTATACACTACTATACAATGTATATTACTTATAAATGAGTTATACACTAAGGGGTCGTTTGGTCTGAAGGATTAATGTATATGATCCCAGGATAAAAATATAATGGACTTTAATTTGATGTTTGTGGCAAACACGGGATAATTTACCCCAAGACTAATAAATAGTACCAGGATAAGTTATCCCTTTTCTTGGAGGATATACTAATCCCGGGATAACTTATCCCGCGATAAAATGAACAAATGACATGGGTACCCTTTTAAACTCTTTTTTATATCTCATTTTAAATATTTATGTGTATTTATATTATTTTTAATACGATATAATAACATTCACAACTTTCCCTCCTTATTTTTATGATATTTCTTCATATTTTTCTATTAAAAATTTGCATTATATAA
>JAOTQR010000086.1:15728023-15740309 GCA_025774065.1 Solanum ossicruentum | reverse complement strand
CCCGCGTATATATGAGTATAGATATTTGCTGTATGCTGGGGTTGCTGTTTGCAGGTTTGGTTAGTCAGTAAAACAGAAGAAATTCTGCCAAAATTTCAATAGATTCCTTAGCTATTATATTTAGAAATCCAATTTAGTGTTTATCTGGGTGCCCAATCGGCACTAACCACGGTTCCTGGGTTGGGTCGTGACATATTTTGTACAAGTATATATACACAGTAAAAATATGTATCTTTACTCTATAATATGTACCTTGCTACATAGGATTATTTCCCAATAACCTATTAACTCCCTATCTAATCAACTCCAACTAATTAACTAACTTCAATTCATACTAATAATATCTACTAACTAACTAATGATTTCAATACTCCCCCTCAAGCTTGACTTATTGAAGACATTCATTAGGCCAAGCTTGCCTTGTAAGAATCTGTGACCCGTTTAAAGCCTTAGTGAGAAGGTTAGCCAGTTGATCTTTGGTATGAACATAGACAGTTTGGATGAGCCCCTTTTGGATCTTCTCGCGAATAAAATGACAATCGATCTCTATGTGTTTAGTGCGCTCATGGAAAACTGGATTGGCAGCAATCACTAGAGCAGACTTGCTGTCACAATGTATGGTGGCTGGTTCACTCAATTTCACCCCCAATTCCTTGAACAGATTGGTAACCCACACAACTTCAGCTGTCAAAGCTACCAAACTCCTATACTCTACTTCTGTGGAGCTCTTGGAGACTGTGCTTCTTAGACTTCCAAGAGATAAGAGAGTCACCAAACTTTAATACAAAACCAGTGAGTGATCTTCTTGTTCTTGGGCAAGCAGCCCAATTTGCATCACAAAAGCCTGTGAGCTGTAGCTGCTGAGTAGAACTCATCAATAACCCCTTGCCAGATTCCAATTTGATATACTTAATCACCTTCAAGGCAGCCTTCCAATGTGATACTTTGGGTTTCTACATGAATTGACTCAGAAGTTGAACTGCAAAAGCAATATCTGGTCTTGTGATAGTAAGATATAGAAGTTTGCCAATCAGTATTTGATGCTGTGTAACATCTTCATGTAAGGCATTTGGATCGACCTCAACACCAGTAAGCCTTTGATTGCACTCCAAAGGTGTCAAGCTAGGGTTGACATCTCCTAACCCTACTTCAACAATTAGTTCCAAGGCATATTTCCTTTGATTCATAATAATACCTGCTGCTGATCTCAAGAACTCTCTGCCTAGGAAATATTTGAGCTCTCCTAGGTCCTTGATCTTGAATTGATGGTGCAATACTTGCTTGGTGTCCTGTATTAATGCTGCATCATTCCTTGTGATCAGTAAATCATCCACATATACCAAAACTATCACTAATCCTCACCCTTCTTCTTTGTGAACAACGAGTAATCCAGATGACTTTGGGAATAGCCTGATCCCAACAGAGTTTCATTCAGCTTGGTATTCCATTGCCTTGATGGCTGCTTAAGTCCATATAAGGACTTTACAAGCCTGCACACCAGGCTGCTGTCTTTCTCTACACTGTAAATCCCATATGCCAGCTCCATATACACCTCCTCATGCAAATCTCCTTGTAGCAAAGCATTGAAAACATCCATTTGAAAGATGTTCCAATGTTGGCTAGTAGCTAGTGCTATGATAGATCTCACTGTGGTCATCTTCATCACTGGAGAGAATGTTTCTTGGTAGTCAATTCCCTCAGTCTGGCTGTATCCCTTTGCCACTAATCTGGCCTTGAACCTATCTAGCTCTCCATCAGCCTTGTACTTGATCTTGAACACGCACTTGCAGCCTACAATGTTTTTCCCTTTTGGTAATTTCTCTATCTCCCAGGTTCCATTGTCCTCTAAAGCCTTTACTTCTTGTTGCATGGCATGAACTCACCTGCTTTCCTTGCTTGCCTCCTTATAATTCCTTGGCTCAATTTCTGTAGAGAATTCAGAAAAGTATGCCTTATATTTGGATGACAGGTTATCATAACTAACATAGTTACTCTGAGAATATGGATGAGTTCCAGTGGGAGCCGCATAGTCTTTCATCCAGATGGGAGGATGGTGACTTCTGCTAGACCTCCTACAAATGAATTCTTCTGCACCTCTAGATGTGTGATCAACTGTGGGACTATTAGTTTCTGGCAGTGCAACTTCTGATGCTGTCAAATCATCATCATGCAGATGTACATCAACTGCATTGGTAGGTGGAGATGGTTCACTGTCTTCATCATACATAGAGAAACCATCTAAGACTGCAGTAGGAAATAGCTGGTCCTGTTTACTGGAGATCTCCCTGAAGGGAAAGACATCTTCCCTGAAGATGACATCTCTGTTGACGAGGAGCTTCCTCTGGGACAAGCTGTACAGGAGATAGCCCTTTTGAGTGGATGAGTATTGTAACAATACACAAGCCTCAGCCCTTGGAGAGAACTTATCCCGTTTGACTACTTTGGCTGCATAGCATAGGCAGCCTATGGTCCTTAAGTGATCAATGTGTGGCTTGTGTCCATGAAACTGCTCATATGGAGACTTCCCTTGCAAGAATGGAGTAGGCAACCTGTTTATCAAGTACACAGTAGACAAAACACATTCTCCCCAGAACTTGATAGAAATATTACCTTGGAATCTGATTGTTCTAGCCACCTCAAGGATATGTCTATGTTTCCTTTCAACCACTCCATTTTTCTGTGGAGTGTATGGGAAACTGCTCTCATGGATGATACCAAAAGATTTTAGCATATCACATCATTCACTGTTAAAAAATTCTGTGCCATTATCAGTTTTTACCTTCTTAACATGCCTGTTGAACTGATTTCTTAGCAACAACAGAAAAGATTTTAACATTGGAAATGTACCATTTTTCAGCTTCAACAAGTATAGCCAACATATTCTACAGTAGTCATCAACTATAGTCAAGAAAAATGTGAAGCCATTATGAGTAGTAGTTCTGTAAGGTTCCCATACATCCACATGAATTAGATCAAAAACAGTCTGTGTTCTAGACAAACTCAAATGAAAAGGGAGCCTAGTCTGTTTCGCAAGAGGATAGACTAGACATTCACTACATTCACTATCTCCACTGAAATTCTTATCCATGAATAGATGTTGCAGCACCTTTGTAGAGGGGTGACCCAATCTTCTATGTCACAGTAGTCTATCTACACCTGAATGTTGTGTCACCAGTTCTTTCTGAACTCCCCTGCCCTCCTCAGATTGCAGCCCAGTAGGAAGATAGTATAGCCCTCCAATCTCTTTACCAATCCCCCTCACCTTCCCACTTGAGAGGTCCTAAAGCACAAAGAACTCGGGGAAAAAATTAACTGAGTAATGTAATTGCCTTGTTAACTTAGAAACTGAAAGTAAGTTGTGCTTGAATGTAGGTACCACCAATACATCTCTCAAGACATTACCATCAGTTGTACTACAATAACCAGTGTGTGATATTTGTGCAGCCTCACCATTTGGAAAATGCACTACTTTATTGACACAAAAAGATGCATGATCAAGTTTACTTAGATTATATGTCATATGACATGTGGCCCTTGAATCAACTATCCAATGTTCCTGTCCTTTATCATACTTAGTCTGTACATTATTAGCTATTGCAGAAAAAGCATTTGGAATAGTTGTTATACCTGCCATATTAGCCATATTGTTGAGTCCCTTGCCTGCATTTGAACCTGCATCTTCCTTCTCCAGCATCTGTAAGATCTTGTTATAATGGCTCTGTGTGAAAGTGGGCTGTGTGTAGAGTTCAATGCCCTTTCCCTTTGCCAAAGGAGCAACAGGAGGAGATTCATCAAATGGCTCCATCTCATCCTTAGTAGCAGTTACCTGATTCACTGTATCAACATTCCTCCGTACCTTGTTGTTTTGCTGCATCCCTGGCCTCCTTTTGAATTTCCAGTCACTTGGATAACCAACAATCTTGTAGCAGATATCCCTAGTATGTCCATGCATCTTATAGTGATCACAAACCACATTCCAACTTCTCATCTACCTCTGATTATTACTGAATTGTCCTGTGTTGTTGCCTCCTCCTGTATAATGTGTTCCTTTTCCAACACTTCCAGCATATAGTGCCATCGACTCATTCATATCTCCACTGACTTTGGATCCAGTAGTGACACGCTAGCTCTCATCAGCAACAACCATTGCATAGGCTCTACTCACATTGGGAAGGGGATTCATCATAAGAATCTGGCTACGAGCATGACTGTATACTTCATTTAACCCCATTAGGAAAGCAAACAATCTCAAATACTGAATGTGATCAATATACACTCTAGACTTGTCACAATTGCAGGCAGGTGGAGGGACTAAAGCATCAAACTCATCCCACAGTAGCCTCATCTTAGTGAAATAGGCTGAAACTGTCATACTGCCCTGACTCAATGTACAAATCTCTCGGTGAAGCTGATAGCTTCTAGAGCCATCAACCTTGTCAAACCTCTCTCGTAGATCAGACCAGACCATTGCGGCATCTGAAGCATACACAATTCCACTCAACAATTCCTTGCACACTGTGTTCATGATCCAAGCCAACACAAACGCATTACACTTCTCCCATTGTTCCTCCAACTTGTTTTTATAGTCTGTCTTCCTGCATGTCCCAAGAACAAACCCTAGCTTGCTCTTCGCACACAAGGTAATAAGCAATGATCTACTCCACAAAGAATAATTTTCAGCTCCTGATCTAAGTTCCATATGTGACCAAGCCTTACATTTCAGCCCCAAGTCATTCATATGCATTCATGTTTAAGTTAGTAAACTTATGTTGATTTTACACTTATGTTGAGAATTTGAAAATGGTGTTTTACATGTTATGTTGCATTCTTATTGGGGCTGATTTTTTCATAATTACTCATGTCTTTTACATCTCTTTTACATTAAGGGAAAAATGATCCCAAGGGGGAGATATTGAAACAACCCCAAAAGTGCCCAAAAACGTACCTCGGAATGCCCAAAATTTTGATTTGCTTATGTCTGATAATTCATTCGTTATTTCAAAAATCCAACTTCCTATTCTTGTTAAGGGGGTCCAAATTATGGTAACAAAGGTCTAACCTCAATTTTATAACGAAGAAATCAATTTATGAAATTTCACATAGTACAATTTCCAGAGAGCTTTCCACATCACTTCCGCAGTGCAGAGCAGTGTAATTGGAGTTTTCGCATTGCATCTGCGATGCGGAGATGTGTATCTAGGTGCTGTCTTATTTTAGTCTGCTCAATATTTTTCCAAGTGTTGGGCCCAAATTTCCCAAGCATGTTTTCTCTTATACTTAGAATTATTTTACTCTTATATCACTCTACACATTTCCCAAAACCCATTCCCACACTTAATCTTATTTTACTCTCAAAAACCAAATCCCAAAACCCTCATCGAGATTTAAGGATTCTCTTCAAGCTTCAAGTCTCCATTGTCAACCTTCACCTAGAACTTCTCCAAAGCTAAGGTATGTAGTGTTGAACCATTGAGTCCTTTCACCCATCGTGCCTAAACCCACTTTTACGTAATAATCCACAATTTAAAGTTGATTTTACATGTGGGTCTTGAATACTGAGAAATTTACTGCACGGTGATTTTAATGCATGAAAGTATGGTTGTTTAAGAATGTTTTGAGCTTCAAATCTTAGATCTAATGTTGGAATTGATAAGGGGTTTTGATATGAATGTCTAGGGGTGTTGATTAAAGGTTTTACTGCTGATTTTCCTGCATGATTTCATCTCCAAATTGTATGCTCTTTTACCCCAATACACATCCCCAAGGTGTTTGATAAAATGTCCGGTTATAATTTCTTGAGGAATTAAAGGTCCAAAGCACGAGATATGATATGGATGGTTTTATGATGATGAAATGAGCTGATGTATATGTTTATTCCTACATGAGATATTGCAGTAGAGCCTATGATGAATCCTATAAAAAGTGTTGCACAGACCATGCCTGATTCGAGGGGGGAAAGAGCCCAGGTAACCATACGAGGGGTTTGTACTTCATCACCATGGATGTTTGGGGTATGACCATCATCAACCATGCGAGGGGTTTATACCTCGTTACCATGGATGTTTGTTGTGACCATCATGAACCATGCGAGGGGTTTATACCTTGTCACCATAGATGGCGGGGTGTAACCACTATCAACCACCAAGGGGTTTATACCTTAGATAGCTTGCTTGGTCTCATTCTTCACATATGATATTCTATATGAGCATGATATACTTAAGCATGATTTATCATCTGCATTGATCATACATGCCATCTTGCTATAATATGCCTATTGTCTATCGTTTATGGATTTTTGATTATAATGCCTATCTCTTGTTACATTGCATCCCACATACTTAGTATAGTCAAATGTACTAATGCATATTATTGCCTACATGATATCACCATATAGGGACCGGTGCCCGAGTTGATCCTCCTCCTCCTCCTCCACGTGATTAAATGATGCTACTCCAAGCTTATGATGAGTCCTCCATTTCGGGACTTTGGTTTTGTCTTTTCCCTATTATCTATGTATTGAGACACTACTTTATATTATTTTTGACTATGAGTGTGAGCCCGGTTACCTTGTCTTGGTCCCCGCTCTTTCTATGTTTTAGAGGTGTTTGTTGGACAAGGTGTGTACTATGTAAGAGCTTGACTCTTGAGTTTTGACTTTCATGTTTATGCAAGTTTCCCTTAGTCCCCTTTCCCTTACTTTAATTCAAAATTTTTTTTCTTAATGCTTCCGTAACCAAAGATGTGTGACGACATATTAAGAGGCTTGTTTGGGTTCCCCTGAGTTCTCCATTCGTCGTGTCATGTCTAGGCCCTAGGCTTGGGTTGTGACAACCTTGCGGGTTACTATAGAAGGTTAGTGAATGTGTTCTCCTCCATTGCTGCCCCTATGACAAAATTGACTCAAAAAAAGGTTGAGTTTGTGTGGACCGATGAATGTGAGAGAAGCTTCCAAACATTGAAGGATAGGCTTGTGTCCGCTCTTATATTGCCAATACCGGATGGGCTTGAGGGTTTTGTTGTCTATTGTGATGCATATAGAGTTGGTTTGGGTTGTGTGCTAATGCAAAATGATAAGTTCATTGCCTATACGTCTAGGTAACTCAAAGTGCATGAAAAGAGGTACCCTACCCATGATCTTAAATTGGCCACCGTGGTGTTTGTATTAATCATTTGGCGTCATTATTTATATGGGGTGCATGTAGATGTCTTCACCGATCATAAGAGCCTTCAATATGTCTTCACTCAAAAGGATCTCAACTTGAGACAAAGAAAGTGGCTAGAACTTCTTAAAAACTATGACATGAGTGTGCATTACCATCTGGGTAAGGCAAATGTCATGGCAGATGCTTTGAGTCGGTTGTTTATAGGTATCCTAGATCATGTGGATTGCAGTCATAGGGAGATGGTGCAATAATTGGCTAGATTGGGGGTTAGGTTGGTAAGAGTGGGTAGTGGTGTGGTTGTTGTTCATGGTTCCAAATCTTCTTTAGTTGATGAGATGATAGCAAAACAAGATCTATACTCCTCTTTGCTTGAATTAAAGGCCTTGGTGAAAGAGGGAAAAGTGGAGGTTTTCTCCCAAGGGGGAGATGATACCCTTAGATACCAAGGTAGGTTGTGTATGCCTTATGTTGATGGTTTGAGGGAGAAAATTTTTGATGAGGCCCATAATTCTTCTTACTCTATCCAATCCAGTTCCACCAAAATGTATAGAGACTTGAGGGATGTGTACTGGTGGGGATGTATGAAGAGGGACATTGCTAAATTTGTTTCCGATTGCGATAGTTGCCAACACGTCAAAGCCGATCATCAAAATCTGGGTGGCCTAACCCAAGAAATAGAGATTCCTACTTGGAAGTGGGAGGTGATTAATGTGTATTTTGTGGTTAGGTTGCCAAAGGCTAGAAAAAGTTTTGGTTCCATATGGGTGGTGTTGATAGGATGAAGAAATCGACTCACTTCTACGGTTAAGACTACAAATGGGGCTAAAGAGTATGCAAGGTTATACATCCATGAGTTAGTGAGGTTGAATGGGGTTCCTTTGTCCATCATATCTAATTGTGGTGCACAATTCACTTCACACTTTTGAAGGTCTTTTCAAAGGGTTTTTGGTACAAAAGTTCATCTTAGTATGGCCTTGCACCCTCAAACAGATGGCCAAGCCGAAAGAATCATTCAAACACTTCAGGATATTCTTAGGGCTTGTTCTTGGAGCTTAAAGGTAGTTGGGATGATCACCTTTCGTTTGTTGAATTTGCCTACAATAATAACTATCACTCTAGAATTGGTATAGCTCCTTTTGAGGCTCTTTATAGGAGACGTTGTAGATCACCGGTGGGTTGGTTTGAGGTTGGAGAGGTGGCTTAATTGGAGACTGATCTGGTAATAGAGGCTCTTGATAAGGTTAGGATGATTAGGGAAAGGTTTAGGACAACCCAAAGTCGTCAAAAATCCTATGCCAATGTAAGAAGAAGAGTCCTAGAATTCCAAGTGGGTGATTAGGTCTAGTCGAAGGTTTCTCAAACGAAAGGTGTTGATCGCTTTGGTTAAAAGAGGAAGTTGAGTCTAAGGTATGTTTGTCCTTATGAGGTGATAAAGATGGTTGGCAGGGTAGCTTATGAGTTGAAGTTGTCTAGTGAAATGAATTTGGTTTACCCGGTGTTCCATGTCTTTATGTTGAGAAAATACCTTGGTGATCCTAATGCTATTGTGCCTCTTAATGTTATGGGTCTTATTGAGGATAACATGACTTCCGAGGAGGTGGCGATCCAGATTTTATATAGGCAAGTTAAGAGATTGAGGAACAAGGAGATGACATCCGTTAAGGTCCTTTGGAGGAATAAACAAGTCAAAAGTGCTACATGGGAGGCCGAAGTGGACATGCTAAAGCAGTATCCTTATCTTTTCCACTCCACTCAGGCCTAAGGTACTAATTCTAAGCCCCCTATGTGATTTCAAGTCTCATATTTCAGCCCCTATGCCATTCATATGCATTCATGTTTAAGTGGTAAACTTATGATTATTTTTCACTTATGTTGGGATTTTGAAAATGGTATTTTAAATGTAATGTTGCATTCCTTTTTTAACTGATTGCTTATGATCACTCTTGTCCTGTATGTCTCTTTTACATTCGGGGATGATTATTCCCAAGGAGGAGATATAGAAACGACCCCAAAAAGTTCCCAAAAATGTGCCTCGTAATTCCTAGAATTTGAATTTCCTTTTATCTCAAAATCGGTTTGTTATTTCAAAAATTCGACTTCATATTCTTGTTAAGGGGGTCAAAATTAGGTGAAGAAGGGTCTAACTTCGATTTAAGAGCGAAAGATTATCAATTACAAATTTTGAAAGTGCAATTTCCAGAGAGCAAAGCCGGTTGCTTTCGCGATGCGTCTCTGCTTTATTTTGGTGACTATTTTTTTTACTTCGTCCAAAATTTTCTAAGTGTTGGACCGAAGTGTTCCCAAACGTGTTTTTACTTATACTTAGCCATATTTCACCCTTATATCACCCAAAACATTTTCTAAAACTCACTCAAACACTTAGCCATATTTTCACTCCTAAATTCAAGTCTCAAAACCCTCATCCGGAACTAAGGATTTTCTACAAGCTTCAAGCCTCCATTTTCAATCTTTACGAAGAGCTTCTCCAAAGCTAAGGTATGTAGGTTTTAGCCATTGGGTCCTTTCACCCATGGTGCCCTAATCTCATTTTTACTCAATTTTCATGATTTAAAGTTGATTTTAGAAATGAGTTTATTATTATGAACATGTCTATGGACTATGTTAAAGCTGTGTAAAGTTTTGACTGTTTTGCTATGTGTTGAGCTAAAAATCATGGATTTAATGTAAGATTTGATTAGGTGTTTTGATTTATATTGCTTAGGGGTGTTGCAAGGTGTTGACTAATGGTTTTCCAAGGAATTTTCTTGCATGATAGCATCTCTAAATTGCATAGTTTTATACTACCATTTCACACCCTCTAAGTGTTTGATAAAATGTCCGGTTATGGTTTCTTGAGGGATTGAAGGTCCAAAGCATGAGATATGATATGGGTTATGTTATGATAATGAAATGAGCTTATGTATATGATAAATTCTGTATTAAGTGTTGCATTAGACCATGCCCAATCTGGGGGGTCTAAGAACTCGGATAATAGAGATAGAGGTTTGTACTCATCAACCGAGGGAAGGGTTTGTACTTCTCCACCTAGTGATAGGGTGGCATCATCACTAACCGATATAGGGGTGTGTACTCATCAACCGAGTGACGGTTTTGTACTTCTCACCCTAGGTGATAGGGCGGCATCGTCATCAACCGAGTGAAGGGTTATTAATTCACCACTTAAGTGATGGGGCAGCATCATCACTAACTTACCAAGGGGTTTGTACTTTGGTAATCTAACTTGGTCTATTCTACACATATGATATCCTAAATGAGAATGAGTTATTTAAGCATGTTTTGCTTTAGCAATGAGAAAACATTCCATATTGTTATATGTTGTCTATTACCTATTGATATGCATTTTGACTGTGTTGCCTATCTCTTGTTGCATTACATCATGCATTATTAGTACATTCAAACTTATTAATGCATACTCTTTCACAAGTTCTTTCATAACTTTTCATATCATCATAGAGTATGTGGCTTTAATATCACAAAATCCATTACAATGTCAAACCACAATGATATTTAAGCATAATAAAATCATTACTTGAGGAATCCAAATAGAAATCATATGTACAATGCATGATAGTATCACCATAAGCAAGAGTTCCTAAATGCCCATAAAATAATCCATAAATCTCATATAGTTTGAGAACAAGATTGGTTGGACTTGTGGCAAGAAAGGTTCCCAAAATCAAACCCACATACCTTGGTGTGATTATCGTGGAGAAAGCCTAATTTGTAGGTGAAAGATTCAAAAACCAAGATTGCACCCATTACTTGAATACCTTGAAGAGCTTGAGAGAGTTTTGAGACTTAGAACATTTTTTGAATTAGAAGGAATGAGGTGAATTAGGCTTGTATATACTAATAAGGGACATAATTAGTTTCAAAATAACGTATCTTGGACTTAGAAAAAGAGTAAATATCAAATTTACCCCTATTAAAATTCTGGCTGGCCAGGTATATGAGACTCTATTTACGGGTTTTAGAACATTCTACGGGCCGTAGATGGGGTTTTGTTTGATGGCCTTTTTGCAAACATTTGAGACCCCCTTTTTATGTGATTCACATTCTATGACATGACCTAATGACTCATAGAAGGCTTTACGGGTCATCTGATAAGTCGTAGATTGAACATCAGAAAGATCGCAAATTTTATCAAGTCTGCCAGGTTTTACGAACCCACTTTACGAGCTTTACTTGATCTTAGATGCCGTGAACCCCCTTCATAAACACTGATTGTTCAAATTTCTATGCTTATTTCTTACATCTCTCCTGCCCCTATTTGTAGGGTCTTAAAATATCTCCCTCTTGGGAACATTCGTCCTTGAATGTGCTAACACAAGCTCTGAGGAATTAGTTCATGCACCATATGCAAAAATGCAACATATGCACCATTCAAAATCTTTACACTATGTTTCACATAACTCTTATAATGCAACCTCAAATTCACATAAATATGAATGAATGTCATGAAAATGGCATGCAATAAGAGGAGATTCTAAGACAGGAAAATTATATTACCTCAAGCTAGATCGAAATGGAAGAGATAGGGATATCCCTTCTTCATATCGGCTTTGTCTTCCAATGTGGCACTTTCAACTTGTTGATTACTCCACAGGACCTTGACGGATACCACATCTCTGTTTCTCAACCTCTTCACGTGCCTATCAAGTATTTCCATCGGGGCTTCCTCATAAGTCAAGTTATCTTCTACAAAACCCACAACATCCAAAGGCACTATAGAACTTCACTCACTTACACACTTTCTCAACATAGACACATAAAATACCAGATGAACAATACTCATCTCAGTCCACAACTCTAATTTGTAGGCAACCCTACCAATTCTCCTCACAATTTTATAAGGGTCTAAAAACCTTGGGCTCAACTTTCCCTTTTTGCCAAACCGGTCCACACCTCTCATAAGTGAGACTTTCAAATAAACCCAATCACCCACATCAAACTCAAGATCTCTCCTTCTTGTGTCGGAGTGGGACTTTTGTGTTAGGACCAGTATTTTGAAATTTTGGAATAATCGTGAAATTTGGACAAATATTGGAAATTTCGAACAATTTGGGATTTAAGTGTTTCTTTAAAGGTTGAGATCAAGTGAA
>JAOTQR010000086.1:15656384-15727923 GCA_025774065.1 Solanum ossicruentum | reverse complement strand
GGTTGGAAGATGTGGGTAGTGGTGTTGTTGTGGTTGATGGTTCCAAATCTTCATTGGTTGATGAGGTGATAGCAAAAGAAGATCTGGACTCCTCCTTGCTTGAGTTGAAGGCTTTGGTTTAAGAGGGAAAAATAGAGGTTTTCTCCCAAGGGGGAGATGGGGCCCTTAGATACTAAGGTAAGTTGTTTATGCCATGTGTTGATGGTTTGAGGGAGAGAATTCTTGATGAATTTCATAATTCCTCTTATTCTATCCACCCTGGTTCCACCAAAATGTACAAAGACTTGGGGGATGTGTATTCGTGGGGAGGCATGAAGAGGGACATTGTCAAATTCGTTTCTAGTTGCCATAGTTGTCAACATGTCAAAGACAAACATCAAAGGCCGGGTGGCCTAACCCAAGACATAGAGATTCCTACTTCGGAGTGGGAGGTGATTAATAAGGATATTGTGATTGGAATGCCCAAAACTAGAAAAGGTTTTGATTCCATTTGGGTGGTGGTTGATAGGATGACAAAATCGATTCACTTTCTACTGGTTAAGAACACATATGGGGCCGAAGAGTATGCATGGTTGTACATCCATGAGTTAGTGAGGTTACATGGGGTTCCTTTGTCCATAATATAGGATCATGTTTCGCAATTCACTACACACTTTTGGAGGTCATTTCAAAGGGGGATTGGAACAAAAGTTCACCTTAGTATGACCTTCCACCCTTAAATGGATGGCCAAGCCATAAAAACCATTCTAATCCTTGAAAATATGCTTAGGGAATATGTACTAGAGTTGAGGGGTAATTGGGATGACCATCTTCCTTTGATTGAATTCGCATACAACAACAGATATCACTCTAGCATCGACATGGCTCCTTTTGAGGCTCTTTATGGGAGGCAATGTAAATCACCAGTCAGTTGGTTTGATCTTAGAGAGGTTGCCTTATTGGGACCAGATCTGGTTATAGATGCCCTTGAGAAGGTTAGGATGAATAGGGAAAGGTTAAGAACAACCGAAAGTTGTCAAAAATCTTATGCCGATGTGTGAAGAAGAGACCTTGAATTCAAGGTAGGTGATTGGGTATATTTGAAGGTTTCTCCAATGAAAGGTATGGTCCGTTTTGGTAAAAAAAGGAAGTTGAGTCCAAGGTATATTGGTCCTTATGAGTTAGATGGTCGGCAAGGTAGCTTATAAGTTGAAGTTGCCTAGTAAAATGAACTTGGTTCATCCGGTGTTCCATGTCTCTATGTTGAGAAAATGTGTGGGTGACCCTAATGCCATTGTGCCTCTTGATGTGGTTGGTGTTGTTAAGGATAACTTGACATATGAGGAGGTACCAGTTCGAATTTTGGATAGGTAATTGAAGTGATTGAGGAACAAGGAGATGACATATGTTAAGGTCCTTTGGAGTAACCAACAAGTCAAAAGAGTTACATGGGAGACCGAAGCGGACATGCAAAAGTGGTATGCTTATCTTTTCTACTCTATTCAATCCTAAGGAATAAATCCTAAGTCCCCTATGCAATTTCAAGTTTTAATTTTCGACCTTAAGCCATTGCATGCATTCATGTTTATATGGGCAAGGATTTATGGTAAATTTGGATGTTCATGTTGAGACTTATTAAAATCATGTTTAGATACATTGGTTGCATCCATGTTAGGCTAAAAATCTCCATGGCTGCCTTCCTTGTGTATGTTTCTTTTACATTCGGGGATGAATTTTCCCAAGGGAGAGATATTGTGACACCCCGTATCTTTATAGTATTGTCTATCCATGTTTCAAGCCTCATTTGGTTATGTTGGTGGCGTATTAGGTTAATGAGTTAAGTATTTCCCTAAAAGTTAAGTATTGGGTGTTGTTTTGTACAAGGGTCAACTTTAAACTATCATATATTTTTTTTATCACATTTGGAATTTGGTGGACCAGAACTTGTTACTTGAAATCCCTTTGAGTTAGCTTCGGAACACACTTGGTTTCACCTCATTCCGAGGTCAGATGAGGGAGTTATGATCGTTTTCTGAAGACCCTCCCATGCAGTGATATCACACGGGCATCTATACGGGCAGTGGTGGCTTGTACGGTTCATGTGAGGCTGGGAAAAACCATTTTGAGCCTTAGGCATGGACCATGACTAGTGGAACTGGTCGTGAGGCTTGCCACTGGTCATGAGGAGGAGTGTGAAGGTGAGTAAGGAAGGCTTGCCATGTGTGGAGGTGCGTTTGTGGCTAAGGCATGGACCAAGGCCACCCACACAGGTCGTGGAAGGTAGTACAAGTTGTGGACCTTGCCGTGGGGCCTAGGCAACATTTTCCAGCACCAACTATGGTGTCACGAGCCTCCACACGACCCATGGAGGCATTCGTGGTCATGACGACACATCTTTTTTCCTATCGATTCCAACTTCAATTTTTGGAATAAGTACCTTGTCATAGGCACTTCACACGACCCATGGAATGCCACATGACCCTTGGGGCCCTCAATGGGTCAGCACTTTGCCCTTTTTTCCATCCGTTCACTAATGGCATTTTCGTAAATGCGAATTATCCTAATGAACCTTTTTGGCTTTTTAGGCTATCTTAACCTTCCTAGAAGACCTAAACCCTAATACTAAGGACCCAATTTGACTAATCTCATTTCAATTTCACTACCAAATCCTCTCAAGAGCCTCAGTCACAATTCAAGTTCAAGGAAACCCAAGAACAAGATTGGATTCCAAGATCATTTCCAAGCCAACATTCTTCCCAATCTCAATTCCAAGCAACTTTAGACCTGAGGTATGTAGGTTTCTTCCACCCATGATATGCAAGATCCCTTTTTCCTAAATTGTATGATTTAAAGTTGAGTTTACAAATGAGTTTACTAGAATGAACATGTCTATGAACTATGTTAAAGTTATGTAAAGTTCTGACTATTTTGCTATATTGTGAGCTATATATCTTGGATTTATTCTAAGTTTTGATGAGGGATTTTGATGTGAATGTCTTAGGGGCATTTAAAGGTGTTAATTGATGGTTTCAAAATAGATTTTCCTGCGACGAATTCATGTCTAAATTGCATTGTCTTATAACCCCGTTGTACACCCATCAAGTGCTTGATAAAATGTTCTATTTTGGTTTCTTGACGAATTGAAGGTCCAAAGCATGAGATATGATATGAATGATGTTATAATGATGAAATTAGCTTATGTACATGATAAATTCTATATAAAGTGTTGTATTAGACCATACTCAACCGTGGTGAGGGTTTGTACTCATCAACCATGTGAGGGGTTAGTACTTCACCACCTAGGATGATTGGGGTGTGACCATCATCAACTGAGTTACGGGTTTGTACTCATCGACCATGTAGGGTGTTTATACTTCACCAGCTAGGATGATTGGGGTGTGACCAACGTCAACCATGTGAGGGTTTTATACTTCACCACCTCGGATGATTGGTGATATTCCAAGCTTGTTTGTGAGTCCTCCATTTCAGGGACCTTGGTTATGTTTTCTCTAATCAATCTATTGAGAAACTTTCTTACATTCTATTTAACTTTGTGGGTGAGCTCGGTTACCATGTCTTGGCCCCACTCTATCTATGTATTTAGAGGTATTTGTTGGACAAGTTATGTATTATGATATGAGTTAGGACTCCTTGTCTTGTAATGTTGTTGTTTTGGCAAGTTTTCCCTTAGCCCCATTGCCATTGTTTTAAAATATATGTCTTTTGTAAGCATCCAAAACCAAGGACCTGTTATGGCAAATAAAGAGGCTCGATTGGGATTCCTTTGGGTTTCCCATTCTTCGTGTCACATCTAGGCCCTAGGCTTGGGTCGTGACAATAGATGAGGGGTATATACCTCATCCATCTTGTCAGGTGGTAGCAATCTTGTATGACCAAAGATTAGGGGTAGATACCTCATCCACCTTCCAAGCGGGTGGCATGCCTTGGATTCCAAGTACTAAGTTGCTTGACCTATAATGATGATCTCTTCCTACACATGTAATATATCCTATATAAGCATGTTTTAACTCAAGAATTACTCATGAATGCAATGTTGCTAATATACAATCTCTTGCTTACGATTATACATTTTGACTATGTTGTCTATCTCTTGTTGTATTGCCTCCGACATACTTAGTACATTCCAACATACTAATGCATACTCTATGAATACATAATATTACCATGTAGGAACCGGAGATCCTCACGGTCATCCTCATCCTCCTTGTGGCTAGTACTATTTTCTTCGAGAAAGTTTAGTGAATCCTCAACTCTGGGGATGATATCTCTTGTTCTTATGTTATGTAAATACTTTCATTATCTATCTGTGTGTTTCTGAATATGAGGGTGAGGCCGAAAAGTTATCTTTGCCCCCGCTCAATTCTAAGTGTAGAGTTGTTGTTGGACAGGTTATGTAATGATGCTTTGGGCTTTGACACTCTTGACTTTTGTATGTTTTAATGCTATGAAAGAATCCCTTGGTCCCTTCGCCCTTATTACTATTCTCTTATTGTTATTTAATTGCTTCCGCAATCAAGGATGTGTATTGATATATTAAGATGCTTGTTTGGGGTCCTTTCAGGTTTCCCATTCGCCATGTCACGTCTAAACCCTAGGCTTAGGTTGTGCCAAACTTGATATCAGAGCGCTAGGTTATTAATTATCCTCAGCATCCAACACACAAAGTTGATTAGAGTATTATTCATGGTTGTATTGTGTACCATGACTATGAATAAGAGGCTATGAGATGTTTTAGGACATGTTTCCCTTCTACTAGATCTATGCCGTGCTATAGAAGTTAGGTAAGGTTTCCCTTCTAAGAAAAGTTCTTTACTATGGTAGATCATGCCTATCCCAAGAGGAAGAACAACCAGCACTCCCGAAGAATAACCGTCTCATAAAGAGTTTTGGGATGCTATTGCCATGCTAGCTTAGCTCATGACCAATCAAATCAACCAACGGGCCCAAGCCCCTCATACTCCTACTCCGGTATCTAGGGTAAGGGAATTCATGAGGATGAACTTACCGGAGTTCAATGAATCTAAAGTGGATGAGGACCCTTAAGAATTTATGGATGAGGTATACAAGGTGTTATCCATTATGGGTGTTAGAGCGGAATAGAAGGTGGAGTTGGCGACTTACCAACTCAAGGGGGTGGCCCAAATATGGTATACTCAATGGAAGGAGGAGAAATGGAACAACAATGTGATCCTTTGGGAGGAGTTTAAGGCGGCTTTCGTCAATTGGTTTTTCCCTCTTGAGCTTAGGGAGGCAAAAATGATGGAGTTCATGAATTTGAAGCAAGGATCTACGAGTGTGAGGAAGTATGTCCTAAAGTTCAATAAACTCTTTAAATTTGCTCCACACTTGCTTGCTGACCTGAGGTATTGAATGAATAAGTTTGTGATGGGTGTATTCGATTTGGTGAATAAGGAGTATCATGCCGCTATATTGATTTGTGACATGGACTTGTCCTACCTCATGACTTATGCCGAACAATTGGAGGGGGTAAAGTTGAGAAAGAGGAGAAGTGGTAAGGCCAAGAGGGCCTGTTTTGATGGTGGGTTCCAAAGTCCCAAAGGTGGCCAGTTTCATTAATGCCTAGGATCCTCACATGCTCCTAATAGAAAGTTTGTCAATGACTACCCAAGGGCCCAAGGTGATGGTGGTGTGGTGCCTAATGCTATGTGTCCAAAATGTGGTAAGGTTCATGGTATCCCATGTTTGAGGGATACCAATACTTGTTTTGGTTGTGGAGAAGTAGCCCACAGGATGATTGATAGCCCACGTAACCAGAACAAGGTTAAGGATGTTCATCCACAAGGCCGGCGTGCAAATGCGGTTCCTTTGGGAAGAAAAGGATAACACGGTGGTGGCCCAAGGCATAATCAGTTTTATGCTCTTCAAGGGAGGCAAGGGATAGATGAGGTGGCTGATGTCATCATTGATATTTTAAATGTCCTTGATTTTGATGTGTATGCATTGATAGGCCTGACTGCCACTCTTTTTTTTTGTTACTCCTTTTGTTCCCAAAAAGTTTCATGTTGAGCATGAATTGTTGTGTGAATCTTATCTTTATGTTGAGCCTGAATTGTTGTGTGAATCTTATGAGGTTTGTACTCCTATTGGTGCATCTATTGTTGGTAGAAAGGTCTATAGAAATTGTCCCATTTGCATTTTGCATTAAATATTGTCTTGTGATCTTGTTGAGCTGGATATGGTGGATTTTGATATTATTCTTGGGATGGATTGGTTGCATGCTTATTATGCTGCTACTGATTGTAGGACCCATAAGGTCAAATTTTAATTCCCAAATGAACCAATTCTTGAGTGGGGGAGTCATGATGTCATAGGTTTATCTCTTGTATTAAAGCCCAAAAGTTGATCTCTAGGGGGTGTCTATGATACAGTATCATCTGCATATGAAAGGTGGCTGATTTCTATGATTTATTTATGCAAACCATACCCTTTGAAATTAACATCTTCATTCAAAGAGTTCAAATTTCTTGCTAATACTTCTTCCGCAATGATAAATAATATTGCTGATAGTGGGTCTGCTTGCTTTAATCCTCCTGAAGATTTTAAAAAGCCCAAAGCTTTTCCATTCACCATGGTAGAGTGCCAATTATTAGAGATGATCCTCCATACCATATCAATTATTCTTTCATCAGATCCAAATTTTCTCATAACCTTTGTTAAATAAATCCATGACACTCTATCATATACTTTAGCCATATCTAACTTCATAACAATATTATGGAAGTATTTTTTCCTCTTAATATCTCTGATCAAATCTTCTGTTAAAAGTACTTTCTTTGCAATACTCCTCCCTTTCATTAATCGTGTTTGATTTTAAGAAATAAAATATCAGACAGTACTCTAGCAACCCCCCCCCCCCTCGTAGTACCTTTGAGATGATTTTATTCGTAAAAGTACTGACTGATTGGTCTTAGATCATTGAAGGATGCTATCTTCTCTTTTTTTGGTATGAGTACCATATTTGTATGATTTACAAATTTAGGTAGTTCACACCCACAAAAGAAAGATATCATCATCGTTACTATGTCCTCCTTGATTATATCCCACCAAACCTTAAAATATGCTTCAGAAAAACCATTTGATCTACTGGCACTTTCTTTACTCATGCCAAATGCTACTTATTTAACTTCTTTATGTGTTGGAGGTCTTGTCATGTATAGATTTTGCTCATTAGATATCAATTTAGGTACGACCTCCAACATTGAGAAGTCATCAATTCTCACCTCTTCTGTAAACTATTTTGTAAAAGCTTGAACTGCTACATTTCCAATATCTTCAGTCTTCTGCCATACCATCCCTTGATCATCCTTAATCTAATTAATTCTCAATTTTAGTCTTCTTCCTTTGATAGAGCAATGAAAGAATTTGGTATTTCTGTCACCTTCCCTAAACCATTGCATACCGGCCTTTTGTTTCCAATAATCCTCCTCCAGCCTATAATATTGATTTAGGGATTCCTCAGCTTCATTTAATTCTTTCTTATTCTCCTCTATTGGATGGATTTCTAATTGTGTTTCCCTCATTCTAGTAAAATCTTCTGATGTAGATTGTTTTTAAAATAATTGCCATATGTATCTCCGCTCCACTTCAGCAGTACTCCTTTTAGTCTTTTTAGTTTTTGTTAAACTACATAAAAGGGACTGTACCTCCCAACTTTGTTGTATAATTTCCTTAAATTTTGGGTGATTTTCCCAGAAATTAAGGAATCCATTTTTGCAAATCACATGAAAGAGTGAGTGATCTGAACCTTGTCTACCCAGATGATGTACTTCACTGTTTGGATAAAGTTGCAAAAAGTCTTGATTCACTACAACCTGGTCCAATCTCTTAAAAATATAGTCTACTTCCTATATTCCATTTTACCATGTATAAGCACTCCCAAAGAACTCCAGCTCCATTAGATTGCAAGCACAGAGGCACTGTGCAAAATCTACTATCTCCTAATTCGTAATTGGAAGACCTCCTAACTTCTCTTTTTTCATGAAGTATGACATTGAAATCACCTCCCACAATCAATGGAGAAGTAATTTCTTCTGCCATATACTCTATGTTGTCCCATAATTCTAGTCTATCCAACGCACTATACCTTGCATAGACTCTTATAATAAAAAATTCCAATTGGCTACTTCTATCTTTAAATTTACTGACAATTGTTGAATTGTGTCACAATGTATAATTCCATCACACTCTCTGCTCTAGAAAATCTAGATTTTGGCTGAGGCATTGGCTATAAAATAATCCATACCTAATTTTGATCTATAATTCTCCAACTCTTGAGGCTCCTGAAATGGTTCAAACAGGGCTATGTATGCATATCTATGTCATCTCTTAATATCTATGAGTTTGTCAAATGAATCTTGAGTATTCAAAGATTTTATATTCCAAAATAGGATCTTATCTATCATTTGGATGATGATGATCCTGCTGAGTTACTCATTGTGGTGATTTGACTCACTTTGCTTTTTGTTTGTTTTCCTTTCTTTGTCGTATTCTGTAAGTCCTTCTTGTGACGGGGAGATCGATCTGCATCTTTTGTGACTTCCTTAATAGTTTGTCCCATATCCTCCGCATCATCTTCCTCCTCTTTGTCTATCTGATTTTCAGCCTTGTTGTGCTCTTGAAAATCATTGGTTGTTCTCCTTTGTATTATCAACAATATCTTCTGCAGTCTAATACTCTCTAGTGTTCTGGCCCTCTGTATTGTCCTTTATTTCTAATGTAGCTTCCACAAGGGCGTGAGAACCATTGCCATCCTTTTGTATATGCACTTGTTTATATGTTGTGTCCTCTATGTGATCCCCTAAATGCAAATATAATTTTGAATAGTTAGGGGATGTTTTCACTTATGGTGGCAATCAAGTACTACTATATATGAGGGCTATATACCTTATGCACCTTGTTGGGTGGTGGCAATCACGTACTACCATAGATGATGGGTATATACCTCATCCACCTTGTCGGGTGGTGGAAATCTTGTAGTACCATAGATGAAGGGTACATACCTCATCCACCTTGTCGGGTGGTGGCAATCCCATACTACCAAAGATGAGGGGTAGATACCTCATCCACCTTCCAAGCGAGTGACATGCCTTGGATTCCAAGTACTAAGTTGCTTGGTCTATGATGATGGTCTCTTCCTACACAAATAGTATGTCCTATATAAGCATGTTTTGCTTCAAGCATTGTTCATGCATGCCATGTTGCTAATATACATTCTCTAGCTTACGATTACACATCTTGACTATATTGCCTATCTCCTTTTGCATTGCATCCTACATACTTAGTACATTCAAATTACTAACGCTTACTCTATGCCTACATGATGTTATCATGTAGGAAACGGAGCTCCTCACGATCATCCTGATCCTCCCCGTGGCTCGTACTATCTTCTCAATACAAGTTTGATGAGTCCTCAACTCCAAGGATGATATCTCTTGTTCTTATGTTATGTAAAGACTTTCATTAGCTATTTGTATGCTTTTGACTATGAGGGTGGACCCAGAAAGTTGTCTTGGCTCCCGCTCAACTCTAAGTGTAGATGTATTATTGGAAAAGTTATGTAATGATGCTATGAGCTTTGACTCTTTTGAATCTTGTAGAGTTTAATGCTATCAAAGACTCCCTTAGTCCTTTTGCCCTTATTTCTATTCTCTTATTGTTGTTTAATTGCTTTCGCGACTAAGGGTATGTAATGATATGTTTAGAGGCATGTTTTGAGTCCCTTGGGTTCCCCATTCTTCGTGTCACATCTAGGCCCTAGGCTTGGGTCGTGACAAAGAATGAAGATGAATTATAAAGTAGCCATGACATCACGGGCTATACCAAGTGCCTCCTTTAGTAACTCAAGGTCAACAATTAACATCTTATCATCTTAATCTCATCAATCATCAAAACATCAAGGCAACCAGACTCTTTAAGTCTCACACTATGCTCATCATATAATCATGTCACATGAAGTATTATGCATAGATGGGAAGGGACCATAACCAACCTATAATATCAGACTAACCTAGCTACTACTTAAAATCTTGATGTTCACTCCACACCAAACAATGAGTGGTCTATTTGCCAAGGTAAACCAAATACTTCACATTATAAGAACTTACCCCATTTCGAAGATCATTCCACAAATACCTTATGAGATCACCACCCTTTTTGATTAATGTATGAGAGATATCCTTAGGGGAACTGCACCCTTTTCAATTATTAATCAGCATATATTGTCCGGGAACACCACACTTTTTGGGTCAATCATGAAACAAGAGTTATATGGATCCATTAGCTAATCATAAACTTAAGGTCGCAATATAGTTAAGGGACAATGGTAACCGACCATGGTCCTCTCGATGCTAGGTCACAATTCTAAGAAATACTTTATTCATATTCACAGTCAAACTACACCAACTCTTATAGTACGATAACATCACCATAGAGTAGCTCATCAAAACCAAAGCTTCAAAATATCAAAGATAAGGTTTCATATCATTCATAGCTTTCACATTATTCTCATAGCTCATAGCATGCATAATAGCCCTTCAAAATCCATACTACTCATAGATCATATATCATGCCATAAAGCTTCCATCAATATAAGAAGCTTGACTCATAACTTGATGAAAATATGGTGGGTATGTGTACATATGCTTAGAATCGTGCAACTTGAGAGTAAATAAAGTGAGGGGAGTAAAATAGAATCATTTAAGAGTCATTCAAAGTAACCCACCATCAATGACATAAAACTTTATTAGGGAAACATTAAACCCTCATGTAGATCATATATTTTTCCATGACATCTAATAACATAATTGTGTACAAAGGAAAAATAGCAAAAATCTCTTCATAATATCATCATATAAAAGAGCTCATGAAATTCTCATATGTCACCATGACTTGAGAAATAAATGAAGAAGAGTAATGCTTGAGATTTGTGGATGAAAGGTCTCCAAAAATTAAAAACCACCTACCTCATTGTTATTGGATATGGCAATTTTGTTGAAGAATCAAGAGAAACCCGAAACCCTAGCTTGCACCTTCTACTTGAGAGTCTTGAGGAAGCTTGAGAATGTTTAGAGGAGTTTGTATTTGAAATATTTTAAAATGAAGAAGAATGGAGTTGTTTAAGGTTTTATAGGGATGAATATGATTTATTTGGGGGCTTAAATGACGTAACATAGACCTAGGATCTCAAAAAAAGGTCAACATTTGCCCTTCTTAAAAACTGTCAGAGAAGACCACGAGACCCTGATTACGGGCCATTGTCCAGTCCACAGGTCATGGAAATGGGTCTCTTCTAGAAATTTTTAACTCCCCAAAACCTTTTCTGAATCTCAACCCATGACACAACATATGACCCATCAACCAATCTACAAGTTTCGCTACTAATTAATCCTTCAAACTTCAGAAGACTATTTTTTTTCCATAAAGTCAACCCATCATTCCACAAGCACAAGCTATGGCTCGTGGATCGAGCTACGACTTGTAATAGCCTTCGTTCATTAGTTGCATTCCCAATTTGAGCTATTGGAATTGCACTAGCGAATCCACCAGACCTAAGTTTGGTCAGTGCTTAGAAAATTTCCAGATTTCATTTATTAGGAACCTTCATAGCTTCCAACATGAGGAGTATTATAATGATCCTACTTCGACCTGAAGAGTGAGGGACTTCACAAGAATGAATCTTCTGAAGTTTCACGACTTTAAAGGGGTGGCATATCCTCAAGAATTTATTGATAAGTTTACAAAGTTCTTGCTATTATCGTGGTAAGCTCGGAGGAGAAGGAGGAACTTGTAGCCTATCAACTCAAAGGACTTTCTCAAATATGGTTTGCTAAATGGAATATAGAGAAGGAGACTGATGAGCTTATACCTTGGGAGGAATTCAAAGCCGCATTTCTCAACCACTTCTTTCATATTGAACTAAGGAAAGAAAAGATGATAAAGTTTATGATTTCAAATAATGATCCATGAGTGTGAGGGGGTATTTCCTAAAATTTAACCAACTCTTAAAGTAGGCTACTCACTTGGTTGTCGATTCTAGGGCAAGGATGAACAAATTTGTGTCAAGAGTGTCCGACTTGGTCAATGAAGAGTGTCACACTGGTATGCTTGTTGGGGAAATGAACTTGTCTCTACTTAAGACATATGTCAAACAACTTGGGGGAGAAAATATTAGGAAGAGTAAGGGTGGACAGTCAAAGAGGGCTCATTATGATGGTGGATTTCAAGATACTAGAGGTGGTGGAGGTGGTCATTTCCAAAAGGGCATAAATTTCAAGACCAAGGGTTATCAAATGCTCCAAATCCAAGGTTCTTCATTGATGGGGTGCCTGACTTAAAACCTCAAGGTGGATTGGTGGTCAAATACTTTCTTTGTGTGAGAGATAAGGAAAGAACCACTATGGTAGATGTTATCGAGATGTGAATGTTATCTTTGGGTGTGGCAAAATGGCCCACAAGATTGTGAATTGTCTAATTGCTTAAACAAGGGTAAGGATGGTCTTCCTTAAGGGTGATTCTTTTGGTGATCAAAGAGAACAAGTTGGTCAACAAGGTGGTGCTCCACATAATAGTCGGTTCTATGATTTTCATGGAAGGCAAGGGGTGGATGAGGTATCCGATGATGCTAACTGTAAGTAAGGTTTATGAGTATGATATGCACACTTTTTTGGATCTGTGTGCCACTCTATTTGAATTATGTTATTTATTGATAATAGGCATGATATGTGTCTCGAATTGCTATGTGAACCCTTTGAGGTGTCTACCCCCATTAGTGAGTCTATTATTGCTAGAAGAGCCTATAGGGGTTGTTTCGTGTCCATATTCCATAAAGTCTTGCCTTGTGATTTTGTTAAACTAAACATGATAGATTTTGACATTATTCTTAGGATAGATTATTATATGCATATCATGCTTCCACTAATTGTAAAACCCACTAAATTAAGTTCCAATTTCCAAATGAACTCATCTTTAGTGGGAAGGTCATGATTCAGTGGTTAAGGGTAGGTTCACCTCTTGCCTTAAGGCACGAGAATTGACTACTAAGGGTTGCATTTATCATGTTGTAAGGGTTAGGGATTTTTAGTCCAAAGTTCCTCCTAGTGAGTCAATTTTAGCGGTTAATGAATTTTTGATGTCTTTCCTGATGAGCTCATCTATGTTCCTCCCAAAAGGGAAATAGATTTTGGCATAGCCTACTCCCCGATACTCAACCCATTTCTATTTATCCCTACTGTATGGACTTGGAGAAACTGAAAGAGTTAAAGGATCAATTAAAGGACTTATTTGGAGAGGGAATTTATTAGGCTAAGTAAGTCACCTTGGGGTGCACTGGTATTATTTGTGAGGAAGAACGATGGCTCACCTAGAATGTGCATTAACTACTGACAACTCAATAAGGTCACTACAAAGAACAAGTATCTCCTAACCAAGAATAGATGTCATATTTGACCAATTACAAGGGTTAATCATTTCTGTAAGATTGACCCTCAGTCTGAATACTGTCAAATGAGGGCGAGGAAAAATGATATCCCTAAAATGGATTTTCGAAATAGATATGGGCATTTTGAGTTTGTGGTGATGTCATTTGGTTTAAACATTGCACGAGCAATATTTATTGATCTCATGAATAAGGTATTTAAATCCTAACTTGATATGTTTGTAGTGGTATTTATTGATGACATCTTGATCTATTTCCATAGTGAAGAAGAACATGTGAAACATTTGAGGGTAGTGTTGCATATTTTGAGGAAAGAAAAGTTATTTTCCAAGTTTGATGAATGTGAATTTTGGTTGAAGGAGGTTTCATTCCTAGGGCATGTGGTGTTGGGTGAAGTGCTTAAAGTGGATCCCAAAAAGACTGAAGTAATAAGGAATTAGCCTAGGCTTTTGACTCCAATGGATATTAGGAGATTCTCGGGCTTAGAGGAGTACTACAAAAGATTTGTTGAGATTTTTCTTCAATTTCTTCTCCTTTAACAAAGTTGAACAAAAGAATGTAAAATTCATTTGGACCGATGAATATGAAAAGTGTTTCAAAACTTTAAAGGATAAGCTTACATCTACTCCCATCTTGGCATTATCGGAAGCGTTAGAATAGTTTGTTATCTAATCTGATGCTTCAAGAATCAATTTAAGGTGTGTATTAATGCAAGGCGGAAAGGTTATTGCCTATGCTTCAAGGCAACTTAAAGTCCGTGAGAGTAAATATCCTACCCGTGACCTTGGGTTAAGAGTCATGGTATTTGATTTGAAAATATGACGTCATTATTTATATGAGGTTCATATAGATGTCTTCACTGGCCACAAGAGTCTTCAATATGTATTCACCCAAAGATATCTTAATTTGAGGCAAAGCAGGTGGTTAGAACTTCTTAATTATTAGGACATGAGTGTGTATTATCATCCATGCAAAGCCGATGTTGTAGCCAACACACTAAGTAGAGTATCCATGGAGAGTGTAGCTCAAGTTGGGGATGGAAAGAAGGAGTTGGCAAAGGAAGTTCACTGATTGGTAAGTTGGGGGTTAGTTTGGATGAAGCCAAAAATGCAGTTATAGTGGTTATAAATGGTTCTAAGTCTTCTTTTGTTGAATAGGTCAAATCCAAGTAAGACCTTGATCCCCGTTTGATGGAATTGAAGGTATTGATAAAAGAAGGCAAGGTAGAGGTTTTCTCCCAAGGGGGAGATGGTGCCCTTAGGCATAAAGGTAGGATGTGTGTGCCAAATATTAATGGGTTGAGGGACTTGATTTTGAAAAAGACACATGATTCATCCTATTCTATTCACCCTGAATCTACAAAGATTTATAGGGATTTAAGGAATGTGTATTAGTGGAGTTATATGAAAAGAGATATTACAAGGTTTGTAGCCAAATGTTACAATTTTCAGCAAGCCAAAGTCGAACATCAAAGGTCGGGTGGCCTAGCCCAAGTTATAAATTTTCCTACTTGGAAGTTGGAAGAAATCAACATAGATTTTGTGATTGGTTTGCCTAAGAATAAAAAGAATTTTGATTCCATTTGGTTTATTATTGATAGGATGACAAAATCGGCTCATTTACTACCAGTTACAACAATCTATGGTGCCAAATATTATGCTAAATTGTATATCCATGAGTTGGTTAGGTTGCGTGGGTTTCCATTGTCAATCATTTCGGATTGTGGTGCTCAATTGACTTCTCACTTTTGGAGATCTTTCCAAAGAGTCCTTGGTACTAAAGTCAAGCTTAGCACAACCTTTCACTGAGAAACAAATTATCAAGCCAAAAGAACCATTCAAACTCTTCCGGACATGCTTAAGGCTTGTGTGTTAGATTAAAGGTAGTTGGGATGAGCATCTTCCACTTATTGAGTTTGCTTACAATTCACTCTAGCATCATTATGGCACTGTTTGAGGCCTTATATATGAGGTGTTGTAGATCCTCGATTGGTTGGTTTGAAGTGGGAAAAATGACTTTATCAGGTCAAGATTTAGTAATGGAAGCTTTAGAGAAGGTGAGGTTGATAAGTGAGAGATTAAATATGATTCAAAGTAGAAAAAAAATCCTATTTCGATATTAGGAGGAGAGATCTTGAGTTTAAGGTGAATGATTAGTGTACTTGAAGGTCTCACCCATGAAGGGTGTAGTTCAGTTTTGTAAGAAGGGGAAGTAAAGCCCTAGTATGTAGGGCCTTATAGAATTTTGAGGCAAATTGGTAAGGTTTCTTATGAGTTGGAGTTGCCTAAGGAGATGAGTACCGTTTGTCCAGTCTTTCATGTTTCCATGTTAAGAAGTGTGTAGGTGACCAAACTTTGTTATGCCTTTGGAGGTTGTAGGTGTAGAGGAAATTTTGGCATATGAAGAAGTTCCGGCTGAGATATTGGATAGGTAACTGAAGAGATTGAGGAACAAAGACTTAGCACCACTCTAAGTCCTTGGGAGGATCAAGAAGTTGAAAGTGCTACTTGGAAAGCGAAAGCAGATATAAGGAAGTTATATCCTTATCTTTTCCTTACTATTCAAGCCTAAGGTAATAATTACATCCTGTCTAGGTCTCAAGTCTTGTAATCCAACCTTTCTATGTCATGTTGCATACGCACATACTAGTAGTCACATGTTTTGATGGCTCTTGATGCATAAGTTTGAAATTATATGAAAGTGGTGCTGATATTTCATTGATGCATTCGTATTGGGCTAAAAATTTATCTAATCAGTCTTCTCAAGCATATTTTTCACATTCGGGGATGAATGTTCCCAAGAGGGATATATTGTAAAACCTCTCAAGTGATTTGGAAAGTACTTATGGTAGAATTCTAGAATATCATAATTTTTCTATGTTTTGGCAAATCTAAGTTCATATTCATTTGAAGTAGACAAAATTGTGTAGGAAAAGGGTCTCCCTAGATTTTTAACTCAACCATATCGAAAAACAATTTTTCACTTCATTTTGCACGAATCAGCAAAGTATGCAACCTCTCCGCATCACGAAGAGGGTTCAGGATAGTAAAACATGAGCTAGACTCATTCCTATGAAAAAATAGGGGAAAATTGAACTTCGTGAAAAAATGAACTACTGCAGAACAAGTCCGTGTCATGGGCTCATTTCACCCATCAACAAATTTTTTCATAAATTTTCAGATTTGAGTAAGGACAATTGAGTCATATCCCTAAAACCATATATATGTGAATACTAAAAAATTTCACCATTTTTAGGCTAAAATCACTCTCTCATCCCCTAACATCCTCTCCAAACTCTCCCAAATTCCTCTCAAAATTTTCTCAAGTTTTTAGGGTTCAAGCTTCTTCCATTGAAGGTCAAGCACTAAGGTGATTCCCCAAGTTCCTTCAGTTCATCGTCACCAATTTAAAGACCCTAAGGTATGTAGGTTCTTCATCCATGGGTTCTTTCACCTGTAATGCCAAGAACTCCCTTTCAATGAAATTTCTTGATTTCAAGGATTATTTCTTTACGAGAATTTCCTATTATTTATTATAAGTATGATTTAAGATAAAATTTTTCAAGTATTGGTTTGATTTTGCATTAAAACCTATCGAGGGTTTACCCTATGAGTTAATTATGATAATTAAAGTTATTCATGATATGATGCTATGAAAATTATAAATTTTAAGATGAATTTCATGATACCCATTTAAGGGTTTTACTATGACGATGGTCGATTGTTTTTAATAGTTTCTAAATGATTTTGTTTTACTTCCTTCATGTCCTATACTATTGAATTCCATTATTTTAAGCTCATATGTGTAAACCCATCTTGTTTGACTAAAGCTATATGACAAGCTCCTTATGTTGATGAAGGGTTTATTGCAAGATATGTAAGCCATGAATGGTGTAAATGTATAAGGGCTAATAAGCATCTTATGGATTTATGAGAATGTTATGAAAGTTTTCAAAGATATGGAGCCCTTCTATGATGCTATGATTTTATGATTTTGAGGAGCTACTCTTATGATGATGCTATGAATTATTAAGTTATGTATGATATGACTATCTATATGAGTTAAGTATTCCTTGGGATGTAGGCTTAGCACCGAGAGGACCTTGGTAGATTGCCACTGTCCCTTAACTACGTTGCCATTGTAGGTTTGTGAATTGTGTACTGCATGATTAACCATAATGGGTGGATTTCCCATACGACATATACAAAAATAATGACCATAAAGGATGGTGCTACCGTAAAGCATCTTTGTATATATTAACAAAAATGATAAAGTCCCTATAAGGCATTTGTAAAACTTTCTCTCTGAAATGGGTGATGTTCCCTTAAGGTGAGTGTCATGACCCAAGCCTAGGGCCTAGACGTGACACGATGCAAGGGGAACCCAAATGCACCTCAAGAAAGACTCTTAGAACATCATTACACATCTTTGTTTGCGGAAGCAATAGAAACAACATAAAAGAGTAAGAATAGGGGGCAACGGGACTAAGGGAAAAGCTTGCACAACATCATAATCAAGGGACAAGAGTTAAACTCATATCATAGAAATCAAGAACAATAGAGTCAAGTATTTTAACATAGATACATAACATGTCCGACATACACCTCTAATACGTAGATAAGAGCGGGGGCCAAGACAAAGCAATCGGGCTCACCCTCATAGTCAAATAGAAAATAAAGAAGAGTGTCTCAATATATAAATAGGAGCAACATAGACTAAGGTCCCCAAAGTGGAGGACTCACCATAAGCTTGAGTAATATTGGTCTAGCCATGTGGAGGAAGAGGATGATTAACTTGAGCACTGGTCCCTACATAGTGGTATCATGTAGGCAAGAATATGCGTTAGTATGTTTGAATGTCCTAAGTATGTATGATGCAATATTATACATCATAGTCAAGATGCATAACAATAGGTAATAGGCATAATATAACAACATTGGCATGTATGTTTAATGTATAGGTAAAATATGCTTAACTAGCTCATGCTCATATAAGATATCATACGTGTAGAAGAGACAAAGCTAGATTTTCAAGGTACAAACCCTTTGTTGGTTGATGATAGTCCCACCCCTTTATCCCCGTAGTATGGTACAAACCCCTCACATGGTCGACGATAATCACACCTTATCACCATGGTGGCGAAGTACTCTATCACGTCCAAAATCCCATTAAGGCGGACTGGCATGCATTGCCGATAAGGCTTGGGAGAACCAACCTATATCGATGCACTTTCCATACATATTATAAGGTGTATCTACATTCAACATGCTTTTAAGAAAGTAAATAGTAATAACAAAGTAAAAGGAAATGCATATGACTATGCTATTGGGGCCACATTGTCTAAAGTATGAGACATGACCACACTTTAATTTACATTGTCTACAAAGACTCTAGATAAGGAAAAAGTATCTGATAAGGGTTGGGACAGGACCTATCTTGACTAATTGTACAATAACAATAGCTAGATATCTTGTACTACAACTGGGGAGAGCAACTAACACCTGTACCTGCAACATGAAATGCAGGTCCCCTATGAGGGACATCAATATAAGATAATGTATTGAACATACAAGGCAGGAAATACTATATATGAAGTAGCAACTAAGATTAAATTATGCACTGGTGTAGTATAAGAGACCGCCTTTAGTTATAATATGGGATCATGTACTTTATGTTCTTTTTATTACTTTACCTTTACTGTATAATCTGTGCACAACATGTCATACAAATGATCAGCTGATCAGTGGTAAATTTATATCGGGATCTGCCCTGGCTAGGCTTTTCCTTTCATCCCTTTGGCTACACCCCATGATAGGATCGACCCTAGCTAGGTGATTCTTCTACCCCTCGGGTTACCACCCATCAATAAGCAATTTACTTTCAATTAGCTTTGAGATGATTCTTTTAGTTATCAAAATATTGGAGCTGTAGGACTGTAGATGTAGCTTGTGACATGTAAATAATCATACAAGACATAGGACAATGAAAAGAGTATGTTACACAAATAATGAAATGTGTATGAGATGAAACAACTCATGAACTTTATTTAGAAACAAAAAAGCATGTAACTTGGTATCCATGTATGTATGCAGATTTGAAGGTGACTATGTATGAGAGCATATGAACATGTGAAAGGGTGGATACATGGGTAATAGTTGTGTTGGAGTTTGTAACTGCCTTATGTGCCAAGGAAGAATCTAGATTTCATGCCAAGTAATGCAAAATCGAGTAGCCTTACATACCTCATTGTACCAACTCGCTATTACCTCGAAATAACCTCCCTTTCCTCCAAATATTTATCTACAATAGAGTAGGCAATAAGACTGGTATTAGCTGTTAAGTAACACTTCTTGGCAGTACAATCTTATAAAAAGTAACATCCGGGCAGCAAGCTTGTATTTATCGACACAAAGGCATTCTTTCAACCTTTCCACCTATAGCCGTACTTTCTAACAACCCTTCTTTTGCGCATGTAGTATACAACTTGTTTTATACCCTTGAAAGTCATACAAATGCTCACAAGGTACAACATGTAATAATTATACACAACATACAAGTAGGCAGCATAACATTACGTCCCTTTGCTACATTACAACGTCAACAATTCCAAACCTATACCAACTTCAACCAAACTTTTCCCACAATATTTATACATAAAAACAATCCTAAAATAGTTTTATAATAGTCCTCCAAATAGGTGGTGGATGTGATACCATAGTCCTAAATCAATCAGCCCACAATTTCTACAAACAATATACTTAAGAGAATATGTTAAACCTCGATTGTTTATGTATAACCAAACAGTGCAGCGACCTTTATACAACATTACAGAACTGAAACAAATTAAGAAAAGTAACCTTCTTTCAAAATCAAGCGAACCAATCAGAGAAAAGCTTCCAAATAAACAAAAAAAGTATACAACAACCCTTGGAACACATGTTGTCCAAAAGTTTCAGTATATACCTAACCAACATAGTCTCTTGTTTTTCGTGAAGAAACATTACTAAATACACAAGTACAATCACTTACCTTTTCCTTCAATGTTGAGGGCCTCCTTAAGAACCCTAAAAGATTCTTGTGGCTGCTATACAAAGTCAAGAAATAATAACAAAGAACCTTTTGTGAAAGCTAAAATTTTCCAAGTCTAAGAATGACTTGAAGGTGCTGCTTGTAACCCATTTGAAAGGATTACATTGGCCAAATTTCTTTTACATTTTAGGCCTTATTTTATCAAGTTAGTAATGTACCATTTTTCCCCTTTCACTTGGGCCTTATTGGGTTGCAAACTGATGGGCCTTGGCTGCCCATTTTCCCCTTTCTCTTTAGTTTGTGCCCAAATCATTAAGTAAGATGTGATGTACTTGGGACCTTTTCCTATTCTTATTCTTATGTAAATATCTTCCATTTATGATGCTAAATGTAGGCTCAAGTTACACCCTTAACCGGGACTTTATTCATTATCGAATTTGGACAAATTCAATGTTGGGCCTCGTCTCCATCTAGCTAGCAAGTTTAGGCTAAGCAAATAGGTGACTCACCTACTAGCTTCCTAAGTCCTGCAAGAACCTCAATTCTCTCAATTTGTTTAAGACCGTGATCTCCTCAATTTCAATTAAAACTTGTATACACTAGACCCTCTTAAGCATTAGATGCACATATCACCCTCTAATATGAGATTCAAACAGTTATAAAAATAGGTGGTAATTTGACAAAGCCATATCATGTTTTATGTTCATAGGACAAGTATATTTAAGGTGTAGGGTGTTACAACAAACCCCTCACATGGTTGATGAGTACAAACCCCTATCTTGGTTACTCGGGCTCTTATCCCCCCGGATAGGGTATGGTCTAATGCAACACTTTATATAGAGTATATCATATACATAAGCTCATTTCATCTTCATATAGTCAGTCATATCATATCTCATGCTTTGGACCTTCAACTCCTCAATAAGCCACATCCGGACATTTTATCAAATACTTAGAGTGTGTGTAATGCTACTATAATACCATGAAATATAGAGATAAAATCATGCAAGAAAATCCATTGTAAAACCATCAATTGTCACCTTGCAACACCCTCAAGCATTATACATCAAGACCTCTCATTAAATCGTATAATATATCCAAGATTTATAGCTCAAATATAGCAAAACAGTCACAACTTTACATAGCTTTAACATAGTGTGCAGTGAATTTCATATTAAGCAAGACCTATTTGTAAATCAACTTTAAATCATGCAATTTGAGTCAAAAGAGGCTTGGGTACCATGGGTGAAAGGAACCCATGAAAGAAACCCACATACCTTAGCTTAGAGATGAACTTGGTGAAGATTGGAGATGGAGACTTGAAGCTTGAAGAAGAACCCTGAAGGAAAACCTTGGATTGGGATGAGGGTTTGGGACTTGAATTTGAGAGTGATAATATGGCTAAGTGTTTGAGTGAGTATTGAGAAATGTTGAGGATGATATGAGGGTGACATAAGGCTAAGTATAGGTAAAAACACGTTTGGGAACTTTTAGGCCCAAGGTTTAAAAGCCTTAGACCACACAAAAAATCACTGTACAGATAACACACTACTCCGCATCGCGAAGAGGAAGCGGAGACAACTCTTCTTCATCTGCGCGCCCTTAGTGCATCGCACTAGGGCCGAGGATAGCTCACTAGAATTTTCCACTTGAAAAATCATAATTGCCATTCTTTTGATCTTAAATTAGCATTAGACCCTTTCTCTCCTAATTTTTCCACTTGAACAAAGAATATAAAGTTGGATTTTCGATATCTTGCATGGATTTTGAGATATATGGAATTTAAAATTCTGGGCATTTCGAGGCACATCTTCGGGCACTTTTTAGGGTCATTTCAATATCTCCCCCTTGGGAACATTTGTCCCTGAATGTAAAAAACAAAAGCAATCAAGAATAAATCAGCCCCAACAAGAATGCAACATTACATTTTAACACCATTGTCAAAACCTCAACATAAGTGTAAAATCATCATTAATTTTTCAACTTAAACATGAATGCATATACATGACGCAGGGGATGAAACATAAGACTTGAATCACATAGGGGACTTAGAATTGGTACCTTAGGATTGAGTGGAGTAGAAAAGATAAGGATACTGCTTTTGCATGTCTGCTTTGGCCTCCCAAATAGCACTTTCAGTTTGTTGGTTCCTCCAAAGGACCTTAACGGATGCCGCCTCCTTGTTCCTCAATCTCTTCACTTGCCTATCCATAATCTTAACTAGATCCTCCTCATAGGTCAAGTTATCCTCAATAACACCCATAACATCAATAATAGCCTTAGGATCACCAACACATTTTGTCAACATAGAGACAAGGAACAACGGATGAACCAAATTCATTTCACTGGGCAACTTCAATTCATAAGCTACGTTGCCAACCCTCATCAAGACCTCATAAGGACCAAAATATCTTGGACACAACTTCCCCTTTTTACCAAAGCGGACCACACCTTTTATTGGAGAAACTTTCAAGTAAACCCAATCACCCACTTTGAATTCAAGGTCTCTTCTTCTCACATTGGCATATGATTTTTGACGACTTTGGGCTGTCTTCAAGCTTTCCCTAATCATCCTAACCTTTTCAAGAGCCTCCATAACTAGATATGGTCCTAATAAGGCCACCTTTGTAACCTCAAATCAACCAACCGGTGATATACAATGTCTTCCATAAAGAGCTTCAATAGGAGCCATACCAATGCTAGAGTGATAACTATTGTTGTAGGCAAACTCAATCAAAGGAAGATGGTCATCCCAACTACCATTCAACTCCAATACACAAGCCCTTAGTATATCATCAAGTGTTTGAGTAGTTCTTTTTGCTTGGCCATCTGTCTAACGGTGGAAGGTCGTACTAAGGTGACCGTTTGTACCAAGACCCCTTTAAAAGGACTTCCAAAAGTGTGAAGTGAATTGTGAGACACGATTATATATGATGGACAAAGCAACCCAATGCAACCTTACTAACTCATGGATGTACAACCTTGTATACTCTTCATCCCCATAGGTGGTCTTAACCATTAGAAAGTGGGCCGATTTCGTCATCCTATCAACCACCATTGATATGGAATCAAAACCCTTCCTAGTCTTGGGAAACCCAACCACAAAATCCATATTAATCACTTCCCCCTTCCAAGCAGGAATATCTATATCTTGGGTTACGCCACTCGACCTTTGATGTTCAACTTTGACTTGCTGACAACTATGGTAATTGAAAATGAATTTGGCAATGTCCTTCTTCATGCCTCCCTACTAATAACATCTCTCAAGTCCTTATACATTTTGGTGGAACTGGAGTGGATAGAAGAAGAAAAATTGTGGGCCTCATCAAGGATCTTCTCCCTCAAACCATCAACACAGGGCACACACAACCTACCTTGGTACCTAAGGACCTATCTCCCCCTTGGGAGAAAACCTCTACTTTGCCACCAAAACCTTCAATTTATGCAAGGAGGAGTCAAGATCTTGTTTTTCTATCACCTGATCAATCAATGGTGACTTAGACCCATCAACAACAACCACACCATAATCACTGACCTCCTCCAACCAAACCACCAATCTAGACAATTGATACACCTCCCCAACCATCTCTCTACCATCATCAACATGGGATAATCTACCCATAGACACCATACTTAAGGCATCCGCCACCATATTTGCCTTACCCGGATGATAGTGCACACCTATATCATAGTCTTTAAGAAGTTCTAACCATCTTCTTTGCCTCAAGTTGAGATTTGTTTGCATGAAGACTTATCGGAGGCTCTTATGATCAGTGAAAACATCCACATGCACCACATACAAGTAGTGATGCCAAATATTTAATGCAAACACAATGGTGGCTAAATCTAGATCATGGGTATGGTAGTTCCTTTCATGTACCTTGAGGTGTCTAGAAGCATAAGCTATGAACTTACCATTTTACATCAACACAGAACCCAAACCAACCTAGGAAGTATCACAATATACCAAAAATCCCTCAAGCCCATCCGGTAGGGACAATATTGAAGCGGACACAAACTTGTCTTTCAATGTTTGGAGGCCTCTCTCACACTCATTGGTCCAAACAAATTTAACGTTCTTTTGTGTCAATTTTGTCATAGGGGAAGCAATGGAGGAGAACCCATTCACTAACCTTCTATAATAACCCACTAGGCCTAATAAGCTCCTAATATCTAATAGGGTCAATGGTCTATGCCAATTTCTAATCACATCGATTTTCTTAGGATCCACTTTTGTACCTTTTCCCGACACCACATGACCCAAGAATACATTCTTCAACCAAAATTCATACTTGTTATATTTGGTATACAATTTCTCCTCCCTCAATCTTTGCAACACAACCCTCAAATGCCCCATATGCTCCTCCCTACTATGTGAATAAATCAAAATATCATCAATGAAGATCACAACAAAGGAATCAAGCTAAGGTTTGAAGTCCCTATTCATTAGGTACATAAAGATGGTCAATGCTTTGGTTAACCCAAATGACATCACAACAAACTCATAATGCCCATATCTACTCTGGAAGTCCGTATTGGGAATGTCACACTCCCTCACCCTTATTTGATGATACTCGGACCGAAGATCGATCTTAGAGAAGAAGTTAGCCCCTTGCAATTGGTCAAAGTAATCATCAATCCTTGAAAGAGGATATCTATTCTTGATAGTGACCCTATTGAGTTGCCAGTAGTCAATACACATTCTAACTGACCTATCCTTCTTCTTTACAAACAACACCGAGGCGTCCCAAGGTGATTGTTTAGGTCTAATAAATCCCTTTTCCAACAAATCTTTCAATTGTTCCTTGAACTCCTTCAACTCCGCCGAGGCCATATGGTAAGGGGGAATGGAGATAGGTTAAGTACTGGGAAGGAGATCTATGCCAAAATCAATCTCCCTTTCAGGAAGGACACCGGGAAAGTCAGTTGGGGTGATATCAAGAAACTAGTTTACAACCAAAACTGACTCAATGGAATAGACTTTGGACTCCACATCTTTAACCCTCACAATATGATACAAACACCCCCTAGAAATCAACTTATAGGCTTTAATGCATGAAATGAATCTATCCTTGACAACAACATATTGACTTTCGCACTCAAGGACAGGTTCATTAGGGAATTGAAACTTGACCTTATGGTTTCTACAATCAATAGTGGCATAGTAAGCATGCAACCAATCTATCCCAAGATTGACATCAAAATCAACCATATCTAATTCAACAAGATCACAAGGCAACAACTTATGGAAAATGCAAATAGGACAACTTCTATAAACTTTCCTAGCAACAATAGAGGCATCAACAAGAGTAGACACTTCATATGACTCATGCAACAACTCAGGGTCAACATGAAAATTTTTAGCAACAAAAGGGGTAACAAAGGAAAGAGTGGCACCCGGATCAATCAAACCATATACATCAAAGTCAAAGATTTTTAACATACCGATAGCAACATTGAGAATCTCTCCAACCCCTTGCCTCCCATGTAGTGCATAAAATTGGCTTGAGGACCACTTCTACCTAATGAGACCACATTTGCGCCCTGGCCCTTGCCAAGGTTTCTTGGACAATCAATCTTCTTGTGACCAAGCTCACCACATTCATAGCATCCATAAGAACCCTTCAAACATGGGTTCTAATGTTTGATTCCAACCATGTATATTTAGGTTTGTGACAATGTTTTCTCTGATAATTGAGGGTAAGTTGAGATAAAGAGCATGATCTGAGAGTCTTTCATTGATAATATATACAGTTCCATATATGTGTGAGCCTATGTTGCAAGATTCATGTGTTTTCTTCTAATTTAGAACTTTCCCTATTACTCTAAGTTGTATTGTAGATTAATTAGATTATCTTAAGACATTGTTCTTATTATTCCACTTAGCCTTAAATGACCAACCAAAACTATGATATATCCCTTGTTCCTAATGTTTGAGCCTAACATGTAACTTTTCTTTCTTAATACCTAGCTTGCCTAACCTTATCTAGTGAAATACCTCAACATTTGCCCTGGTATATCCTTGAACATTGTGAACTATGATTGAGGCAAAAATCCTAAGTTGGGGGTGGCTACCAAAAGTGGCCCTGGTTTGGGAATTGGATATTGTGTACTTCACCTTAGGCTAAAAGCATAAGTTAAGGGTGGCCTATGTTATAGTATAATAGCAAAAGTGAGGTGGTGAGTTGGGAATAAGAGAAAGAGTAGAAAGTCATGTACCTGGTCAAGAGAAAAATAGAAAAAGATTCCTTAGTATAAGCTTAGAAAAAAGAAAAACAACTTTGAAAATAAGGCACAAGTTGAAAAATAAAGAGAAAATAGCCGAAAAGCTTGAAATAATGAGAAAGGGAGGACAACTTGAGAATGGGTGAGTTATTAAGGTGAAAGTGTTAAAAAGCATAGTTCAAGTTTGGCCTTTTGTTACTAATTTCCCAAAATGCCACACCAAAGCCCCATGAACCTATGTTACAAGCCTACGAAGTCCTTAAGTGATCCTAATCCAATCAGTCAACAGTCCGGGGTGTGAGTATATAGGCAAGCCTATGGTATTGGTTATCATGCATGAATCTCATTTGTGAGAGTGAGTATGCTTGCATAGTCCCAAGAGTATCTTTTGAGATCATCTTGAATATTTAAAAAGGGATTTCTTTTCTGTGATGGCATTTGCATTGCATAGTTAACATTTGACTTGTTCAGTGAATGTGAATTATTGATGCTCCTTAACTTGTCACAATTGGATTGTCAAATGAGTTAATATGCTGTGATTTTCTTAATAGTTACATGATCATGTTTTGAAAGTACTATTATGGGTACCTGTGTCAAAATTAAATAAGGTATATGCCAGTAAGTTGATTGCTATGTATTGCGATTATCTATCTAGATTGAGTAGTCACTTGAGGACAAGAAAAAATTCTAAGTTGACGGTATTGATGTGCTGTTAAAATACAACATATTTGATGCCTAAAACAAGGAATTTTCTGTGTTCTCAATATCACTTTTTATGGGTTTTTTGTGTTTTGATCTATTTTTGTAGAAAATATAGGTTGGCTTGAATTGAAGGCCTTGGTTAAAGAGGGCAAAGTAGATGATTTCTCCCAAGGGGGAGATGGTGCCCTTAGATACCAAGGTAGGTTGTGTGTGCCTTGTGTATATGGTTTGAGGGAGAAAATTCTTGATGAGGCCCATAATTCTTCTTATTCTATCCATCTCGGTTCCACCAAAATGTATAGAGACTGAGGGATGTGTATTGGTGGGGAGGCATGAAGAGGGATATTGCTAAATTCATTTTCGATTTCCATAGCTGGCAACAAGTCAAAGCCAAATATTAAAGGCCAGGTCGCCTAACAGAAGATATAGAGATTCCCACTTGGAAGTGGGAGGTGATCAATATGGATTTTGTGGTTGGGTTACCCAAGACTAGAAAAGGTTTTGATTCCATTTGGGTGGTGATTGATAGGATGACAAAAACTCACTTTCTACCAATTAGGACAACATTTGGGGCTGGAGAGTATGCAAGGTTGTACATCCATGGGTTAGCGAGGTAGCGTGGTTTTCGCTTATCAATCATATCCGATCGTGGTGCACAATTCACTTCACACTTTTTGAGGTCTTTCAAAGGGGTCTTGGTACCAAAGTCACCTTAGTATGACCTTTCACCCTTAAATGGATGGTCAAGTCGAGAGAACCATTCAATCCCTTGAGGATATGCTAAGGGCTTGTGTATTAGATTTGAGGGATAGTTGGGATGACCATCTTCCTTTGATTGAGTTTTCCTACAATAATAGCTATGACTCTGATGTTGTTATGGCTCCATTTGAGGCTGTTTATGGGAGACGTTGTAGATCACCGATGGGTTGGTTTGAGGTTGGAAAGATGGCTCTATTGGGGCTAGATCTGGTTATGAAGGTTCTTAAGAAGGTTAAGATGATTAGGGAAAGGTTGAGGACAACCCAAAGTCGTCAAAAAACTTATACCGATGTAAGAAGGAAAGACCTAGAATTCCAAGTGGGTGATTGGGTCTATTTGAAGGTTTCTCCAATGAAAGGTGTGGTCCATTTTGGTACAAACGGGAAGTTGAGTCCAGGTATGTTGGTCCTTATGAGGTGATAGAGAGGATTAGCAAGGTAGCTTATGAGTTGAAGTTGCCTAGTGAAATGAGTTTGGTTTACCTAGTGTTCCATGTCTCTATGTTGAGGAAATGTGTTGGTGATCTAATGTCATTGTGCCTCTTGATGTTGTGGATGCTGTTAAGGATAACTTGACTTATAACGAGGTTCCGATTCAGATCTTGGATAGGCAAGTAAAGAGATAGAGGAACAAAGAGGCGGCAACCATTAAGGTCCTTTGGAGTAACCAACAAGTTGAAAGTGGTACATGGGAGGCTGAAATGGACATGCAAAAGTGGTATCTGTATCTTTTCCACTCCACTCTAGCCTAAGGTACTAATCCTAAGTCCCTTATGTGATTTCAAGTCAAATATTTCAGCCCCTAGGTCATTCATATGCAATCATGTTTAAGTTGGCAAACTTATGATGATTTTACACTTAAGTTGAGAATTTGAATATGGTGTTTTACATGTTATGTTGCATTCTTGTTGGGGATGATTTGTTGATGATAACTCTTATCTTATACGTCTCTTTTATATTCGGGAATGAATGTTCCCAAGGGGGAGATATTGTGACACCCCGTAACGCTATGCACTTTTTTTATCCATGTTTCAAGCCTCTTTTGTTTAGGTTGAGAGTGTATTTTAGCTTCATGGGAGTCTCCTATAACCTAAATGAAATCAAGACTTCCCTAAGCATTAGGTTTTGGGTGATGGTTCATGCAAGGGTCAATTTTAAACAAGCATAACTTTTAGCAAATTTGGAACTAGGTGGTCTACGACATAGAAATGAAAGCCCTTTAAGTTAGATTTTTAACACACTTGGTTTCACCTCATTTAGATTTCGGAGTCAAAAGTTATAGACATTTTACTGAACACTACCAGTGTAGAGTTGCACTATGAACCCACTATTATGAGTCGTAGGTCGGGGTTCGACTGGTAGGTTAGGCTCATAGCAATTTCCAGTGACTCAAAATTGAGCCTAAGGGTCATGGGAAGGGTCCTACGACGATTCGTAGTTCTACCTACAAGTCGTAACAGGACTCAGAACAACCGTTAGGCAACTTTTTAAGAAGGTTATTTTTGTCCTTTCCCACCCTTTCTAAGCTCTAGATTGACATTTTTATGCTCATTTGAGGTCCTACCTTATGTTCTTCATTTATTGGTAAAATACTCTCTCAATCCCTTAGACTAATAATTCACTCCAAAATCAAGTGTCCAAATCTCTTCTGGATCTTAAGGAATTCATCTAAGCTTCAAGTTCTCATCTCCATCTTTAGCAAGAAATTCTCCAAAGCTGAGGTATGTAGGTTTTAGACATTCGGTTCTTCCACCCATGGTGCCCTAATCTCCTTTTTACATAATTTGTGTGAGTTAAAGTTGATTTTACAAATGGGTTTACTAGTATTAACATGTCTATGAGCTATGTTAAAGCTATGTAAAGTGTGACTGTTTCGCTAAGTTTTGACTTATAAATCTTGCATCTATTGTAAGATTTGATGAGGGGCCTTGATATATATTACTTCAAGGTGTTGCAAGGTGTTGATTGATGGTTTTGCAATGGGTTTTCCTGTATGTTTTCATCTCTATATTTTATTGTTTTATACTACCATTTCACAACCTCCAAGTGTTTGATGAAATGTCTGGATGTGGTTTCTTGAGTAGTTGAAGGTCCAAAGTATGAGAAATGATATGAATAACTATATGATGATGAAATGAGATTATGTATATGATATACTCTATATAAAATGTTGCATTATACCATACCCGATCCAGGGGGACAAGAGTCCGGGTAACCATATTGGGGGTTTATACTCATCAGCCATGCGAGGGGTTTATACTTTGTCACCATGTTGGTAAGGCATGCTTACCATCAACCATGTTAGGGGTTTATACCACACAACCACCAAGGGGTTTATACCTTGAATAGCTAGCTTGGTCTCTTCTACACATATGATATCCTATATGAGCATGAGTTACTTAAGCATTGATCGTACATGTCATATTGTATATTATGCCTATTGATTAATATTATGCATTTTGATTATGATGCCTATCTATTGTTGAATTACATCTTACATAATTAGTACATTCAAATGTACTAACACATACTCTATGCCTACATGATTTCACCATGTAGGAACCGGTGCCTAAGTTGATCTTCCTCCTCCACGTGGCTAGTTCGGTGCTATTCAAGCTAGTTGGTGAGTCCTCCACTTCGGGGACCTAGTCTACATTTCTTCTATTATGTATTGAGACATTTATCTTTATTATTTATTTTGACTATGTGGGTGAGGCTAGTTACTTTATTTTGTCTTGGCCCCCGCTCGTATCTATGTACTAGAGGTGTTTGTTGGACACGATATGTATCTATGATATGAGTTTAACTGTTGTCTTTTGACCATGATATTGTGCAAGCTTTTCACTTAGCCCCGGTTTCCCTATTCATTTATCTTTGATGCTTGATTTGTTTCTTCCGTGATAAAGATATGTAATGATGCTTTATAAGGCTTGCTTGGGGTCCCTTCGGGTTCCCCGTGCACTGTGTCACGTCTAGGCTGTGGACTTGGGTTGTGATAGGGCTACCAAAGGTAAGAAAAGCCAATGAGCATCCGAGTTTATGGGTGGTTCCACTCAGAGGTAAGAGAGTTCCTATTTCAGAGGAGACTATTCGGCGGATCCAATTTGGACTCGATTATAGAGTGCCTCTGTCTACTGCAAAATATGATGGGTGGATTGACAAAATGAGGAGAATGGTCATTGGGAAGGACATCGGTTCCAGGACAGAGCTTCTACCATGGCTTTGAGCTGACATGGGTTACAAACCATGTTGATCCTATAGTGAAGGCTCACCTCTCTTTCCGGGCCATGTTTTGGTGGTCCATTATCTGTTGGCATATCCGACCCACTTTCACGGATAATGTGATCACTTTTTAGTGGGCTATACTATTAGCTAGCATCTTAGCTGGTTATGAGATACACTGAGTCCGAATAATCTCAGAGCAGATCCATGAGACAGCTGTCGGGATGAACACCTCACTACCATTTCCTGTTTTGATTCATTGGTTGTGTAGTGCAACTGGTATTCCTATTGCCCCCTACTGGACTAGCACATAGAGGCTACACGCACTATGGATCCCAACTTGATAAAGGCTGACAAGAACCCCATGGCCTTACCACAAGTAGCTCCTCCTATTTCAGAGCCATTCCCAGTAGAGCCTCCGGCTCAACATGCACCTCTAGTTGCTACAGTCACTACTTCAGTTACTACAAAAATCCTACACCAGCTGTGGAGATCGAGTCCACACCATCCTCCAGTACTCCGGCACCAGCAACAGTTTCATTATAGGTTGATTCTCTTACTTCTGATGCTACTTTCCAGGCATTATTACACAGGCTGGCTATGGAGAAGTCTAGAATTCAAGCTCTATCTACATGGGTCAGACGTTGGATTGACCAGACCATGTGGGACTTCGAGGAGAGGATGAAGGCATTCACTACTGATCTGGTAGATGAGAGAGTTAGAGCAGTGGATGCTCGAGTAGATGCCTTCGAGGCGAGAGTCCAACGAAGACTTAAGAGAGCATGGCCTGCTGACATGAGTACGGTGACTGAGGAGTTGGCCAAGTTTAAGACTAACCTATTCCAGATTATAGCAGCCCCAGTTGCAATCCCAGAAATAACATCGGCTGGTAACGAGGCATTCTATTGGATAGCAGACCGTCTGGATGTCCGTGGGAAGAGGCCCCTTGAGCATGATGATGATCCAGAGTGGGCTCAAAAATGGCCAAGACTAGAGGAGGAGCCCATACATAAGGAGGTGGTGCAGGAGTAGCTATTGTTAGTGGCTATTTAGCGTGATTGAGAGAAGCATACCCCATATGGAGAGGGTAGATACGATACTGCTGCGAAGGAGATGATGCCTCAGGATGCCACAGATCAGAGAGAGACCGGTGCTTCATGCACCATGATGTTTGACTTCTTTTGACCCTAGTCCCTATTTTATCATTTTGGATACTTTGTTCGATTGTTATACAATCTTTTTGCTATGTTGGTTTTTGAAGATATTTAAATATTTTTATGTAAGATGTTATTTTTACTTATATTTTGGATATTAGTGTTTAGTTTTTAATGAATGTATGTATATATTTCTATATTTCTATATTATCATGTTTTTTTTGCTTACGGGTTTTGAGATAAGGGTTCCTAGGAAATAATCTCTCTATTTACATGGTAGTGGTCAGGTCTGCGTACATTCTACCTCCCCAGACCCCACTTGTGGGATTTACTAGATACTTTGAGGACAAAGTATCCTATTTTGGTGGGGTGTGGGAAGTTATGGATTAAGGTGGAGTTTGAGTAGCCTCAAGTCCATAACTTCCCCTATGTTTGATCCCAATGTTTTTTTGCCATGATTCTTTTTCCTTGTGGATGTTTACTTTTCTGTTGAACCGGCATATTTAGGTAACATAAATAATGTGTAAATTTATAGTAGTGTTATATATTGGCATATACATAGTCTTTAATTGCATTTTGAAGTTTTGATGAAAAAATAAGTACCCTCAAAATTTTTGAGATTGTGGTTGTTGATGCATTCATACATTTTTGAGTATTTGGCAATGTTTGTTCTGATATTATGAAGGTAAGATGAGGCTGAAAGCATGACCTGTGAATCTACACTTCATTGTGGATGCAATGTCATGTGTTTTATGAGCTTATTTTATTGCATTTGTGCATCTCGTATGAACTCAAAATTTGCCTTAGTACTCTAAGATTTGTTTGGTGATGTGATGGATATGGAAAGGATCTTAGCCTTTGTTCTTTGAGTGAGCCCAATTTTAGCCTAAATTAACCCACCAAACGAGTGAGAGTATCCCTTGTCCAAATTTTTTAGCTTATCATTTACTCATTCTTTCTTGACATCTTGCCAGCTTAACCTTGTTTGATGAAATACCATTATATTGGCCTTGGTCTATCCTTGGACATGTGAACCTTAATTTAGGCTAAAAGCCTAAGTTGAGGGTGGCTACAAGTCGTGGACCTTGTTTGAGGAATAGATATTGTGTACTTCACCTCCCGCTGAAAGCCTAAGTTGAGGGTGGCCTATGACACCTTGTAACTTTATGCTCTTGTATACCCATTTTTCAAGCCTCATTTGATTAGGTTGGGGTGTAATAGATCCATGGGAGACTCCTAGTACTTAAACGAGTTCAAGACTTACCTCCAAGTTGAGTTTTGGGTGTTGTTTCATATAAGGGTCAACTTTAAACTAGCATAACTCTTAGCATATTTTGAACTGGGTGGCGCACGACTTGTGAAAGGAAAGCCCTCTGAGTTATTTGCAACACACTTTGTTTCACCTCATTCCAATGTCAGATGAAGGAGTTATGACCATTTTGGTGAGACCCTCCCTTGCAGTGAAGCCCCACGGGCACCCATACGGGCAGTGTTGTCTTGTACGGCTCGTGTGAAGGGGTATGGGCTATGTCACCTGGGCCTGTGGTGGCCAACAAAATTTCTTGTGTACGTGAGGTGGGACGGACAAGTACACAGTCCGTGTAACACTACACGGTCCATGAAATTGGCCGTCAAAGTGACGAGACGTCAATTTTTCCATGTTTCCCAACTTCCATTTTTTTCACCATGGAACTTCACATGGGCACTCCACACTACCCATGGAGTGCCACACCGAAAGTAAAGTCTCCAGTGAGATGACACTTTACCATTTTTTTCATCCGTTCACTAATGGTATTTTCATAAATGCTAATTATCCTAATGACCCTTTTTAACTTTTTAGGCTATTTTAACCTTCCTACAAGACCTAAACTCTAGTCTTAAGGATCCAATTTCGTTACTCTTATCTCAATGACAGTCTCAAATCCTCTCAAGTGTCTCCATAAAGCTCCAATTCAAATTCAAGGAAAACTAAGAAAAAGATTGGATTCCGAGATCATTTCCAAGCCTCCATTCTTCCCAATCTCAATTCCAAGCAACTCTAGAACTAAGGTATGTGGTGTTGAACCATTGGATTCTTCCACACATGGTGCCTAAAACCTCTTTTAATTAATATTGCTAGATTTATTTGCATTGTTTTATCTCTGAACTGCATTGGGTCCTTCCATCCATGGTTCCTAAACCAACTTTCAATTAATATAGCATGATTTAAAGTTGATTTTACAAATGGGTTTGCTAATATGAACATGTTTATGAACTATGTTAAAGCTATGTAAAGTTGTGACTGTTTTGCCATGTTTTGAGCTATAAATCTTGGATCTATTGTAAGACTTGATGAGGGATTTTGATGTATATTGCTTGAGTGTGTTGCATGGTATTGATTGGTGGTTTTACAATGGATTTACTTGCATGATTTCATCTCTAAATTGCATGATCTTATACTACCATTTCACACCCGCCAAGTGTTTGATAAAATGACAGGTTATAGTTTCTTGTGGAATTCATGGTCCAGTGCATATCTTATGAGCTGAATGATGTTATAATGATTATATGATGATGAAATGATGATTGAAATATAATGGTTTGATGAGATAGTTCTATGAAATGGTTAATCGAAAAGGAATGGGCTCCCGTAAGGAAGGTCACTTGATCCGAAGAGGGACGGGCTCCTGTAAGGAAGGCCATTTAATTCGAAGAGGGACGGGCTCCTATAAGAAAGGCCACTTAATCAGAATAAGGATGGGCTCCCATCTTGAAGGTCACTTAATCCGAAAAGGGATGGGGTCCTGTAAGTAGGGACACTTAATCCGAAAAGGGATGGGCTCCCATAAAGAATGTCACTTTGTCCGAAAGAAGACGGGCTCCCTTAAGGAAGGTGGCTCCAAAAGGTCTTATGTTATGTCTGTTGGGGCTTCTTTACACATTTATATTATGATCTACGTAAGATGAACAATTTGCAAAGCATGACTTACCTAAGAGTTGGTTACACATGCCATATTGCTATTATGCTATCTATTGGTTATTATTGTGCATTTTGACTATGATGTCTATCTCTTGTTGCATTGCATCCCACATACTTATTACATTCAAATGTACTAACGCATACTTTATGCCTATATGATATAACCATATAGGAACCGGGCTCCATTTGGTCATCATTCTGCTCCACGTGGCTAGTGGTATCCATTCAAGCTAGTTGGTGAGTCTTCATGTGCGAGGGCAATATCTATGTTCTTAAGCTATGTATTAAAGACCATCCTTCTTTTTGATATACTTTTACTATGAGGGTGAGCCCAGTTGCTTGTCTTTGCCCCCATTAAGTTCTATGTTAGAGGTGTTGTTGGGCAAGTTATGTATTATACTTAAGCTTTGACTTACTTATGATATTCAAGCTATTTAAATATGAGTATCTGCCATAGTCCTAATTCCCCTTATTTATGTTTCTTACATTGTTTTACATTGATTCCGTGACCAAGGATGTGAAATAATGTGCTATGAGGCTTGTTTTGGGTTCCTTTGGGTTCCCCATTCATCGATCACCTCTAGGACCTAGGCTTGGGTCATGACATGGCTCTTATTATGGTAAAGTAATGAAATAGGGTCGTTAGTTGGGAAATAAAGAAAGAAATGAAAAATCATGTGTTGAGTGAAGAAAAAGAAAAGAAACGTGCCTTGAATTGAGAAAAGGTAGCAAGAATTGAGTTCAGAAATAATGCATAGCTGAAAATAGAAAGAAAGCACTCGAGAAAAAGTTTAAAACAGGAGAATAAGGGTGAGTTTATTGAAAAGGGTTGGATTATGAAAGCACACAGTGTTGGTAAACATGGTCCAATGATAGTGTTTAGTCATAGCTTGCATAAAATGCCATACCAAAGCCCCCAGGCCTATGTTACAAGCCCATAAGTCCTAAAGTAATCCAACTCCACTTTATGACCAAGCTAGAAGATGAGTATAAAGGCAAGTTTATGGTGTCAGTTAGTATGCATGAATTTCAATTGTGAGAGTGAGAATGCCTCCTATGTCCCTGAATTCTAAATACTTTTTGAGCGAGTATGAGGGACTTCTTTCCAGTGTAGGCATTTTCACTACTTGAGTAGCATATGACTATACCTGTGATTGTGGATGCTCCTTAGCTAGTCATAGTTGGATTATCAGGTATCTCATTATATTTTGGTTTTGATTAACAACCTTGTAATCCTGATTTGAAAAAAATAGTTGGGTACCCTAATAAAAGGATTTATTGTATATGCCATTAGTGTATGTACTATGTATTTCTTCTTGTTTTCTTAGATTGAGTCATCGCTTGAGGACAAGCAATAACTCTAAGTTGAGGGTGTTGATGTGTTGTCAAAATACAACACATTTGATACCCAAAACAAGGGATTTTGTGAGTTCTTAATGCGACTTTGTATGGTTATTATGTGTTTTTGTGTTGCTCTTGCAGAAAAGTTAGGTTGGCATAATTTTGAAGAAAAGTTATAGATTTTTGCTATATCGTAGGACATACGAGCTGCCTATGAGTCATAGGGTGTGTCACAACAAGAAAAAGAAACCAAAAACTCAGAAATCTGCTAAGTGGAGGGAAACCCTACAAGGCGATCCTACGAGTCGTAAGTTTCACTGCGACACGTATAGGAGGACTCATAGGAAGAATCATAGAGCCCGAATGTTGGACCAAAAACTGAAGGTCAACACTATGAGAGGAACATACGAGTCGTGGCTCAAGCAACGAATCGTATCTGTGTGTTGCACCAGTTCAGTCCAAGATGCCAAGAGCCTGATACAAGACCCCGACTACGACTTGTAGGTCACCCTACGAGTCGTACATGCAGGGCATACCAGTTGCCAGCTATCTTTTCCAGTGTAATTTTTATTGTTTATTTTTACACACTATAAATAATTTTTAGTTCAATTTTTAGAAGAGATTCCAAATTTTTTAGAAGATTGAACTTGCCTTTGAATATTCTCTTAAGAATATTTTAGGGTTTTAGATTAGTTTATTATTCTCTTTTGGAAAACCGATTTTGGGGATTGCAAATCTTGCTTTGTACTCATTGTTGATCAATCAAGCTTTTGGGTTTGCAACTTGTGGTGCCTACACCCTTCAGTACTCTTGGTAAAACTTCCATTTGTGTCATGTATTTCCATTTTTGCTTGTTTTGCCTTAGCCATGAGTAGTTAAGCACCCAGAATTTGGAGTTGTGGGAATCATGGGTAGTTGATTTGAAATAACCTAGGTTTATTGCATTTCTATGATTGGGTTTGCATGTATTATCTATCTCCCTTCATTATGATTGTTGTTTGGTGGTGGACAAGACCAAACCCCGCCTACTATCACTGGCCCGACCAAGATAGTGACGAATAGGAAAAAGAAAGTAGATGACAGTATTCAGTTTATATGTTATCTTCTAATCAACCAAACTTGACCAAGGGGAGGTTGACTAGGATAATTGGTAACGGTTAGTTGTTACGTCATGCTGGCTAACCAAGCCATGGTGAAATTCGACCTTCACCTTTAAAAGAGGGCTGGAAGAACCTAAGTTACCATCTTGTATGTGAATTTCCAATTGTAGTTATGTTACCTAAGGTAATTGAGTCAACAAACCATGGTGAACATAATTCTCATGTTGTCCCTAAAATTGAGTGTTTCCTTCCATCATAAATTAGTGTTTATTTTACTTTGTTTTTAAATCGCAAACCCTCCCCCACCCTATTTAGAGATTTTAATTATTTATGCTTGAAATGATTAGTAGTGGATTCTTGTAGTCAAGCTCCGTATTCCCTGTGGATTCAGCCCTAACCTTCGGTTAGGTTAATTGCTGATAGTGACCGCTTTTTTATAGGAGCATGAACATTATCACCTCTCTCTACACCATGACCTCCTATTGCACCACCTCTCATATCTTAGGGTGTGACTCTAGGTGCTAGTGTTGGAGCTAGATGAGCTACCTGAGATTTTGAAGCCTGCGTGGAAGACGCACAATATAGGGAAATATTTGGCTAAATGGCCCACCCCACCACAAACATAACAAGTTAGGGTCTCTCGCTTCTAAGTTGGATATCCCGTAAACTCTCTACCTCGAGGCGAGGTTCCACTAAACTAATTATTCTGATGGAATATCTACTGCCTTACCCATCATGTCTAATGTGCTCGATCATATGAGCGTGACCCACCATACTCATAAACACAATCCTAGCTAGAACTAAGGAAGTTTTGGCCTCCTGAAGACAATTCGCCGATCCATGAAACTGTGAACCAAAAATCGGCCAAACTAAATGAGAGGCAGAATCATAACAGTCAAATAAAGAATCGTTAGGAATGAGCAAGAGCAACAATGAATCATAGTTGGCTCAGCAGGAACTATAGGAGGACAAAATAGTGTTATAGAAACCAATACAGCAACAGTAGCTGGGGATGGAGGAGCTTCCTCCAATCTAGCTAATATACTTAAAAATAACTCCTAAATCGAGGGTGAAGCATCTTGGGGTATAAGTGGTGGAATAGGATCTGTAGGCCCCTCTGGCTTATAGGCAGGCTCTAGACAGGCCGATCCAACCTACCCTTTGGATGGAGTTGCACCTCTAGCAAGTCCTCAACACATGTCCTTAGCACGAACTCTACCTTGACCTTGAATGATAGCCATGTCAACTGCCTCAGGCTCTCCCACTGATTGACAGGATCTAATAATTGACATCTATTCAGGAGTGGATTAGATACTTTCAAATTGGTTGATATGAAGAAATGCATGAATATAATCAAGAATGAGATTTTTCCTATGAATTATCCCACAGACTCCCGAAAATAGGTGTGGACGTCAGATCTGCAAGACTTTACTAGATACCCTACTCTCGACTCACGAACCTAATTGACATAGAGCTTTGATACCAAACTTGTCACGACCCAAAATGGATAACAACTAGGAAGAAAGAATAAAGGGGAAACCAACACAACATAGCATTAAATATCCCAAAACCTAGGCTCATGAGTATAAGAGCATCTAAATAGTAAGGAAGGTAAATACAACTATCTCAAAATAATATACATGACTGTCTACTAACATCTGGTACAAAGTTTGAAAAATGCAATAAAGAGAGTCCCACAGATTCATGATGACTCAAAGTATAAGCCTCACCAGTAAGATCTGAATGGAAGCAGATAGCTCAACTAGAGTGATCAACTACCCTGTGCGGGTCCCTTTACTCGATCTACATAGAGAAAACAAAGTAGGAGTGAGTACACCAAAATGTACCTAGCAGGTTCAACTAATTGGTAAGATAAATCAAATAAGTATGCAATAATGAAGAATACTATCAGCTGCAAGAAAAGGGTTAGTGCACAATGGAAACCATATACATACCTATAGAATAAAATATTAGTGACAACAAAAGATACAATACACGCGCAATGTATGGAATCAATTCAGAAAGAGGAAATACAACAAATGTTGGTGCTAATATATACATTTTCCAAGCTAAAACAATAAGGTATAATCCATGGGGATCTCATCATACCATATGCTGGCGGACTCTAGCGTCGATCAAACCTCGACGAGCTTTGGCACCAATTTGCATACATCTACTAAGCTGAAGCTACAAGGTAGAACCTATAGGGGTATCGTCATACCATATACAAGATCTCTCAAGTGTCACAATGGTATCAGGCACCGATGACACCTTGGAAGACACTGGGACTGATGGAGAGGGTTATAGTACCACAATGGACTTTGACACTGATGACACCTTAGAGAATATTGGCGCTGGTAGAGAGATATAAAAAGAAATAAAAGGCAATACTAAAATATATAGATGCATAACAAAAAGAACATGCCTTGGAAGACTCTGGCCCTACTAAATAGTTCATAAATGCATAACAATAATTAGATGTATATCGAATATAGTATGTCTTGGAGGACTCAAACGCCAGTAACTAGAACACTAGTAATATGACTACCTCAATATCTCAGCATCTTTGTAGTATAGATAAAATATGATATGTGTGCATGTCAATGCTACAATTCTAGTATTCATACACAATAAGACTGAAATGACCCCAAAAAGTACCCAAAAATGAGCCTCGGAAGTGCCCATAGTCGTAATTTTCATATATCTTGAACTCCATGCGTGATATCAAAAATTGACATCATATTCATGATTAGAGGAAAATTTGAAATGGGTTTAACCTTGACTTTAGAGAAACCATATCAAAATTTAAAATTTCAAAATTTTGCTTATCCAGTGTTAATCTACGCCCTTGGTGCGATGTGGCCAGGGCGCAGACTAGTGTTATTTTTTTGCCAATTTTAGTTGTTCGGTCCAAGGCCTTTGGGACTTGGTCCTAAGCCTTCCTATGCATAAAAATATCTATACTTATCCATATTTCACCTTCATATCATACAAGACATTCCTCAAAACCCTATCAAACACTTAGCCAAATATTTCACTCAAAATCAAGGGTTCCAAACCCATTCCGGATCTTAAGGAATTCACTCAAACTTCAAGTTCTCATCTCAATCTTCATCAAGGAATTCTCCAAAGTTTCGGTATGTAGGTTCCATTAGGTCATTACACCCATGGTTCGCAAGCTTTCTTTTTTACATAAATTGCATGTTTCTAAGTTGATTTACTTATGAGTCTTCTCATTATGAATTTGACTATGAAGTATGTGGTGGTATTGTGATGTGATTGCTTAAGCATGTTTTGAGCTATAAATCTAAGATATATGATGAGTTTTGATGAAGGGTTTCAATGTATTTTGCAAGGTAGTATTACCATGTGTGACAAGTTGATTTACTTCAAATTTTCTTGCATGATTTCACCCTTGAATTCCATGGTTTTACACAAGACTTACACACCCACCAAGTGTTTGATAACATGTCTAGTTTTGGGGTTCTTGAGCTATTGATGATCCATTGCATGACCTATGATTTGAATGACTTTATGATGAAGAAAGGAAGATATATATATATATATATATATATATATATATTGAATTCATGAAAAGTATCCATAGTGTTGCTAGTGAACATACCATAGATGAGGGGTACATACCTCATCCACCTTGTCGGGTGGTGGCAATCCCATACTACCAAAGGTGAGGGGTATATACTTCTTCCACCTTGTCTGGTGGTGGCAATCCGACACTATCATTGTTTGATGGGCATATACCCCCTCAACCTTGTTGGGTGGAGACGATCTCGTACTACCATAGATGAGGGATATATACTTCATCCACCTTGTAGGGTGGTGGCAATCCTGTATTGCCAAAGATAAGGGGTAGATACCTCATCCACCTTCCAAGCAAGAGGAGGGGTAGATACCTCATCCACCTTGTACACACAAAGTTCTTTGCTATGCTAGATCGTTCCTGTTCTAAGAGGAAGAAAATCCCGCACTCCTAAAGAACAACTGACTCATGAAGAGTTCTGGGATGCTATTGCCATGCTAGCTCAAGCCATGACCAATCAAATCAACCAAGGGATCCATGCCCCTCATGCTCCTACTCTGGCATCTAGGGTAAGGGAATTCATAAGGATGAACCCACCAGAGTTTAATGGATCTAAAGTGGATGAGGACCCTCAAGAATTTATTGATGAGGTGTACAAGGTGTTGTCCATTATGGGTGTTAGATCAAATTAAAGGCAGAATTGGCAGCTTACCAACTCAAGGAGGTGGCACAAAATATGGTATACTCAATGGAAGGAGGAGAAGGCGAACAACAATATGATCATTTAGGAGGAGTTTAAGGCAGCTTTCCTCAACCGGTTCTTCCCTATTTAGCTTAGGGAGGACAAAATGATGGAGTTCATGAATTTGATGCAAGGATCTATGAGTGTAAGGGAGTATGCCCTCAAGTTCAATCAACTCTTTAAATTTTCTCCACACTTGGTTGCTGACCCAAGGTCTAGAATAAATAATTTTGTGATGGGCGTATCTAATTTGGTGAATGAGGAGTATCATGCCAATATGTTGATTAGAGACATGGGCTTGTCCCTCCTCATGACTTATGCCGAACATTTGGAGGAGGAAAAGTTGAGAAAGTGGAGAAGTGGTGAGGATAAGAGGTCCCATATTGATGGTAGGTTCCAAAGTCCTAAAGGTGGTTGGTTTTATCAAGGCAAAGGGTCCTCACATGCTCCTAATAGAAGGTTTTTCAATGACTACCCAAGGGCCCAAGGTGATGGTGGTATGGTGCCTAATGTTATGTGTCCAATGTTTTAAGGGTCATGGTAGCCCATGTTTAAGGGATACTAATGCTTTTTTTGGTTGTGGAGAAGTAGGCCACAAGATAAATGATTGCCCACATAACCGGAACAAGAGTAAGGATGTTCATCCACAATGTTGGGGTGGAAATACGGTTCCTTTGGGAAGAAGAGTCCAATAAGGTGGTGCACCAAGGCACAATCAGTGTTATGCTCTTCAAGGGAGGCAAGGGGTAGATAAAGTGACCAATGTTATCACCAGTATGTTAAAAGTCTTTGATTTTGGTGTGTATGCATTGATAGACCCAGGTTCCACTCTTTCTTTCGCTACTCCTTTTGTTGCCAAAAAGTTTCATGTTGAGATCGAATTGTTGTTTAAGTCTTATGAGGTGTCTACTCCCATTGGTGTATCTATTATTGTTACAGAGGTCTACAAAAACTGTCCGATTTGCATTTTACATAAAATATCGCCTTGTGATCTTGTTCAGTTGGATATGGTGGATTTTGATGTTATTCTTGGGATGGATTGATTACATTCTTATTAGGCCTCTATTAATTGTAGAACCAGTAGGGTCAAATTCCAATTCCCAAATGAACCCGTCCTTAAGTGGGAGAATCATAATGTGGTAGTCAAGAGTAGGTTTATCTCTTGTATTAAAGCCCAAAAGTTGATCTCTAAATCCTGTGAGGGTTAGGGAGGTTGATACCAAAGTCTTTCCTATAGAGTCGGTTCCGGTGGTAAATATGTTTCTTGATGTCTTTCCTAATGACTTTCTTGATGTTCCTCCCTAAATGGAAATAAACTTTGGTATAGACCTCCTCCCCAATACTCAACCCATTACTATTCCCCTTACCGTATGGCCACGACAGAGTTAAAGGAGTTAAAGGAACAATTGAGGGAATTATTGGAGAAGGATTTTGTTAGGCCGATCCAATCACATTGGGATGCACCGGTGTTATTTGTGAAGAAGAAAGATGTGTCCCTTAGAATGTGCATTGACTACCACAAACTAATTAGGGTCACCATAAAGAATAAGAATCCTCTATCAAGGATTAATGATCTATTTGACCAGCTTCAAGGGGCTAGTCACTTCTCTAAGATTGATCTTCATTCCGAGAATCACCAAGTGCAACTGAGGGGGTGTAACATTCCCAAGAAGGCCTTCAAGATTAGATATAGGCACTATGAATTACTGGTTATGTTTGTTGGGTTTACCAATGCACCGGCTATCTTCATGAATCTTATGAATAGGGTCTTTAAACCATATCTTGATTTTTTTGTGGTGTTTTTCATTGGTGATATTTTGATCTATTTCCATATTGAGGAGGAGCATACGAGTCATTTAAGGGTGTTGTTAAAAAAATTGAGGGAAGTATTAAGGTTGATCCTAAAAAGATGGAAGTGATTAGAAATTGGCCTAGATCTTTGACTCCATCTGACATTAAAAGTTTCTTGGGCTTTGTGGGTTATTACCAGAGGTTTTTGAATGGGTTCTACTCTATTGTTTCTCCCATGATGAAGTTGACCAAAAAGAAGGTGAAATTTGTGTGGACTGATGAATGTGAAAAAGTTTTTGAAACCTTGAAGGATAAGCTTATCTCCGCTCTTATCTTGTCTCTACTCGTACGATTGGAAGGGTTTTTGGTGTATTGTGAGGCCTCATAGATTGGTTTGGGTTATGTCTTGATGCAAAATAGTAAGGTGATAACTTATGCCTCTAGATAACTTAAGGTGCATGAAAAGAATTATCCTACTCATGATCTTGAATTGGCCTCTGTGGTGTTTGCCTTGAAGATTTGATATCATTACTTCAATGGGATGTATGTTGATGTGTTTACAAATCATAAGAGTCTCTAGTATGTGTTCACTCAAAAAGATCTCAACTTGAGACAACAAAGGTGGTTAGAGCGTCTTAAGGACTATGATATTAGTGTACATTATGACCCTGGTAAGGTTAATATTGTGGTCAATGCTTTGAGTAGGGTGTCTATGGGTAGCCTAGCATATGTTGATGATAGTGGCAAGGAGTTGGCTAGAGAGGTTCATTGGTTGGCTAGATTGGGGTTTAGGTTGGAACAGGTTGATAGTGGTGGTATTGTGGTTGTTGATGGTTCAAATTCTTCCTTGGTTGATGAGGTAAAACAAAAGAAAGATCTTGATCCCTCCTTGATAGAATTGAAGGTCTTGGTGAGAGAGGGCAAGGTGGAGGTTTTCTCCCAAGGGAAAGATGGTGCCCTTAGTACCAAGGTAGATTGTGTATGCCTTGTACTGATGAGTTGAGGAAGAGGATTCTTGATGAGGCTCATAATTCTTCCTATTGTATTCACCCTGGTTCTACCAAGATGTATAGAGATTAGAGGGAAGTGTTTCGGTAGGATGGTATGAAGAGGGATATTGCTAAGTTAGTGTCCGGTTGCCATAATTGCCAACAAGTCAATGTCGAACATCAAAGGTCGGGTTGCCTAACCCAAGATATAGAGATTCCAACTTGGAAGTGGGAGGAAATTAACATGGATTTTATGGTTGGATTACCTAAGACTAGAATGTTTTGATTCTATTTGGGTTTTGATTGATAGAATGACAAAGTTGCCTTATTTCCTACCAATTAAGACTAATTATAGAGACGAAGATTATGCTAAGTTGTACATTCATGAATTGGTTAGATTTCATGGCGTTCCCTTTTCTATCATATCGGATCATGGTGATCAATTCATTTCTCACTTTTGGAGGTCCTTCCAGACAGGTCTTGGTACCAAGGTAAAGCTTAGCACAACCTTTCACCCTAAAATAGATGGCCAAGCTGAAAGAAATGTCCAAACTCTTGAGGATATTCTTAGAGCTTGTGTATTGGAGTTTAGGGTTAGTTGGGATGATCATCTTGCATTGATCGAGTTTGCTTATAATAATAGCTATCATGAAAGTATTGGTATGGCTCCTTTTGAGGCTCTCTATGGTAGACGTTATAGGTCCATAATTGGATGGTTTATGGTAGGGGAAATTAATTTGTTGGGTCCGGATCTGGTCATGGGGCTGTGGAGAAGGTAAGGTTGATTAGAGAAAGGTTGAAAACAACCCAAAGTTGTCAAAAGTCCTATGCCAATGTCAGAAGAAGGGATATGAAACTTAAGGTTTGTGATTGGGTCTATTTGAAGGTTCCACACATGAAGGGTGTGGTTCGCTTTAGTAAAAAGGGCAAATTGAGTCCATGATTTGTGGGTCCTTGTAGGGTATTTTGGAAGAATGGTTAGGTGGCCTACAAGTTGGAGTTTCCTGGTGAAATGGGCTTGGTTCATCTGGTCTTCCATGTGTCTATGTTAAGGAAGTATGTGGGTGACCCAAATGCTATTGTGCCTCTTGATGTTGTAGGTATTGTTGAAGACAATTTGACTTATGAGGAGGTTTGGGTAGAAATTTTGGACAGACAAGTAAAGAGGTCTAGGAACAATGATGTTGCATATGTTAAAGTCCTTTGGAGGAATCAACAAGTTGAGAGTGCTACATGGGAAGCCGAAGTGGACATGCAACAGTAATATCACTATCTTTTCCATTCTACTCAAGCATAAGGTACTAATTCTAAGCATCCTATGTGATTTCAAGTTCTATATTTTAGCCTCTACGTCATTCGTATACATTCATGTTTATATTGACAAGTTCATGGTGATTTGACACCTATGTTGAGAGTTTGAAAATGGTGTTTAAGTGCACTATTGCATTCTTGTTAGGGTTTGTTTCTTCATGATTACTCTCCCTATATACGCTTCTTTGACATTCAGGGATGAATGTTCCGAAGGGGGACATATTGAAATGACCTCAAAAAGTGTCCGAAAATGTGCCTCGAAAATACCCATGATCATAATATCCATATATCTCAAAAGTCTTGTGTGATATTGAAAATCAAACTTTATACTCGTCATCAGGGGGAAAATTGAGTGGGAAATGGGCCTAAACCCAATTTTAGAGCAACCGTATCAAAATTTTAAATTCCAAAATTTTGCTTATCCAGTGTCGATCTGCGCCCTTGGCGCGACGCAGCCAGGGCGCAGATTAGTGTTATTTTCGGCCAATTTTTGTTGATCGGTCCAAGGTCTTTGGGTCTTAGTCCTAAGCCTTCCTATGTGTAAAAACACCTATACTTAGCCATATTTCACCTTTATAACATAAAAGACATTCCTCAAAACCCTCTCAAACACTTAGCCAAATATTTCACTCAAAATCAAGGGTTCCAAACTCATTATAGATCTTGAGGAATTCACTCAAGCTTCAAGTTCTCATCTCAATCTTCAACAAGGAATTCTCTAAAGTTGAGGCATCTGGGTTTCAATCATTGGGTCCTTTTATCCATGGTACCCAAACTTGCTTGTTACATAAATTGCGTGTTTCTAAGTTGATTTACTTATGGGTTCTTCTCATTATGAATTTTACTATAAACTATGTTGGGGTTTTGTGAAAATGTGACTGTTTAAGCATGTTTTGAGCTGTGAATCTAAGATCTATGATGAGCTTTGATGAGGAGTTTCAAGATATTTTGCAAGGTGGTATTACCAAGTTTTGGTGGGTTGATTTACTTCAAATTTTCTTGCATGATTTCACTCTTGAATTGCATGACTTTATACTAGCATTAATCACCCATGAAGTGTTTGATAAAATGTTCGGTTTAGGATTCTTGAGCTATTGATGAATCATTGCTTGACCTATGACTTGAATGAATTTATGATGAAGAAAGGAAGGCATATATGTGTTGAATTCATAATAAGTATCCATAGTGTTGAAAGTGATCATGCCATAGATGAGGGGCATATACTTTTTTTTTCATAACCTAATATATGAATTCATACCACCAAACCAATTAAATTACAAATAACTTTGATTTAGAAAGTACTACCTTATATTATTTTTTAAAAATTAAATATTCGAGCTCAGAGGCTCATTTTATTAGCTAAAAAGAAAGGAACATAGAGTTGAAAATGAAAATAAAAGCCTATATCTACTGATCCAGCCATCATATCGACCAGGTCCATTACACTAAAGATAAAAAATATCTTCTAATTCTCTTTTACACATTGCATCGCCTCACTACCACTTATCATTTGCACCACCTTATAACCTTTCCACCGTGACTCTCTAGTTGTTTCTTCTACTTCTCTTGCTTTTTTCCGGTGGAGTTCTTTCACCAAGAGCTTCCTTTGTTCCAATCTATCAGCATCTGTGCATGGGTAAGAAATATTCAATGTTAGCACTGTTCCAATCTTCCATCATTTATTGTTATTTTGTTTATAAATCACCAGATCTATGTGTTTTCCAGATGAGAAACCTGTGCTTCTGTATGTGTCTTCTTGTGGAATCTCAAACGGCACTTTGTTAATCAATATCAGGTATGTCTAATGAGCTTGTTTTCCAGCATCTATAAGCTCATTTTGACTGGTTCCTTTCATGTTCTCAATGGAGCTTGTAAAGTAATAGAACCTGATGACTTCAATTTTCCACCTAGTTATCTCAATTTATTGGTAACTCTTCTTTTTTTGTACACAATAGGCATTTTTGGTAGATGATTTTTGTCATCTATGTAGGATTTATGTTTTTAAACTCTATGAAACAATCTCTCAAGTATAATTGTAAATCAATGTAAATGCCTTTATAGCTATATGTAAATAGTGATAGCTCTGGCTTTCTTTTAACACCTATCTTGGTGACTGGTGTGTTATACTTTATCTTCTCAGTGCCTTTGCTCATTCATTTGCTTATCTAATTTCCTTTATTCTTATTCTTAAATATGGTATCTATAACTTGTCAATATTAAAAATATGTTTATCCTTTGTAGGTAATTTTCTGAATGTGTGAAAAATCTATTTTTCTTTGCTTATGAATGCTCTACTAGCCAGGAAATCTTTTAGTTGGTTACCTTCCCTAAATATGTGTTTTATAGATCCATTTGAATGTTGTAAATAGTCATCTATTTTCTTCAATTTCATCTACCAGCTCCCAAGGACATCTACACTTCTTATGTATTATGTTCATGATTTTCCTTGAGTTAGTTTCAATGACAACCCTGTGCCATCCTTTTTATGAATTTATTTTAAGTGTTATTTTGATTGCTCTAGCTTCTGCCACAATATTTGTTGCCCTAGCTTCTACCACAATATTTGTGGATATTCCAATCTATTCTGTCTGAGCATAGACTTGGTTTCCTTCCCAGTTTCTAAACAATATCCCGTAGGAACTATCCCCTGGGTTATCTTTGCTTGCCCCATCCATATTGCTTCCAATTGTAACTTCATCTGGTGGTCTCCAGTATACCAAGCAATGATATATTTTTGGTTTGAATCCACTCAAAGTTTCTAGCATCTCTATCCAGCTCTTTCCTTTTATACCCATTTCTAGGTATTTAATCCTTAATAACATGTTGCTTGTACCAGTAACCTATTGCCTAAGGCTCTCCAGTTGTACTTGTCCTCCATGTTTTATCTTATTTCTTCTTTTCCACAATATCCAAATAATGATTGCTAGGATCTCTTTGTATGCACACTGTAATATGCTATTGGCAGTCATATACCACTAGTTTTTATAGTTCTGCATAATGCTTCTTTCATCCACCTATATCCCAACAGTCGATGCAAAAAATCCCCAATGTTTCCTAGCAACCGGGGCTGTTAAGAATAAGTGTAACATTGTTTCTGTCTGTGGTATGTCATAGCACCAACATTTATAAACAATATTAATTTTCTTCTTTTGAGGTTGTCATCTATGGTAATCTTTCCATTCCAAGATCTCCAATGAAAAAATTTTATTTAAAAAAGGCACTCTTTTAGTCCATATTCTAATATGATGATCTCCCTTTGGCTTTTTCTTTTTAATTATAGCCCATGCTGATTTGACAGAAAAAGCCCCATTTGTTTGTCCTATCCAATGAGCCTTATCTGATTGTCAAATGTCAAGATCAGGTGAAATATACCTTACTATGTGTTAAGTCATTTCTTCTGAAATATATTTAAGTAATTTCTCCTTATCCCACTGGTTGTGCACAATAAACTCTTTGATCTTCGTCTCTTCTTCTCCAGCCCTACCATCTTCTAGGTAGTATAGTGCTCCTAGCTTGGTCCAATCATCATACCAGAAGTTTGCTTCCCCTGATTTCAATTGCCACCAGATATAATGCTCCATCTCTTCTCTAATTCGAGTCAATTTTTTCCAAACATGAGATCCTTCTTTGGAAGTAGCCATAATTGGGTGTCATTTCTTGCAGTATTTATTCCACATGGATCCCCTCCCAACCCATAATGAATTTGTCGATGTCCTGAAAATCCACCATAACTTTGCAAAGAGTATTGCTGCCACATCATGTAAGGATGTAAACTGTAATCCCCCTTCTTTTTTTTGGGTAACATAGCTTATCTAAGCCACCCAATGCTTTCCTTTTACTTCCCCAATGCTTCCCCAAAAGAGTTTTGAGAATATTTTGTGTAATTGTTGAATAACCCCTTTTGGTGGGTTCATATCATGTAGCAAATATATGGGCATAGATTGTAGTACATGCATTATCAATAAAATATATTCCTCCAAAGGTAAGCATCCTATTTTGTCATCCCATTACTCTTTTGGTTACCTTTTTGAGCAACTCCTCAAAATAAATCATTTTTCTCCTCCCAAAGAAGACCAGACAACCTAAATATGTAAATGGAAAAGTACCTTATTTAATGCCAGTAAGTCTCTTAACTTTCTAACAAATTGCACATGGTATTTTATCATGTAGATAAACATAACTTTTTTCTAAGTTGATCATTTGACCTGAAACATATTCATACCTCTTTAGGACCTCCATGATCTTTTTCATTGATTTCTTATGGCTAGAGAAAAATAGAATAGTACTATCCACGTATGAAAGGTGGTTGATTTCTTTGCTCCATTTAGGCAAACCATACCCTTGAAATCAGCATCTTCATTCAAAGAGTTCAGATTTTTTGCTAATACTTCTACCACAATGATAAATAATTCTGGTGATAGTGGGTCTCCTTGCTTTAATCCTCTTGATGAATTGAAAAAGCCAAAAGCTTTTACATTCACCATGATAGAGTACCAATAATTAGAGATGATCCACCATACCATATCAATTATTCTTTAATCAAATCTGAATTTTCTCATAACCTTTGTCAAATAAATCCATGACACTCTATCATATGCTTTAGCCATTTCTAACTTCACAACAATATTGTGAAAGTCTTTTTTTCTCTTAATATCTCTGATCAACTCTTGTGCTAAAAGTAAATTCTCTGCAATACTCCTCCCTTTCATAAATCTTGTTTGATTTTTAGAAATAATATCGGATAGTACTCTAGCAATTCTCCTATGTAGTACCTTTGAGATGATTTTATTCATAAAGGTACTAAGACTGATTGGTCTTAGATCATTGAAGGATGCTATCCTCTCTTTTTTTGGTATGAGTACCACATTTATATGAGTTACAAATTTAGGTAGTTCACTCCCACAAAAGAAAGTCATCACCATCCTTACTATGTCCTCCTTGATTATATCCCAGCAAACTTAAAAGAATACTCTAGAAAAACTATCTGATCCATTGGTTCTTTCTTTACTCATGCCAAATACCACTTCTTTAACTTCTTCATGTATTGGAGGTCTTGTCATGTATAGATTTTGCTCATCATATATCAATTTAAGTACGACCTCCGACATTAAGAAGTCATCAATTCTCACCTCTTCTGTAAACTGTTTTGTAAAAGCTTGAACTGCTGCATTGCCAATATCTTCAGTATTCTACCATACCATCCCTTGATCATCCTTAATCTCATTAATTCTCAATTTTAATCTTCTTCCCTTGATGAAGTAATGAAAGAATTTGATATTTCTGTCACCCTCCTTAAACCATTGCATACCGGTCTTTTGTTTCCAGTATTCCTCCTCCAGCCTAAAATATAGCTTTAGGGATTCCTCAGCTTTATTTATTTCCTTCTTATTCTCCTCTGTTGCATGGATTTCCAATTGTGTTTCCTTCATTCTAGCAATATCTTCTAATGTAGAAATTTTTTGTTTAAAAAAATGGCCATATGTATCTCTAATCCACTTCACCAGTAATCCTTTTAGTCTTTTCAATTTTTGTTGAACTATATAAAAGGAACTGTCCTCAATGGATACCTCCCAGCCTTGCTGTATAATTTCCTTAAATTTAGGGTGATTCGCACAAAAATTAAGGAATCTAAATGGTTTGGCATAAACCTCTTCATCATTTTTTCAAATCACAAGAAGGGGTGAGTGATCTGAACCTTGTTTGCTCATATGATGTACTTCACTAAAGTCTTGATTCACTACCACCCAGTCCAATCTCTTAAAATTACATTCTAGTTCCAATTTTTCATTCCACCATGTATAAACAGTCCCAAACAAATCCAGCTCCATTATGTTGCAAGCACTGAGGCACTGTGCAAAATCTACTACCTCCTGATTCGTAACTGGAAGACCTCCTAATCTCTCCTCTTCGTGAAGAATGACACTAAAATCACCACCACTATCCATGGAGAAGTAATTTCTTCTGTCGTATACTCCATGTTTTCCCATAATTCTAGTCTTTCCAATACACTACACCTTTCATAGACTGTAGTAATACAAAATTCCAATTGGCTACTCCTATCTTTAAATTTTAGTGGCAATTATTAAATTGTGTCACTATATATAATCTCATCCCACCCTCCATTCTAGAAAATCTAGATTTTATCTGAGGCATTGGATATAGTATAATTCATACCTAGCTTTAGTCTATAATTCTACAACTCTTGAGGCCCCTGAAATGGTTCAAACAGGGCTATGTATGCATATCTATGCCATCTCTTAATATCTATGAGTTTGTCAAACGAATCTTGAGTATTCACAGATCTTATAATCCAAAATAGGATCTTATCCATCACTTGGATGATGATCTTGCTGAGTTACTCCTTGTAGTGATGTGACTCACTTTGCTTTTTATTTATTTTCCTTTCTTTGTCGTACTCTGTAAGTCCTTCTTGTGATGGGGAGATAGATCTATTTCTTTTGTGACTTCCTTAATAGTTTGTCCCATATCCCGAGCATCATCTTCCTACTTTTTGTCATTATGATTTTCAGCCTCTCTGTGTTCTTCTTGGAAACTCATTTATTGTTGCTCCATTGTATTACGAATAATATCTTCTGCAGACTGATGTTCTCCAGTTTTCTATCCATCAATATTATCCCTTATTTTTATGTAGCTTCCGCAGAAGCCTGAGAACTATTGACATCCTTTTGTATATGCTCTTCTTCATATGTTGTGTCGTCCATTTGAACCTCCGTATGCTAATATAAATTCAAATGGTTAGGCGATGTTTCTGTTGGTGGTGGCAATCCCCTACTACCATAGATGAGGGGTATATACCTTATCTACCTTGTCGGATTATGGAAATCTTGTACCACCATAGATGAGGGGTATATACCTCATCCACCTTGTCAGATGGTGGCAATCCCGTACTACGGTAAATGAGAGGTACATACCTCGTCCACCTTATCGGGTGGTGGCAATCCCGTACTACCAAAGATGAGGGGTAGATATCTCATCCACCTTCCCAGTGGGTCGCATGCCTTGGATTCCAAGTACTAAGTTGTTTGGTCTATGATGATGGTCTCTTCCTACACATGTAATATGTCCTATATAAGCATATTTAAGTTTAACCAATTTTTATGCATTCCATATTGCTAATATACGATCTATTTCTTATGATTATACATTTTAACTATGTTACCTATATCTTGTTACGTAGCATCCTACATAGTATATCTAAACATACTAATGCATACTCTATGCCTACATGATGTTACCATGTAGGAACCGGAGCTTTGCACGATCATCCCCATCCTCCCCATGGCTAGTACTATCTTCTCAAAGCAAATTTGGTGAGTTCTCAACTCCAGGGATGATATATCTTGTTCTTATGTTATGTAAAGACTTTCATTATTTATTTGTATGCTTTTGACTATGACGGTGAGCCTGAAAAGTTGTTTTGTCCTCCGCTCAATTCTAAGTGTAGAGGTGTTGTTGGATAGGTTATGTAATGATGCTATAATCATTGACTATATTGAGTCTTGTATGTTTTAATGTTATGAAAGACTCCCTTAGTCTATTCGCCCTTATTTCTATTCTCTTATTGTTATTTAATTGCTTTCGATGTAATGATATGTTAAGAGGCTTGTTTGGGGTCACTTCAGGTTTCCTGTTTGTCGTGTCATCTCTAGGCCCTAGGCTTGGGTTGTGACAAATACATGAGGATGAATTATAAGGTAGACATCACAGGCTATGCCAAGTGCCTCCTCTAGTACCTCAAGGTCAACAATCAACATCTTATCATCTTCATCTCATCAATAATCAAAAGAGTAAGGCAAGTCTCATATTATGCTCATCATATAACCATGTCACGTGAAATATTATGCATAGATGGGAAAGGACCACAACCAACATATAGTATAAGACTAATCGAGCTACTACTTGAAATCTTGATCTTCACTCCACACCGAACAATGAGTGGTCTACTTTGCCAAGGTAAACCAAATACTTCACCTTATAAGAACTTACCCCATTTCAAAGAGCATTCCATAAATACATTATGAGATTACCACCTTTTTTATTAATGTATGAGAGATATCCTTAGGGAAACTACACCCTTTTTTATTATTAGTTAGCATGTGTCATAGGGAAACACAACCCTTTAGGGTCAATCATGCAGCAAGAGCTATATGGGTCCATTAATTAATCACAAACCTATGGTGGAAACATAGTTAAGGGACAAGGATTACCTACAATGGTCCTCTCGGTGCTAGGTCACAATTACAAGAATACTCTATTCCTATTCAAAGTCAATAAGGCTTCCATCAATCTAAGAAGCTTAGCTCAAAACTTGATCCAAATATGGTGGGTATATGTACATATGCTTAAAATCATGCAAGTTGAGAGTAAACAACATGAGGGGAGTAAAATAGAATTGTTTAAGAGTCATTTAACGTAACCCACCATCAACAAGATAAAGCTTTGTTAAGGTAACATTAAACCCTCATGTAAATCATATATTTTTCCATGAATCTCATAACATAATTTTTTACAAAGGAAAAATAGTATAAATCTCTTCATAATATCATCATACAAAAGAGCTCATGAGATTATCATATGTTACCATGACTTGAGAAATAAATGAAGAAGAGTAATGGTTGAGCTTTATGGAGGAAAGATCTCTAGAAATCAAAACCCACATACCTTGTTGTGATTGGAGATGTAATATTTGTTGAAGAAAGAAGAGAAACCAAAAACCCTAGCTTGCACCTTCTAGTTGAGAGTCTTGAGGAAGCTTGAGAATGTTTAGGAGGAGTTTGTACTTGAAATATTTTAGAATGAAGAAGAATGGAGTTGTTTAGGGTTTTATAGTGCTAAAAAAGACTTATTTGGGGGCTTAAATGATTTAGTATAGATATAGGATCCCAGAAAATGTCAATATTTCCCCTTCTTAAAACTTGTTAGAAAAGACCACGAGACACCGATTACAGGCCATGGTCCAGTCCATGAGTCATGGAAATGGATCTCTTTTGGATAACTTTTTAACTCCCAAAAACCTTCTTTGAATCTCACACCATGATAGAACTTATGACCCATAAACCAATCTTCAAGTCATGCTGCTAATTCATACTTCAAACTTCAAAAGACTATTTTTTTGACTGTCTACCCATCATTCCACGAGCACAAGTTATGGCTCGTGGATCAACCTACAACTTGTAATAGCCTTCGTGCATTAATGGCCCTTCCAATTTAAGCTACTGGAATTGCACCCTCGAATCTACGACACCAAAGTATGGCTTGTGCTTTATCTGAAAGCTTGTAAACCCCTTCAGGAATCCCATTTACACTTAGAAAATTTCTAGATTTCATTTATTAGGCATTTTCATAGTGTCCAACATGAGGAGTATTATAATGATCCTACTTTGACCTCAAGAGTGAGCCACTTCACAAGAACGAATCTTCCGGAATTTCAAATATTAAAGTTGGAGGCATAACCTCAAGGATTTATTGATGAAGTGTACAAAGTTTTTTCAATTATGGGGTAAGCTTGAATGAGAAGGAGAAACTTGTAGCCTATCAACTCAAAGGTCTTGCTCAAATATGGTTTGCTCAATGGAATATGGAGAAAGAGATTGATGAGCTTATACCTTGGGAGAAATTCAAAGCCGCATTCCTCATCTGCTTATTTCCTGTTGAACTAAGGAAAGAAAAGATGATAGAGTTTATGTATCTCAAAGAAGGCTCCATGAGTGTGAGGGGGTATTCTCTCAAATTTAACAAGCTCTCAAAGTAGGCTCCTTACTTTGTTGTCGATTCTAGGGCAAGGATGAACAAATTTGTGTCAGAAGTGTTCGACTTGGTCAATGAAGAGTGTTACACCGGTTTGCTTGTTGGGGAAATGGACTTGTCTCTACTCAATACACATGTCATACAACTTAGGTGAGAAAATATTGGGAAGAAGAAAAGTGGGCAGCCAAAGAGGGCTCGTTATGATGGCGGATTTCAAGATACTAGAGGTGGTGGAGGTGGTCATTTCCAACAAGGCACAAATTTCAAGAATAAGGGTCATCAAATGCTCTAAATCCAAGGTTCTTCAATGATATGGTGCCTGACCCAAAACCTTAAGGTGGGAATGGTGGATAAATACTTCCTAACTGTGGGAGATATGGAAAGAACCATTATGGTAGATGTTATCGATATGTGAATGCTTGCTTTGGGTATGTCAAGATGGCCCACAAGATTGTAAATTGTCTAATTGCTCAAAACAAGGGTAAGGATGGTCATCCTTAAGGGCATGGTGCTCTTGGTGATCAAAGGGAACAAGTTGGTCAACAAGGGGGTTCTCCACATAATAATCTGTTCTATGCTTTTAAAGGGAAACAAGGGGTGGATGAGGCACCCAATGTTGCTACCAATGCGTTAACATTTGAGTATGATATGCAAGCTTTTTTGGATCCATATGCCACTCCATTTTTATTACCCTATTTATTGCTAATAGGCTTGATGTGTGTCCCAAATTGCTATGTGAACCCTTTGAGGTGTCTACCCCCATTAGTTAGTCTATTATTACTAGAAAAGTCTATAGTAGTTCTCCTGTGTCCATATTACATAAAGTCTTGCCCTGTGATTTTGTTGAACTTAACATAGTAGATTTTGACAATATTCTTGGGATAGATTGGTTATATGCATATCATGCTTCCACTGATTATAGAACCCATAAAGTTAAGTTCCAATTTCCAAGTGAACTTGTCAAGGGTAGGTTCACCTCTTGCCTTAAGGCACGAGAATTGATTGCTAAGGGTTGCATTTATCATCTTGTAAGGGTTAGGGTTGTTGAGTCCAAAGTTCCGCTTATTGAGTCAATTTTAGTGGTTAGTGAAATTTTTTGATGTCTTTCCTGATGAGCTCATCGTTGTTCCTCCAAAAAGGGAAATAGATTTTGGTATAGCCTACTCCCTGATACTCAACCCATTTTTATTTGTCCCTACCGTATGGACTTGGAAAAATTGAAAGAGTTAAAGGATCAATTGAATGACTTATTTGGAGAAGGATTATATTAGGCTTAGCAAGTCACCTTGGGGTGCACCGGTGTTGTTTGTGAGGATGGAAGATGGCTCATTTAGAATGTGCAACAACTACTGATAACTCAACAAGGTCACTGCAAAGAACAAGTATCTCCTATCCAAGGATAGATGGCCTATTTGACCAATTACAAGGGTTAATCATTTCTCTGAGATTGAGCATCGGTTCGAATATCGTCAAATGAGGGTGAGGGAAAGTGATATCCCTTAAATGGCTCTTCAAAATAGATATGGGAATTTTGAGTTTGTGGTGATGTCATTTGATTTAACCAATGCACAAGCAATACTTATGGATCTCATGAATAGAGTCTTTAAATCCTACCTTGTTATGTTTGTTGTGGTATTCACTGATGACATCTTGATCTAATTCCGTAGTGAAGAAGAGCATATGAAATATTTGGGGGTAATGTTGCAAATTTTGAGGGAAGAAAAGTTCTTTCCTAGGTTTGATAAATGTGAATTTTGGTTGAAGGAAGTTTCATTCCTAGGGCATGTTGTAACGACCCCAAAAAGTGTCCGAAAATGTGCCTCAAAAGTGTCTGGAATCATAATTTCCATATATCTCAAAATTCATGCGCGATATCAAAAATCCAACTTCATATTCTTGTTAAGGGGGTCATTATGAGTGGAAAATGGGTCTAACCCCAATTTTAGAGCAAACAATTAGCAATTTTGATTTTTCGAAAAATGCATTTCCACGGAGCTTTTCATGCCCCTAGAGTACTAGTGTTAATTTTGGTCCAGTTTTGACTTTTGTCCAAGACTTTTAAGTCCTGAGTCAAAGTGTTCCCAAACGTGAAAATACTTATACTTAGCCATTTTTCACCTACATATCGTTCTAAACATTTTCCTAATACTCATTCAGAAACTTGGACAAATATTTTACTCCTAAACTCAACTCTCAAAACCCTCTCCGGGTCTAAGGATTTCCACTCAAGCTTCAAGTCTCCATCTCCAATCTTCATCAAGTTCATCTCTGAAGTTAAGGTATGTGGGTTTCTTTCATGATTTTCTTTCACCCATGATACCCAAGCTATCTTTAATCAAAATTGCATGATTTAAAGTTGATTTATTCACGAGTCTTATTCATTATGAAATTCACTGCACATTATGTTGGAATTTATGAAATTATGATTGTTTTACTATGTTTTGAGCTATGAATCTAAGGTCTATTGAGAGAATTGATGAAGGGTTTTGATGTGTATTGCTTGAGGGTGTTACGAAGTATCTATTGATCGTTTTACACTAATTTTCTAGCATGATTTCAATCTTAAATTGCATGGTTTTACACTAGCCTTACACACCCTCTAAGTGTTTGATAAAATGTCCGGTTATGGGTTCTTGAGGAATTGAAGGTCCAGTGCATGTCTTATGAGTTGAATGACTATATGATGATGAAATAATAATGTAATGATGAGTGAATGATGATGGAATGATGATGAAAAGGAATGTATGTATATGATGATGAAAAGAGTGTGTGTGTGTGTATGTGTGTGTCTATATATATATATATATATATATATGATATTATCTCTATAGTATTGGAGATGACCAAGCCTAGCTTAGGTGGTTATAGGTCCGGGTAATCTAGAGGGTTGGTACCTCAATCACCTAGCTCGGGGGGTGGTAGGTTCGGGTAACCTTGTTGGGGTTGGTATCCATCAACCTTGATAGGGGTTTGTACTTTGTCAACCTTGATGAGGGGTTTGTACTCCACCAACCTCAGTGTGGGTTTGTACTCCATCAACCTCATAAAGGAGTTTGTACCTCATGCGCCTATCCAAGGAGGTGGTAGGCCTTGGCTTACACTAAGAATGGTCACTCCTTACACTTATATTATGTTCCATATAAGTATGGTTTTACTTCAAGCATCATTCATATATGGCATATTGTTAGTATGCTATTTATTGCTTATGATTATACATTTTACCTATGATGCCTACCTCTTGTTGCATTGCATACTACATACTTAGTACATTCAAACATACTAAGTCATACTCTATGCCTACGCGATATCACCATGTAGGAACCAGAGCACCGCTTGATCATCATCCTCCTGGACGTGGCCAGTACGATTCTCTCAACCTTGTGGTGAGTCATCCACATGCTATGTGCTAAGACTATCTTTCTTTTATATTATGCATTGACTATGAGGGTGAGCCCGATTGCTTGTCGTGGCGCTCGCTCTTATCCATGTAGCAAAGGTGTTGTTGGAGATGTAATATATCTGCGCTAAGAATCTTGAGTCTTTTGTTCCTTGATGTTATGATATGAAAGTGTTCCCTTAGCGTCAGTTGTCCCAATTTACTACTTCTTGTTGTATTCTATTATTTCCAAGACCAAGAATGTGTAATGGTATGTTATGAGGCTTGTTTGGGGTTCCTTTGGATTCTCCATTCCCTGGTCACGTCTAGGACCTAGGCTTGTGTTGTAACAAATGTTGTATCAGAGCAATAGCTTATTATATCCTCAGACCTACACACTGTGTTGATTAGAGTCTTATTCATGGTTATGTTGTGCCCCACAACTATGAATAGGAGGCTATGAGATGTTTTAGGAAATGTTTCCTTTCTTCATGTTCTAAGTCGTGCTATAGAGTTGAAGTAAGTTTTTCCCCCTAACAATTGTTCCTTGCTATGCTAGATCATGCCTAACACGAGAGGAAGATGAGCCCGTATACCTAAGGAGCAACCGGCCAATGGAGAGCTTAGGGATGCTCTCACCTTACTTACACAAGTAGTGGCTAATCAAGCCAACCAAGGGGCCCAAGCCCCTCATGCTCCTGCATTGGCCTCTCAGGTAAGAGACTTCATGAGAATGAATCCCCCAGAATTTCATGGGCCAAAGGTGAATGAGGACCCTCAATAGTTCATTGATGAGGTCTACAAAATTTTGACCATCACGGGTGTGAGGACGGAGGATAAGGTGGAGGTTGCGGCCTACCAACTCAAAGGGATAGCACAAATATGGTACAACCAATAGAAGGAGGAAAAGTTACTCAACTATGTGTTACTTTGGGAGGAGTTCAAGGTGGCCTTCCTTAATCGGTTCTTTCCCCTTGAACTTAGGGAAGCCATGTTGGTGGAATTTATTAATTTGGTACAAGGGTCTATGAGTGTGAAGGAGTATGCCCTCAAATTTACCCAACTCTCTAACTATGCTCTGGATTTGGTGGCTGACTCAAGATTTAGGATGGAAAAATTTGTGATGGGTGTTTTTGACTTGGTTAGTGAAGAATGCAAGTCTGCCATGTTGATTATTGACATGGACTTGTCATGTTTGATGACCTATGTCGAATAAATGGAAAAGGAGAAATTGAGGAAGAGAAGGGGTCATGAGGACAAGAGGACCTATTTTGAGGATAAGTTCTGAAAGAGTGGTAAGTTTCATCAAGGCCAAAGGTTTACTCATGCATTTGATAAGAAGGTTGCAAATGATCTTCCGAGGGACAAAGGTTTATGGGGTGTGGCTCCTATTGATTTCTGTCCTAAGTGTGGTAAGGGTCATGGTGGCCTATGTTTGAGAAATACCGGTGCTTGTTATGGTTGTGGGGTAATGGGGCATAAGGTGATAGATTTCCCTCAAAACCGTAACAAGGGAAAGGAGGTTCGTCCACAAGGTGATAATGCGGTCCTATTGGGGAGAGGTGGCCGACAAAATGGTGCCCCAACCCACAACTGGTTCTATGCTTTGCGTTGGAGACAAGGGGTTAATGAAGTCCCTGATGTTGTTACCAGTATGTTGAATAACTTTTATTTTGATATGTATGTATTGATTGATCTGGGTGCCACTCTTTCTTTTGTTACCCCCTATGTTGCCAAAAAGTTCCATGTTGAACCTGAGCTGTTACATGAGTAATACGAGGTGTCTATTCCTATTGGTGCATATATTATTGTTAGAAAGGTTTATAGAAGTTGTCTTGTTTGCATCTTGCATAAAATATTGCCTTGTGATCTTATTGAGTTAGACATGGTTTATTTTGATATTATTCTTGGGATGGATTGGTTGCATGCATATTATGCTTCTATTGATTATAGAACCCGTAGGGTCAAATGCCAATTTCCAAATGAACCCGTCCTTGTGTGGGAGAGATAAGATATTGTGGTCAAAGGTAGATTTATCACTTGCATCAAAGACAGTATGTTGATCTTTAAGGGGTGTCTTTACCATCTTGTGAGGGTTAGGATGTGGAGTCTAAAGTCCGTCCCATAGAGTCAGTTCCGATTGTAAATGCGTTTCTTCATGTCTTCCCAAATAACCTTCTCGGTGTTCCTCTAGAAATGGAAATAGACTTTGGCATAGACCTCCTCCTCGATACTCAACCCATTTCTATTCCCCATTACTTTATAGCCCTGGCGGAGTTGAAGGAGTTGAAAGAACAATTGAGGGATTTGTCGGAGAAGGGATTTATTAGGCTTAGCCAATCACCTTGTGGTGCACCGGTGTTATTTGTGAAAAAGAAGGATGGGTCCCTTAGGATGTGTATTGACTACCGGCAACTTAATAGGGTCATCATTGAGAATAGTATCCTCTTCTAATGATTGATGATTTGTTTGACAAATTGCAAGGAGCTAGTCATTTCTCTAAGAGTGATTATTGGTTAGGGTATCATCAAGTGAAATTGAGGGAGTGTGATATTCCCAAGATGGCCTTCTGGACTAGGTATGGCCATTATGAATTTGTGGTGATGATTTTTGGGTTGACCAATGCACCGACCATCTTTATGGACCTAATGAATAGGGTCTTTAAAACCTACCTTGATTCTTATTTTGTGATAGTCGTTGACGATATTTTGGTATATTCTCGTGGTGTGGAGGAGCATGGGGCTCATTTAAAGGTTGTGTTGCAAAGATTGAGGGAGGAAAAATTGTATGCTAAACATGAAAAGTGTGAATTTTGTGTTGAGGGAGGTTGCCTTCCTAGGGCATGCGGTGTCGGGGGATGGTATTAAGGTGGATCCTAAGAAGACCGATGCGATTAGAAATTGGCCTAGACCACTGACCCCGTTAGACAGTAGGAGCTTCTTAGGTTTAGTGGGCTATTGTCGAAGGTTTGTGAATTGGTTCTCTTCTACTGCTTCTCCTATGACAAAATTGACCCAAAAGAAGGCTAAGTTTTTGTGGTCCGATGAATGATAAAGGAGTTTCCAAACATTAAAAGATAAGCTTGTGTCCACTCCTATATTGTTACTACTGGATAGGCTTGAGGGATTTGTTGTGTATTGTGATGCTTCCTGGGTTGGTTTGGGTTGTCTATTGATGCAAAATGGTAAGGCCATAACCTATGAAAGGAATTGTCCTACTCATGATCTTGAATTAGTCGTCATGATGTTTGCTTTGAAAATTTGGTGACATTATTATATGGCGTGCATGTTGATGTGTTCACCGATCATAAGAGCTTCTAATATGTCTATACTCAAAAAAATCTCAACTTGAGGTAACAGAGATGGCTAGAACTTCTTAAGGACTATGATATGAGTGTGCATTATCTTCCCGATAACACAAATGCGGTGGCGGATACTTTGAGCAGGGTGTCTATGGGTATCCTTGCTCATGTTGATGGTGGTGATAAGGAGATCACTAGGGAGGTTCATCGGTTGGCAAGATTGGGAGTTGGGTTGGAAAAGGTTGGTAATGGGGTTATTTGTTATTGATAGTTCTTGGTCTTCCTTGGTTGATGAGGTGAAAGAAAAATAAGATCTTGACTCCACCTTGTTAGAATTGAAGGCCTAGGTAAAAGGGGGCAAGGTGAAGTTTTTCTCCCATGGGGGAGATGGTGCCCTTAGGTACCAAGGTAAGTTTATGTGTCGTGTGTTGATGGTTTAAGGGAGAAAACCCTTGATGAGGCCCATAATTCTTCTTATTCTATCCTCCCTGGTTCCACCAAGATGTATTGAGATTTGAAGGATGTGTACTCGTGGGGAGGCAAGAAGAGCGACATTGCCAAATTTGATTCCGGTTGTCATAGTTTCAAAAAGTCAAAGCCGGACATCAAAGGCAGGTGGCCTAGACCAAGACATTGAGGTTCCTACTTGGAAGTGGGAAGAGATAAATATGAATTTTGTGGTTGAGTTTCCCAAGACCAGAAATGGTTTTGATTGCATTTGGGTTGTGGTTGATAGGATGACAAAATCGGCTCACTTTCTACCACTTAAGACAACATATAGGCCTGAAGATTATGCAAGGTTGTACATTCATGACTTGGTAAGGTTGCGTAGGTTTCCTTTTCCATCATATCGGATCATGGGGCACAATTCACTTCACACTTTTGGAGGTCCTTTCAAAGGGGTCTTAGTACGAGAGTTAAGCTTAGTATGGCCTTTCACCCTCAAACTGATGGCTAAGCTGAAAGAACTATCCAAATACTTGAGGATATGTTTATGGCTTGTGTATTGGAGCTTAACGGTAGTTGAGATGATCATTTCCCATTGATTGATTATTCCTACACAATAGCTACCATTCTAGGCCCTCTATGGTAGGTATTGTAGATCACCTACTGGTTGGTTTGAGGTTGGTGAGGTGGCTTTGTTGTGACCAGATTTATTTATGGAGACTCTTGAGAAGGTTAGAATTATTAGAGAAAGGTTAAATACGGCCCAACGTCGTCAAAAGCCTTATGCCAACGTGAGAAGAAGGGGCCTTGAGTTCGAGGTTGGTGATTGGGTCTACTCGAAGGTATCACCCATAAAGGATGTGGTCCATTTTGGTAAGAAGAAAAAGTTGAGCCCAAGATATGTGGATCCTTATAGGGTGATAATAAGGGTTGGAAACATAGCTTATGAGTTGGAATTGCCTCGAGAAGTATATTTGGTTCATCCGGTGTTTCATGTGTCCATGTTGAGGAAATGCATGGGTGATTCGAATGCTATTATAACTCTTGATATTGTGGGTGTTTTCGAAGATAATTTGACCTACGAAGAGGTTCTAATTCAGATCTTGGATAAGAAAGTGAAGAGATTAAGAAACAAAGAGGTCACTTCCGTTAAGGTCCTTTGGAGGAATCAACAAGTTGAAAGTGCTACTTGGGAGGCTGAAGTGGACATACAAAAGCAATATCCTTACATTTTCCACTCTACTCAATCCTAAGGTATTGATCTAAGTCCTTTATATGATCTCAAGTCTTAAGTTCAGCCTTCATGTCATTGCATATGTTCATGTTTAAATTGAATAGTTCATGACGATTACACACTTATGATGAGATTTTGAAATGATGTTTAAGTGCATTGTTGCATTTCTATGTGGGATGAAATTGTCATCTTTGAGTCTCTTATATACATCTCTTTGAAATTTAGGGATGAATGTCCCCAAGAGTGGAGATACTGTAACAACCCCAAAAAGTGCCTGAAATGTGCCTTGGAAGTGCCCAGAATCGTAATTTCCATATGTCTCTAAATTCGTGCGCAATATCGAAAATCTGACTTCATATTCTTGCTCAGGGGTCATTTTGAGTGGGAAATGGGTCTAATCCTGATTAAAAAGCAAACAATTATCAATTTTGATTTTCCAAAAAATGCATTTCCAGTGAGCTTTTCGCACCCCTGGCGCGACGTGCAAAGGGCGTGCACTAGTGTTATTGTTTGTCTAGTTTTGAATTCGGTCCAAGACTTTCAAGTCTTGGGCCTAAGCATTCCCAAACGTAAAAATACCATTACTTAGCCATTTTCACCCTCATATCATTCTAAACATTCCCCAATACTCATTCAAACACTTAGCCAAATATTTCACTCCTAAACTCCAGTCTTAAAACCCTCTCCGGATCTAAGGATTTCCTCTTAAGCTTCAAGTCTCCATCTCCAATCTTCATCAAGTTCATCTCCAAATCTAAGGTATATGGATTTCTTTCATGGGTTCCTTTCACCCATGATACCCAAGCTCTCTTTACTCAAAATTACATGATTTAAAATTGATTTATTCATGGGTCTTATTCATTATGATATTCACTACACACAACGTTGGGGTTTATGAAATCGTAATTGTTTACTATGTTTGGAGCTATGAGTCTAACGTCTATTGTGAGAATTGATGAAGGGTTTTAATGTATATTGCTTGAGGGTGTTACCAAGTATCTATTAATGGCTTTACACTGATTTTTCTAGCATGATTTCACACTTGAATTGCATTGTTTTACACTAGCATTACACACCCTCTAAGTGTTTGTTAAAATGTCCTGTTATGGGTTCTTGAGGAATTGAAGGCCCAATGGATGTCTTATGAGTTGAATAACTATATGATGATGAAATCATGATGAGATTTATGGAATGATGATGAAAAGGAATGTATTGTATATGATGATGAAAGGAGTATGTATGTATATATATATATATATATATATATATATATATATAAACCTATTGAGGGGTTGGTACCTCGATCTCTAGCTCGGGGGGTGGTAAGGCCGGGTAACCTTGTTGAGGTTGGTACCCATCAACCTTGATGGGGCGTTTGTACTTCCTCAACCTTGATAGGGGGTTTGCACTCTGTCAACCTTGGTGGGGGGTTTGTACTTCATCAACCTCATAAAGGGGTTTGTACCTCATGCGCCTATCCAAGGGGATGGTAGGACTTGACTTGCACTAAGAATAGTCAGTCCTTACACTCGTATTATGTTCCATATAAGCATGGTTTTACTTCAAACATAATTTATATATGTCATATTGTTAGTATGCTATTCATTGCTTGTGATTGTGGATTTTGCCTATGATGCCTACCTCTTTTTGCGTTGCATCCTACATACTTAGTACATTCAACTGTACTAACGCATACTCTATGCCTACATGATATCACCATGTAGGAACTGGAGCACCGCTTAATCATCTTCCCCCTCTACCTGGCTAGTACGATTGTGTCTCAAGTTTCTGGTGAGTCCTCCATTCCAGAAACGTTGCTTATGATCCTGTGCTATGTATTAAGACTATCTTTCTCTTATGTTATACATTCACTATGAGGTTTAGCCTGGTTGCTTGTCATGACCCCCGCTCTTATCTATATAGTAGAGGTATTATTAGACATGTTATGTATCTATTCTATGAGTCTTGAATCTCTTGTTCCTTGATGTTTTGATGTGAAAATTTTCGCTTAGCCTCGTTTATCCTAATTTACTACTTCTTGTTTTATTTAATTGCTTCTGCTACCAAGGATGTGTAATGATATGCTATGAGGCTTGTTTGGGGTTCTTTCAGGTTCCCCATTCACCGGTCACCTTTAGGCCTTAGGCTTGGGTCGTGACACATGTGGTATTGGGTGAAGGGATTAAATTGGATCCTAAAAAGATAGAAGTTATGAGGAATTGGCCTAGGCTCTTGACTTCAATGGATATTAGGAGTTTCTTGGGCTTAGCAGAGTACTACCAAAGATTTGTTGAGGTTTTTTTTTCAATTTCTTCTCCTTTAACAAAGTTGAACAAAAGAAGGTAAAATTCATTTGGACCGATGAATATGAAAAGTTTCTCAAAACTTTAAAGGACAAGCTTACATCTACTCCCATCTTGGCATTACCGGAAAGCTTAGAAGGGTTGACTATTCCGATGCTTCAAGAATCTGTTTAGGGTGTGTATTGATGCAAGGTGGAAAGGTTATTGCCTATACTTTAAGGCAACTTAAAGTGAATGGGAGTAATTATCCTACCCATATACTTGGATTAACGGCTATGGTATTTTCTTCAAAAATATGGCATCATTATTTATATGAGGTTTATGTAGATATCTTTACTGGCCATAAGAGTCTTTAATATGTGTTCTCCCATAGAGATCTCAATTTGAGGAAAAGCAGGTGGTTAGAACTCCTTAATGTTTAGGAAATGAGTTTGCATTATCATCGATGCAAATCCAATGTTGTATGCGACACACTAAGTAGAGTATCCATGGTGAGTGTAGCTCAATTTGAGGATGGAAAGAAGGAGTTGGCAAAGGAAGTTCACTGATCGGTAAGTTAGGGGTTAGTTTTGTTGAAGCCAAAAATGGAGGTGTGGTAGTCATATATGGTTCCAAGTCTTCTTTTATTGAAGAGGTCAAACCCAAGCAAGACCTTGATCCCCATTTGTTGGAATTGAAGGTATTGGTAAAAGAGGGCAAGGTAGAGGCTTTCTCTCAAGGGCAAGATGGTGCCCTTAGGTAGCAAGCTAGGTTGTGAGTGTCAAATATTGATGGGTTGAGGGACTTGATTTTGGAAAAGACACATGATTAATCCTATTCTATTCATCCTGACTCTATAGAGATGTATAGGGATTTAAGGGAAGTGTATTGGTGGGGTGGAATGAAAAGAGAGATTTCAAGGTTTATAGCCGAATGTCACAATTGTCAACAAGTCAATGTCGAACATCAAAAGTCGGGTGGCCTAGCCCAAGTTACAGATATTCCTACATGGAAGTTGGAAGAAATCAACATAGATTTTTGATTGGTTTGCCTAAGACTAAAAAGAATTTTGATTCTCTTTGGGTTATTGTTGATAGAATGACAAAATTGGCACATTTACTACAAGTTAAAACAACCTATCATACCGAAGAGTACGCTAAATTGTATATCCATGAGTTGGTTAGGTTGCGTTGGGTTCCATTGTCAATCATTTTGGTTCATGGTGATCAATTTATCTCTCACTTTTTGAGATCTTTCCGAAGAAGCCTTGGTACTAAAGTCAAGCTTAGCACAATCTTTCACTTACAAATGAATCATCAAGCCTAAAGAACCATTCAAACTCTTCAGGATATGCTTAGGGCTTGTGTATTAGATTAAAGGTAGTTGGGATGAGTATCTTCCACTCATTGCGTTTGCTTATAATTCACTCTATCATCATTATGGCACAGTTTGAGGCCTTATATAGTAGGCATTGTAGATCCTCAATGATGGTTTTAAGTGGAATAAATGACTTTGTCAGGTCCAGATTTAGTTATGGAAGCTTTGGAGAAGGTGAGGTTGATAAGTGAGAGATTAACGACGGTTCAAAGTAGACAAAAGTCATATTCCTATATTAGAAGGAGAGATCTTGAGCTTGAGGTGAATGATTAGTTCATTTGAAGGTCTTACCAATTAAGGGTGTAGTTCAATTTGACAAGAAGAGGAAGTTAATCCCTAGTTATGTAGGGCTTTATAGAATCTCGAGGTGAATTGGTAAGGTTGCTTATGAGTTGGAGTTGCCTAAGGAGATGAGTATGGTTCATCCAGTCTTTTATGTATCCATGTTGAGGAAGTGTGTAGGCGATCCAAACTTTACTGTGCCTCTAGAGGTTGTAGGTGTAGAGGAAAATTTGGCATATGATATTGGATATGCCATTGAAGAGATTGAAAAACAAAGATGTAGCACCTGCCACAGTCCTTTAGAGGGATAATGAAGTTGAAAGTACTACTTGGAAAGCAAAAGCAAATATGAAGAAGTAATATCCTTATATTTTTCACTCTATTCAAGCCTAAGGTAATAATTAAATCCTATCTATGGTGTCAAGTATTGTAATTCATCCCTTCTGTGTCATGTTGCATACGCACACACTCATAGTCACTTGTTTTGATAGTTCTTGATGTATAAGGTTGAAATTTCATGAAAGTGGTGTTTAAATTGCATTGATTAATTCATGTTGGGCTGCAAAGTTGTGTAATCACTCTTCTCAATACATTTTTCACATTCGGAGATGAATGTTCAGAAGTGGGAGATATTGTAAAACCTCTCATGCAATTCGGAAAGTCCTTATGGTAGAATTATAGAATATCATAGTTTTTGTATGCTTTTGGAAAATCTGAGTTTGTATTCATTTTTAGGAGACAAAAGTGTGCAGGAAATAGGTCTCTCTCGATTTTTAACTCAATCATATCGAAATATAATTTTTCACTTGATTTTGCACTAATCAGCAAAGTATGCAACCTCTCTGCGTCGCGAAGAGGGTTTAAGATAGTAAAAACATGACACTCATTCCTAGGAAAGAATAGGGGAAAATTGAACTTTGTGAAAAAACGGACTACTGTAGAACAAGTCCTCGTCATGGGTTCATTTCACCCATGAACAAATTTTTCCAAAAATTTTCAGATTTCAGTAAGGATAATTGAGTCATATCACTAAAACCATATATACATAAATACTAAAAAATTTCACCACTTTTAGGCCTAAAATTACTCTCTAAATCCCTAACTTCCTCTCCAAACTCTCCCAAATTCCTCTCCAAATTTTCTCAAGTTTCTAGGGTTCAAGCGTCTGCTATTGAAAGTCAAGTTCCAAGGTGATTCCCCAAGTTCCTTCAATTCATCTTCACCAATTTAACGACCTTAAGATATATGGGTTCTTCATCCATGGGTTCTTTCACCTGTAAAGCCAGAAACTCCCTTTCAATGAAATTTCTTGATTTGAAGGCTTATTTCTTCGTAGGTATTTCCTATTATTTATTATAAGCATGATTTAAGTTGAAATTTTTCAAGTATTGGTTTGATTTTACATCAACTCTTACTGAGGGTTTATCCTATGAGTTAATTATGATTATAAAAGCTATTCATGATATGATGCTATGAAAATTATGTATTTTAAGATGAATTTCATGATACCCAATTTAGGGGTTTTACTTTCATGATGGTCGAATGTTTTGAATAGTTTCTAAATGATTTTATTTTACCTCCTTCATGTCCTATTCTATTGAATTTCATTATTTTAAGCTCATATGCATATACCCCTCTTAACTAAAGCTATATGACAACCTCTTTATGTTGATGAAGGTTTTATTGCAAGATATGCAGGCCATGAATGTTGTCAATGTATAAGGGCTACTAAACATGTTATGGATGCATGAAAATGTAAGGTTTGAAAGATATGGAGCCCTTCTATGATGCTATGGTTTTATGATCTCGAGGATCTACTCTTATAATGACGCTATGAATTATTAAGTCATGTATGATATGTCTATGTATATGAGTTAAGTACTCCATCGGATGTAGTCTTAGACCGAGAGGACCTTGATAGATTGCCACCGTCCCTTAACTATATTGCTATTGTAGATTTTTTAATTGTGTACTGCATGATTTAAAAAAAGGGTGGATTTCCCATAGGACACATACATAAATAATGACCAAAAAGGGTGGTTCTACCATAAGGCATCTTAGTACTTATATTAATTGAAATGGGTAAAGTCCCTGTAAGGCATTTGTAAAACTCTCTCTCCGAAATGGGTTGTCACACCCCAAAGTCCGGTTAGGGCGGACTGGCACTCGTTGCCGATAAGGCTCGGGAGAACTAATCTATATCTATACATTTTGCATACATATTATAAGTAATATCTATGTTTGGCATGCTTCTAAGGAGATAAACGGTATTAACAAGCTAAATGGAGATGTGTATAGCTAGGCCGTTGGGGCCACGGTGCCTAAAATACGAGACATGACCACTCATTAGTTTACACTGTCTACAAAGCCTCTAAGAATGGAATCTACATATGTTCGGGACAGGCCCCGTCTGAATTAAGTAGATAATGCAAACAGAAAAGTTCTAAACACACACAAAGCTCCGAAGCAACCTGGAGCTGAATGTTCCGTACTCTACTGGGGAGATCTATTGGCACCTGTACCTGCAACATGAAATGCAGTTCCCCGGAAGGGACTCGGTACGAGATAATGTACTGAATATGTAAGGTAGCAAATACTATATATGAAATAACAACTAAAATGAAACCATGCACTAGTATAGAATAAGAGACCACCTTTAGTTGTACTTTGGGATAGAGTACTTTATATTCTTTATATTACTTTACCTTTACTGCAAAAACTATACTGTAAAATATGTGCACAGTTGTAAACAAATGACCAACTGATCAGTGGTAAACAGTATCGGGATCGGCCCTACGCTAGGTTCTTCATAAACCCCCTCGGGCTACCACCCGTAATACTGTATCGGGATCATCCCTATGCTAGGTTCTTGTTGAACCCCCTTGGGCTACCACCCGTCGAAACTGTATACTTTATCTTTATATTACCTTTGAGATTATTCTTTTTTGGTGGTCATAATGTTGGAGCTATAAGGCTGTATACACGACATGTGACTTGTAATTAATCATACAATACAATATGGAAATGAAGAGAGTGTGTAACATCGACAATGGAATACGTATGAATTGAAGCAACTCGTGAACTTTATTTAACAACAAGAACTCATGTACTTAGTATCCATATATGTATGTAACTTTGAAGATAACTATATATAT